>CM064569.1:4357672-4498255 GCA_032716605.1 Paralithodes platypus
CTTTCTATAATTTATTTATCTATCTATCTTTATTTATCTATTTATCTATCTATATCTATCTATCTATCTATCTATCTATCTATCTATCTATCTATCTCTCTATCTATCTATCTATCTATCTATCTATCTATCTACTCTTACTGTATATGTTTATCTGCGGACTTTCTATAATTTATTTATCTATCTATCTTTATTTATCTATTTATCTATCTATCTATCTATCTATATCTATCTATCTATCTATCTATCTATCTATCTATCTCTCTATCTATCTATCTATCTATCTATCTACTCTTACTGTATATGTTTATCTGCGGACTTTCTATAATTTATTTATCTATCTATCTTTATTTATCTATTTATCTATCTATCTATCTATCTATCTATCTATCTATCTATCTATCTATCTATCTATCTATCTATCTATCTAGCCGTGAACCAACTATGAGATAAATGTGCTTCACAATTCTCTTACTATGTACAAAGTTTTATGTAGCTTTTACGAAATAAAATATTGAGTCTGAGTCTGAGTCTATCTATCTATCTATCTATCTACCTACTCTTACTGTATATGTTTCAGTGCGGACTTTCTATCTGGTATTTATCTATGTATCTACCTACCGGTACTCTTACTGAAAATGTATATCTGCGGACTTTCTATCTTTTATCTATCCTACATATTTCTGCGCGGACTTTCTATTTAATATTTATCTATCTGCCTCTATGATCTGCCTATATATGTTTCTGCTCGGACTTTCTATCACGATCTAAATATAACTGTCTGCGGGTTTATCCTTAAAGTTCAGACAGTGTTGCCATGTCTACTGGTATATCTGGACGGGTACTGTAGCATCTTATATTATCTAGAAGACTCTGTTGGGTACGAGAGAGAGAGAGAGAGAGAGAGAGAGAGAGAGAGAGAGAGAGAGAGAGAGAGAGAGAGAGAGAGAGAGAGAGAGAGAGAGAGCGAGCGAGAGAGAGAGAGAGAGAGAGAGAGACGTAGAGACGTTTACCCCATTAGTTTGTCGATTTTAAGAATTTTCGTCCAATTTCTAGGTACATTTTAAGATATTTCGTGCCATATAGGTGTCATTATTGGCCAGGTGAGCATAGCGAGCTTGCAATTTAGGATGAAGCGGCCTTTGGCCGGGATATTTTATGAAGGTCTGAGGGGGGGCTAAAAACCTTCCTTTAAGGGGGTGTCACGCTAGAAGTTTTGTCGGCAATTTTCGGTAGCCAAGTTAGTTTGACAATATTTGTTGGGTCTTTTGCAGTACATTACCTTCAATAATGCATTACTTTAATTGAGGAAAGTTGAAATAATAAACGGTACCGTAATTAATACACGTTAGTATATCTGTGACTCATATTTGGGCGACTTCTTAAACACACACACACACACACACACACACACACACACACACACACACACACACACACACACACACACACACACACACACACACACACACACACACACACACACACACACACACACACACACACACATTAGGCCGTGAACGTAAACAATAAACAAGTAATCATACAATGATAATTATAAGCATACCACAACAAAGGAGTTACGTAAAAAGGACGTAAGGGTGGGGTACAAACTGTGTGTGTGTGTGTGTGTGTGTTGTTTATATACATACCACTGAACTATGGTAGCCTACACACACATACCCGCACACAATCAAACACACACACACACACACACGTGTACCATACATGTTCACTTATTTATATGTTACTGGAAATTAGCTACATGTGTGTGCGTGAGAGAGAGAGAGAGAGGGGGGGGGGGGTAGTATGAGTATAGGTAAGGTGAGGGTTGAAGGTGAGAGGCTAGTAGGGGAACTAAAACTACCTGGCCACCACTATTATGCCCTTAAGGGAGGTCACCCACAAGGGGGGTGGGGGGGGGGGGGGCACACTCCATAGATCCGCGGTAATATGGGAGAGGAGCCATCTTTTTATCTGGTTCTGTACATTCTTTCAAAACTCGGGTGTACATAAAAACATTGGATATCTTGACAGTGGTCTACCTATCTATATTTTTATTAGCTGGGTTGTTAATGTAAAGATACCATTATAAGGGTTTATTAATATGGGTCAGTGTGGAAGTGAAGAAGTCCTTGCATGACAGTGTGGTAATCCCGACACTGACTTACGGAAGCGAAGCATGGACGTTGGTTGAGAGACTCAGACCAAGAGTGAGAGCAGTGGAAATGAATTACTTAAGGAGTGCGTGCGGAGTTACATGGAGGGATAGACAGACTAATGAGGAAGTAAGAAGGAGGTGTGGTGTGGAGATAGATGTGCTGGAAAGTGTGAAAAGGAACAACTTGAGATGGTTCGGCCATATGGAACGTATGGAAAGCGAGAGAATGACTAAGAGGGTGTACGAGAGCGAGGTGGAGGGACAGAGGGGGAGAGGTAGACCGAATATGAGGTGGAAGGATGGAGTGAGGAACTACATGAACGAAGGCGGTGCTGGTTGGGGGGAGGGGCGTCGACTGACTGGGGACAGAGGTGCATGGGGGCGGTTCGTTCGTGGCCACCCCTTCGGGGATCACGGCGTCAGACAATAGATAGATAGATAGATTAATATGGACCCACGACCACCCACAATGTTTTATTGTGTATGATAATGGGGGGGGGGGGGGGAATGGGCGGGGGGATTGGGGGGGGTATTTTTCAAGCACGAACATGCAAAGTATATAGACACTGATCGTATATACTTTGCGAACATGGCTTAGCTATAGAAGAGAAAGAAGGTGGACAGGCAGAGGCAAGGTATATAAGAACATAAGAACATCTTATGTTCTTATGTTAAGATATATAAACTACTGTATATCTTGGGTGAAGGTAGGAGCAGGGTGAACACATTTGGGGCCGCAGTGTTACCAACTCAAGTCAGAATACCCCAAAGACATCCCTTCAACCCATCCAGTAACAGAATACCCCAAAGACATCCCTTCAACCCATCCAGTAACAGAATACCCCAAAGACATCCCTTCAACCCATCCAGTACCAGAATACCCCAAAGACATCCCTTCAACCCATCCAGTACCAGAATACCCCAAAGACATCCCTTCAACCCATCCAGTACCAGAATACCCCAAAGACATCCCTTCAACCCATCCAGTACCAGAATACCCCAAAGACATCCCTTCAACCCATCCAGTACCAGGGACGTCCCTTTTATCATATTCTGGCAACTACTAGACGATTTTATTCAGCTTAGGAAATATAAGGCTTCAAACTATCTCGATCAAGCTTTTTAACTACCACAGATCCTTCCTAAGCTGCACAATATCGTATAAATATAGCTAGAATACAATATAACACACGTCGCTGGTACTCAAAGGGTTAAGATATTGTTGTGCATTTTTTCGGTAGACAAAAGCCGTGGCCCGTTTTCTCCTAAATTGGAGGCTCGATCTCGCTCACCAGGATAACATCGACACCTGAATGGCAGGAAGCGTCTTAAATTTGACAAAGAAATTAGGCGAAAGGTCTTAGAGTCGCCAAACTAAAGAAGCAAACGTCTTAAAATATCAAAACTGATGGGGCTAATTTTGAGGGAGAAGGGGGTCCAAAATATAACACACCCTTAAGTTTAATCCTCAAAATTGGTTTCAAAATGCTCCAAAATCAGAGTAGTAAATAAATTGCCAAAGTATAATTGCTAAAAATAATTGATGGTAAAATTGCAGGTGTGACAGTGTGAAGGGAAACGGAGGTGGTGGCAGTGTTACCAAGTGAACTCATTAAATACCGCTCGATCCGTTCTCAAAAGTCGCTAGAGTGTCGCTAGATAGAAAATAAATGTCATAAATCGCTAGAATAATACCATAATCTCTAGAATATTGCTCTAACATGTCTGAAATCTTTAGAATATCGCCAGGAATTATGTCGCTAATGCAAAAAGAAGTGCCGCTAGATTGGAGTAATTTTCTGTAGATCTAGCTGTAAAGTAGCTAAATTGACAACACTGCTGGCAGGTGGGGGTGAAATTTCCGGGAACTTACTTTCGCCCGCGCCTCGTAGTAGTAATAATAATAATAATAATAATAATAATAATAATAATAGTACTATAGACTGTTTATTTCTAGTTGATGATAAATTGTCATGTTTTCACCTGGATTACGTAGCAATTATGAATATTTTGTAGTGAACTATTTTTTGTTAATTAAGAAAACTTGATATCTATACAATGCAAAGACAAAGAAGTTTCATATTTTTCCATTAGGTATCGAGACATCAGGTGCTAAAGGATTCAATTTGCCGTCAACACGAAATAAACCCATTATTTTTTTCTATAGTGTGGATTTTACGTTTATGCCTGTAAAATATTAAATGGAGGTTATCAAGTACATTTCTCTCTCTCTCTCTCTCTCTCTCTCTCTCTGAATTATTGTACCAAACATATATGGTTTCGAGTGGTAAATGGAGGTTATCAGGTACATCTCTCTCTCTCTCTCTCTCTCTCTCTCTCTCTCTCTCTCTCTCTCTCTCACACACACACACACACACACACACACACACACACACACACACACACACACACACAGCCCGTAGCCTAGTAGGTAGAGCTCTCGTCTCACACACGAGGGGTCGGGGGTTCAATCCCCGGCCGGGCGGAGACAAATTGGGCTTGTCTCCTTTCATGTGTTAGCCTCAGCTCACCTAGCTGTAAATAGGTACCTGGAATAAGTGGACGACGTTGTGACATGGGTATCATATGGTTCACCTAAGCTGATGGCTACCTAAGCCTTCGGGCGAGACGGTACCGTCTATAGTGAGAATGGTACCATACAGATCCACCCTAAGCCTTCGTTTCCGATGTCGCCAATTGGCTAAAAATACAGACTGCACACACATCCACAGCCATTCCAACGATACATATAACACCTACACATATAGGAGGCGGGAAATAACGAGCATGCTCACTCCCGCAATACAACTAGAGTAAGTACACCCCGTAGCCTAGTAGGTAGAGCTCTCGTCTCACACACGAGGGGTCGGGGGTTCAATCCCCGGCCGGGCGGAGACAAATTGGGCTTGTCTCCTTTCATGTGTTAGCCTCAGTTCACCTAGCTGTAAATAGGTACCTGGAATAAGTGGACGACGTTGTGACGTCCCATCTGGGGTTGGCAAAACTGGTGCAAGGCGAGATGGGTATCATATGGTTCACCTAAGCTGATGGCTACCTAAGCCTTAGGGCGAGACGGTACCGTCTATAGTGAGAATGGTACCATACAGATCCACCCTAAGCCTTTGTTTCCGATGTCGCCAATTGGTTAAATACAGACTACACACACATCCACAGCCATTCCAACAGTACATAAAACACTTAACATGCATTTCACGCAATACATTCCCAGTTAAGGAGGCGCGATAATAATGAGCTTAGCTCGCATTGCGTGGATTCCCATTGACGAACAAGTAACTGAGTAACACACACACACACACACACACACACACACACACACACACACACACTCACTTACTCAACAGTTACAACATTCAGTTATGGTGAGTTGTAAATTCTAGGGTAATTTTCCCCAATATCCAACACCCATTTTCCATTGATTTGATGACTCACAGGAAATCTACTACTATTGAGGGGAGATGGGGGTTTTCTGGCCCTCCTTCTCCCTCATGTTTAGTCCCATTAGTTTTCAGAGTGTTTGACGTTTGCCCCATTAGTTTGGCGATTTTAAGACTTTTCGCCCCATTGTTTGCAATATTTAGACCTTTCGAGACATTTAGGTGTCGATTTTTTCCTGGCGAGCGATAGCGAGCCTGTAATATATGAGAAATATTTTTTTTCTACCGAAAAATGTAAAACAAATTTCTAGAGGATGTGGGTTTTTTCCCCACATAGTATAAGTCTGTATTATTCCAGTTGATATTAATTTGACATGTCCCTATCTTGACTATCGCGGTATTATGAATATTTGTTAGTGAATTTGTGAAATATGTTATATATTTAATCTTGGCCTTAAGGGGAGATCTCCACTTGAGGGATTTTTTTCTTGACCCCTTTCTCCCACATGTTTAACCCCATTGCTTTTGATATTATAAAACGTTTTCTCCATTAGTTTAGCGATTTTAAGAACTTTCACCCCATATTAAGACCTTTCGCGCCATTTAGGTGTAGATTTTATCCTGGCGAGCGATAGCGAGCTTGTAATTTAAGAGGAACCGACCTTCGGCCGGGACATTTTTCTATCGAAAAATGTACAAATTTATCTTGAAAGGGACTCAAGGGGGTGTAATTTTAAGCTTGATGGAGGTCTAGGGAACAAGCTAAATACCTCCCCTTAATATGACGTACATGCAGTAGTTTCATATTTCTCCATTAAAAACAAGAATCTAATCATTAGAGTATCATATGTGAGGCACTTTGGTTAACCCTTCCAGTACCAGCGACGTGAGTTACGTTTTATTCTAGCTATATTTCGTCAATTTTATGCAGCTTAGGAAGGACATGTGGTAGGTAAAAGAGTTGATTGATATAGCTTGAAGCCTTATTAGTGCTAGAGGTCATTCCTAAACTGAATAAATAGATTGATAGTACCCGGTAGCCAAAATTATAAAAGTCACTGGTACAGAAAGGGTTAAAGATTATAGCCATGCAAATAGTATAGAAATAATTAATTGCAGATCATGCAGACAATAAATAATCTTGCCAGGAGTGTCCAGGTTACTCAGGTATAACAAAATCACTCAGCTAAGTCCAAGAGAGCGAAAAAAGAAACGTAATTCGCATGATTCCGTTATTTGGAAGGTGTGGAGGTGAACACTTGAGAGATGTGGCAGCGCTGTGCAGGTCACTCACCCCCTCCCGCCGAACTTAGAGTTTTCGTCAGCTTTCACATCTCGCCACTCAACCATTTCCATAACCTATACTCGATAATTTAATCCACACTAGCACCTTATACAGTAGTTATAAGTAGATATATTTAATTCCTCGCCATTCCATATAATTTAAAAGACGGAAATCTACCTCTAAGGATGACAATGATGAAACTTATACCAGGATGTCGAAATGTATAAAGGACCGAAACCGCCAGATCTCCTTCCCGCGATTGTCTCCTACTTTCTTATTCCCTCATCTTAACTCCCTTCTCCTCACACTCCTTAATTTACGCCCGAATTTGGCGGCTATGTATCTTTTGGGTATGTTATTTCTTGTGTCTGACCTCCCGCTGTTTCGAAATGTCTTCTTATTTAGCCATGTGTTTTTTTGGTGCTTTGAAAGTTAAAGTGTTTTATGTGATTAGCCTACCTCTGGACTGTGTTGTAAACTGCCTTTTTGTTTGACTATACTTTTCAACAAATGGTAACGGCATACATTTCCTATTATAGTCAGCGTCGTCATTGCTTTTGTTGTTGTTGTTTTATTTTTCAGTGTTCCATTGTAAAATCATATATTATACAGTAATATGGTAGGCTATTGCGCTAGGTTAACTTACGACTTGTGACTTTCAAGCTATTAAGAAGTTGGAGCTGTAGACATCGATATTTAGTAATACTAATAGTAAATAGTAGTACAGTGGATGATATTGTTGTTGTAGTAATAGTAGTAACAGTAGTAGTTGTTGTGTAGTAGTAGTAATAGTATATATATTGTTGTAGTAATGGTATTTGCAGTAGTAGTTGTTGTGTAGTACCGGTAGTAATAGTAGTAGTAGATAGTTGTAGTAATAGTAGTAGTTATGTAGTAGTAGCAGTAGTAGTAGTTTTTGTTGTGTAGTAGTAGTAGTAGTAGATGATATTGGTGTAGTAATAGTAGTAGCAGTAGTAGTAATTGTAGTAGTAGATATTGTTGTAGTAATAGTAGTAGCAGTAGTATTTGTGTAGTAGTAGTAATTGTAGTAGTAGTAGCAGTAGTAGTAGTATTAGTAGTAGTAATTGTAGTGGTTGCAGTTGTTGTTTATGTTGACATTCTCCCGTTGTTTGGCCTTTAGCTTTCTCTTCCACTCCCTCCCTCCTCTCTATATTCTCTCTCTGTATTATCTAGATCTCTTTATTCTCTTATTCTTGTGGTATAATGATAGCCAGAATAAAATGTAAAAATCTATGTTAACCCATTCAAGATCCTATTATGCAGTTCTGTTATGTGTTCTGGCTATTATTAGACGGTTTTATTCAGATTCGGAAGGGTATGTGGAGGTCAGAGAGTTAATTGAGACAGTCTTTATACTCTTCAAATTCCCACTGATCCATCGCAAGCTGTCTAAAATCGTCTAATGATAACCAGAATAAATTGCCAAAACGCGTCATGATCCTGCAAAAGTTTAAACCCACTTTTGTTGCAGTGTATGTCAGTAATCTCATCATTTTTCATTCATAGTATTTTTTGCGAGTGCGGCCCCGATCTCTTCTTTCATTCTGTGGCCAATCCTGTTTTACCCTCTCTCTCTCTCTCTCTCTCTCTCTCTCTCTCTCTCTCTCTCTCTCTCTCTCTCTCTCTCTCTCTCTCTCTCTCTCTCTCTCTCTCTCTCTCTCTCTCTCTCTCTCTCTCTCTCTCTCTCTCTCTCTCTCTCTCTCTCTCTCTCTCTCTCTCTCTCTCAGAATAAGAAAGAATATTCATGGGGTCTTTGATACTGAAGATGTGTGCGAGTGTGTGTATTGTGAATGTTGTGCTTGTTAGATATACTTAATCTCTGTTCATTTGTTCGCCCTTCAATATACTCCTTGTGGGACGTTGTTTTCATGAAAGAGTGTGTATTCGTTAGAGTTTAGGCTTGTGTACGTGATTGTGATCGTTTTGCATGTGGCGTTTTTTTCCTATTTTTGTAAGTCTAGTTAGCCTAATCTAATCTAATTTAACTCTTTATTTTATGTATTCAACTTCAGTACAAGCCCCAACACTCTGGGAAAGTTGTTGATAAAGGGGTGTACATTTGTTACTGTGTTTTTCCGTGTAAACGTATAATTGTACTTGTGCACAAGTGCCACGTAATATAAATGACTAAGTTACCCCGTTAATACCTATTTTCTATAAGCTTGTAATAGGGTTTTTTTATTTATTTTTCTGGGGTAACTAATTTACTTTACGTATAAAGCCGTAGTAAATAAATATTAACCTTTTTACCTTAAGTATTGGTCAATAGGAACCTAGATGGTAATAACACCGTACCAAGGTGTTTAACTGGCGGCTGCTATACCCTGTTCCAAGTAGGTAGTCCAGAAATAGTGAACCCTAACCTCTGTAGATCTAGCTCAAAAAGGGCTAGAGAAAATGCTCTGTAAATTGCCACACCTAATCCCTGGCAGACCCTTCCCAATGGTAGAAATATTAGCTCGATTACTCTAGTCGTTTGTGAGCTATAGAGGTTAATGTTCAAGAGTTTGGGACCACTTATTAGGAACAGGGTATAGTAGGAAAATATATTGGTACCGGTCCGGGTGGTCACTCCATTCCCGGACCAGATGTTCCTGGAAATAGTGGACTGTGGCGCTACAAACAGTAGTCCATATCCAAAAGAAAGCACTGCAGATGATACAAGGATGCAGAGAATGAATAGCCTAAGGAATAAGGAAGGATAGGGCTTACTGCACTGTACTGTATATAGAGACATGTAGGCCTACTCACCTGGTTTACTCACCCAAGCAAGTCCTCACTACTGTATCTCTCATGGCCTCCAATACAACATCAACACTTTAGCCTCCACTGCATCCTCCTGGGGTCTCAAGTTTGCTCCTAATAAATGTGTCCATCTGAGGTTTAAACGTGGCTTAGAGTTTCACAACAACTTTACTTACCAACTAGATGGAAATGACCTAATCAGTGTTCCCTCTCACAAAGACCTGGGAGTCCACGTAGACTCAAAGCTTAGGTTTCACGCTCATATAAGGGAAACTGTTAATAAAGCTGGAGGAGTCGCTACTAACTTGCTTAAATCAACTATATGTCGTTCACCATCATTTATGACCTCTCTTCTCATCTCGGATATTAGACCACTACTAGACTTTGCCTCCCCTGTTTGGAACACAGGATTCCAAGGAGACCTAAAACTCTTAGAATCTGCCCAGCGCCGATGGACCAAACAAGCAACTAACCACTCAAATCTCTCCTATCCAGATCGACTATCCAACCTAAATTTATTCTCTATTAAAGGAAGACTGTTGAGGGCTGATCTGATCCAATGCTTTAAGATATTCCATGACCTATCACCTATTAAGCCCAATGATTTATTCACTATGTCCCCCCGTCAAGGAATAAGAGGCCATCAATATAAAATCTTTGTTCCCCACTCCACAACTGAAGCCAGAAAGCGAGTTTTCTGCTGCCGAGCAATGGAACTCACTCCCAGCTGAAATAATCGATTCCACTTCCCTTTGCCAATTTAAATCCAAGGTAACACACCACCTCCAAGATATTTCCTTTAGCCCGTAAACTTTCCCCACCCAAAATATATACCGGTAGCCAAACTAATCTTCAACTCAATTCCTTGCATATTTCCTCCCACCTGTTGTTGGACACACTCAACCAGTCACCATTGCTCAACTACAGTACAATATGCCTGACTGTCTTGACTGGCGTGTCCCTTTTTAACAAACTGGGCTGCTTGATCCTGGCGCGCCATGCGCTTCCGATTGGTGGCCCTACCAGGTGAGAATCGGTTTACAAGACAAAGCGAGCTCCATTGTTACATGAATACTGTGGGATTGAGAAGAGAAAATATCATAAGAATGAAGAAAAAAGAAATGAAAGAAGAAACAAGAAAGTGGGATTCTGCAAATTGGAAAGAAGAAGTAAATAGTAAATCAAGCCTAGTAATATACAAAAGATGGAAAGAAAGTATTAAAGAAGAAAAAATGTATGATAACAGCCCATCTTCAATCATACTATATAGGCTAAGGCCAGGAGTGGAACTCTGCAACTAAACGATAGGAAAAGACACACAAATGGAGAAGTAGAATGCACTCTATGTGGCCATGATTATGAAGATCTGAAACATTTTATGTTAGTGTGCCCATCAATAAATAATGAAAGAATGAAAGCTAAAGAACTACAACAGCCATAGGCTACCAGGAAGATGATTTTTTTTTTTTTTTTTTTTTTTTTTAATAGCCTAATAGATTATTTATTCAGAGAAGAAAATCTAGAAGAGAAAAGGGAGATTTTATATAAGATGTGGAAGAAGAGAGAAATAATAATTAAAAGTTTGACATCTAATTAAGAAAGATAAAAACCATTGATTGTAACTAGGAAATATCAAGTAACCTTAAATCTTCAAGGAGCTGCCGTTGCTAAGGCGTCCGACATCCGAAGACAAAGCGACCTCCAACGTTTGTTATTGTCACCGGCGAAGACAAATCCTCGGAGGCTCGGAGGAAAATTGGTATATATCACCATATATACGAATTACAACAGGTAATTCGGGTGTTCCTAGGTTTCTACGTATATTCCTCCTTCCTTACAGAACGTAGGAGGCACCCCAATTTCGACACATTGCCCAGCATGTCCCATGTGCCTCCAACTCGATTTGGGAAGCCTAGCCTATGAAAATGTCGGTAGGCTACTTAGGCCTAGGCCTATTACCGAAACTACCACTATTTGTTTTTCAATATTTGATGGCTAATATAGAATAGGCTAGCCTAAGGATGTTGCAAAGATTAAAATTTGGGTAGCATTCAAGGAGACTACTGAAGGACTCTTCTTGACTCTGACCGGGTATAGGCTAGGCTATCCTAGTGTTTACTAGCCTATACCCCTTTGAAAGGACATTAGCCTAACCTAACAACCTTACCTAACCTATCCTAGTATTATAGGTGGGGGCTGCCACCCCCACACCCCCGCTTTGACTTAGATTTTTGGTGTATTTGTCTGTGAAGTGGGTATTTTTCAATTTGTTGATAACGAAAATCCTCCATGCGAACTAGCCTATTTTCCCTAATAAATTGTTTCTCATAACGTCGCACTAGTCACACTAGTGTCCTTGAATATTATCAAAATAATTTGTTTCAACCACCGGAAATGCATTTTAGGCCTAGCCTATGTGCACTAGGCCTAGGCCCTATTTAGGCTAAAGCACTGTAAAAAAAAAAACTATAGGGGCCTAGGCCCTAATTCAGTATAACTAAATAAGTTGGTCACCAATTATTTTGCAATATTTGAAAACAAATATGGATTTTATATGCTCTAAACATCATATGAAAATGTGTTTTAAGCCTCGGCCAAACCTAGGCTAATAAAAATATATGGTACTAGGCCTAAAATGGAAATTTTTCATAGCATGGTTGTCAATACCTACCTATAGACGTCACCGATTCGTACACACGCCATTTTCACCTGTCTCCCGAGGTCTGTCCACCTAAGAGGTAAGATTTTTTCGCATAGGTTTAAACTTCCGGAAATTAATGGGTAATACATACCACGTACTGAGTACTATGAATCCGCTGTTGCTGGCATGCAAGGGCTAGTTTAGTATTCCACGTACTGAGTACAATGAATCCGCTGTTGCTGGCATGCAAGGGCTAGTTTAGTATTCCACATACTGGGTCTAGGTTAGGTTAGGTTGTTGTTGTTGTTCCCCAAGCTGCCTGGCCGAACAGCCCCAAGGCCCCGAGCAATTCCAAGGCCATAACCGAGCGCCCCCACAGAACCCTCCCTGCCGACCACAATAAAGCCTGGGTGACCGAAGCCACTCCATGGCGGGGAGCTGAGGAGGGTGCAGAAACGCCCGGGAAACAAAAGCCCCACCCAAGGCCCTGTGCCCCTCAGCAATTAGCCTATGAAGAGAAAGTTGAGGGGCAAGGGAAAAATGTGACGCTTTGGCTTCCAATCTTGGTAGATTGGGAGGTCAATCCACGGAAAAGACGCCGTCACTTGAGATCTAGAAAATATATAAGTTAAAGGAACAGTCAGAGTAAGCTATGGGTATGGCAGAGATCGCTCAGTTCTCACTCTGATAGACCAGCCCATCACCACATGACTAGAACCCAATCCTCTCAGCATCAGCTAGGAAAGGCCCTAGAAAGCCGCCTTTGGCGGGGGGATAGCTCCCCTATTTCAACCCCTTTCGGGGTCGGGCACCCGCCCGGTTAGGTTAGGTTGGGTTGTTTGGTTAATATACTAGGTCAGAAACAAGATTCGTAGTTGCGGTAGTATTTACAGTTACGCCCGAATACTAAATGGGCGGCGGCCCAACCGCCATGGCACCGGTAAGTGTTCATGTTGTATCCCACGTAGGCTTACTAGGTACTACGAACTACGGACACATTGTAGGCGTTAGGTATGGATTAGGCTTGTATCCAATGTACCGGTACTAGGTCTATGTTACTGGATATTTATGATTTACATAAGTGCTACGTTTTTGATAAATCTGGTTATATGGCTTTGCAATTAGGGAAATCATGAGCCGATTACCGACATTTCGTTAGTCTTTTTCGATTCTCAAAATACGATCCAAGTGTTGCCAAAAATTGCCTCGGGGTTTCCAAAATTATACTTTTTGGGGTTTGCAATTTAGGGAAACATGAGCCATAATTCTAAATTAGGTTACTGTAATTTGTTTACTTTTAAAACTCGCAAAATCCGAGCCAAGTTTAGCCAAGGGCTCGGGTTTTCCAAAATTCAGGTTTTATGGCTTTGCAATTTCGGGAAACCTGAGCTAAATTTCTAAATGAGGTTACTGTAATTTTTTTGTCTACAAACTCAAAATCCGAGCCAGCTTTGGCCAAAACTTGGCTCGGGTTTTCGAAATATTGGGTTTTAGGCCTTTGAAATACTGTACCTTAAAACCCAAGCCAAGTTTTGCTAAAATACATTTTTATCGCCGTTTTACACATTTAACCCCTCATTTTCCCTGTACTTCATAGCCCTCCCCACTATCGGGCGGCGTGTCTTAAGATCGTTGTATAATGGGGAAAACGGTTTCGCCGAGGGTTGTAATTATTTCCAAACACTATATATTGATGAAAACTAATAGGGAAATATAAAAAAAATCATGGGAAAATTAGTGACCATCTTATTTAGTTTTTCCCCTAATTCTCCCTATTGATGGTATTCTCGTATTTAGCCCCTTACTGGCAAAATAGCCTAGATACTGATTTCAATAAGTGAGGGGGGGGGGGGTAAGACCCCTTTCATCCCATCCTGTATCCCATCCTGTATCCCAAGGCAAATTTTTTTTTTTTTTTTTTTAGCCTGTAAATTACGTTTTACTCTGAAAATGACGTTTTAAGATCGTTGCATAGCCTAGGCTAATGGGGGAAAAAAAAAAATCCGGGGATTGAAACTAATTTAAACTAGGTTACAGTAGGCTACTGTATAATGATAAGCCTATAATAAAATACAGTATATAGGCCTACTTATAAATCTATAATACTAGGTTAGGGTAGGTTAGGTGTTTGGTTAGGGTAATGTATTTTTGTATCCAAAGGCAGTCAAAATAGACGGGAACATGATGGGGGTACACCCGGTTACTACATTCTTGCCAAACTACCTAGCCTAAAACCAAAAAGAATAACCACGGGAAAAATGTTGGTAGTTTCGGTAATATTTTTCGGTTTAGGCCTAGGCCTATGTTATTGTATTTGGTTACTGTAGATTAAGCTAATATAAATATAAAGTTAAATTGCACCAATTCTTATTAGGCTAGCCTATAAAAAACGAGTAAATACGAAGGAGAACTAGGGAATTAGGAAAAAAAAAAGGCTAGGCCTAGGCTAAAGCTAAAATTGATAAATCTATCGTAATTTGTTATTAATTTGGCTTCCGCTTTACGCCTTTAAAAGCTGCCCCAGATTAAGAGATATGACTGTAGGAATCCATAAAAGAGTGAAATTGAGAAAGTAAATGCTGAAATTATGATACAGTAAACCCTGATATTTCGGACTCTTTTTACTCGGAAACCCGCACTTCTCGGAATGGCATAGGCCTCTCGAAGATGTCCCTGTATATCTCGGCAATTTCCGAGTTGGACAGGATTTGTGTCCGGTTTACAATGTTCTCTCACTCGGTTTTAAGTGATTTTAGGATGAATTGAAGCCTGTGCCTTTTAATTATTGTGTTAATATTAATTACTATGTACTGTACTGTCCCTGAAAACATAATAAGGTTAGTATATGTCATTAATATGATGAATTTCACATGTTAAACAAAAAAAAATCATAATTTTCTCTGGTGATTCAGACTTTCCTCTTCTAATTTGGAACTTTCCCTCTCTTAAGTCGGACATTTTGGAAAATTGGGCTTCTCGGAAGTGGTCTCCCCCCAATTAGGCCAAGATAGCGAGGGTTTACTGTATAGGGTATGGTATTCCAGTACAGTATTGTGAACATTCACTTGACGATCTTTCAGAAGAGTTTTTCTTCAAAACCCCCGTTTTCTAATGTTATGATGCGTGATCTCGGAGATGTTTTTCACTCTCCCGAGTCCTGCAGTGCTTGCTAGTAATTTGATGTCTCCTACATAATTTTTAAGAGCAGCAGGGTCTTTGAAAGGAGTGCAGCCACAGCGTGTGAGGTGAGGTTGAACGGTCACGTTATGGAGAATGTCAGCTCATTTAAGTATTTGGGCAGTGTGTTGACACTGTTGAGTAAGTATGGGAGTACTGTATGGATGAGGAATTGCGGTAGAGGGTGCAACAGGGGAAGAGGGTTGTAGGAACGCCGAAAGCAGTAACAAGAAGTAGGGTGGTCAGCATGGAAGTAATGAAGTCCTTGCATGACAGTGTGGTATTCCCGACATTGACTTACGGGAGCGAAGCATATACGTTGGTGAAGAGACTCAAATTATGAGGGGTGGAAATGAGTTGCCGGTACTTGAGAAGTGCGTGCAGAGTTACATGGAGGGATAGCCAGACGAATGAGGAAGTATGAGAGAGGTGTGGTGTGGATGTAGATGTGCTGAAAAGTGTGAAAAGGAACACCTTGAGATAGTTCGGACTTATGGAACGTATGGGTAGCGAGATAATTACTAAGAGGGTGTACGAGAGTGAGGTGGAAGTACAGAGAGGGAGAGGTGGAAGGATGGAGTGAAGAAGTATAAGAGTGAAGGTGGTGCTGGTTGGGAGGAGGGGCGTCGATTGACTGGGGACAGAGGTGATTGGGGGAGTTTCGTTCGTGGCCACCCCTGCTGGGATCACGGAATCAGGCAATAGATAGATAGATAGGGGTCTGGCCCCAGGTTGTCAGGTTAGGCTAATGGAGGTTAATGACAATCAGACAATATTGTCGTCGGAGGATGTGGGTGAGTTACATGTTTGGGTATTATTCTCCTTTTACACCGGGTCGAAGTTATGATCTATTATTTAGGTTTATGTACAGTAGTAGTTATATCATGTACCGGTACTTCATTGGCATATACTGTACAGTATGTCCAAACCGTCGGTAATTCATTATAATATACTTTATATACAGTACCGGTACTCCCTAAATTACTAAAAAAAAATGGGGAAGGTTGTACAGTACTGTACTGTAGTGTCCGGTCGTACGGTCGTCATGATTACATAGGTCGTAGTTTCGCTGTTCTTTTTGTTTTGTTTTCTGTTTTTTGCCCCCTGCTGGCAATATATATGATAATAACAATAAGTCCTGTGGGGGGTGAGGGCCTCCTCAACCTATTATTGTATCCCACAGCAGTCAAAATAGCCGGGAACGTAATCACGAGCGTGCAAATATTTTGTGTTGCATTAGTGTTAAGATTGTTGGATAATATTTTTTTTGCAATTTCCGACGGGGCTCGTGAAATAACACACCTAAAAAAAACAAAACAAGGACAGTAAATATAAAATTCTTGTAAAAATTTTCCCCGGTGTAAAACTAGAAATGTACCCGTGTTTGTTTATGTCCATTTCGCCATCGCAAGAATTTTACCAAACTCTATCCCAATGCCAACAGTATGTATGTATAAACTCAGGCATATACCCCATAGC
Source organism: Paralithodes platypus (assembly GCA_032716605.1). NCBI lineage: Eukaryota > Metazoa > Arthropoda > Malacostraca > Decapoda > Lithodidae > Paralithodes > Paralithodes platypus. The sequence continues at coordinate 4,374,577 of CM064569.1, forward strand.
AGGGGATGGTCGACTCGAGACAGAGCCCGAACTTAAATCACATTTAAAGTTTCAATTCTTAGGGTCCGGGAGCACTTTCGCGTGCCGCGTTCCCTCGCTCCTTTCTCTGTCTCTTCTAGTAGATAAATTTTACAAGGGGAGGAGGATTCCTAACCCCCTGCCCTAACGGTGAACTTCGTATTTGCTTGGGCCTTTCCTCATTTTTGCTTTTAAAACTAAGCTATTCCAGCAAGGTGTCAAACGAAAGCCGAGTCCTTTCTTTTTAGTCTTTATTGTCTATGCAAAGATAATATTGTGGTTTATAGTTCAAATTTTGTCTTTTGATGTGATTAAATGGCCAAAATAGTGCTATTTTCTGGTAATTTTCTTGTATTCCATCTAATTTTCATTCAAGTCTTTAAACAAAATTACTCTAGTTTGACACACTGTATAATTCCAGATTTGGCCTATGCGATATGGCATTAGTAACCCGTACAATATTTTGATTCAGAACGGAAAATGTGTGGGCATTGATGATCTTGCGGACGAGTGTTTATCCTTGCAGCCGGAACCCCCGTCCATTTTTTTTTTTTTTTTTTTTTTTTTCTGTGAATGAGGGAGACAAAAGGCATAACTGCCTGCAGCAGGTGCCTCCCCCAGATTTCAAAAAGTGACAGGGCCGAAATCAAGGGACGTTCGAGCTAAAATGTCCGGACACACAGAGTTTCAAGCAATTTAAGTCATAGGAAGAGGGAAAGACTGATTCTGGGAGAGAGTTCCAGAGCTCAGCAGTTGAATAGAAGTCTGAGAATAGCGTTTCACTCTTGGGTTGGAGAGTTGCACAGAGTAGGGGTGGGATTGTGTTGCAAGGCGGATACTACGTACCGTACGTAGAGGAGGTGGTATACACTGGGAAAGCTCCGGGGAACACTGATTATTGTAGTAGCGATAGAATAGTGAGTATTACCTCGGTTGTCTGTAAAATGCTAGAAATACTCACAAGAGACAGACTTGTAAATCACTTAGAGGAAAATATCCTACTCAAAGATACCTAGCATGGCTTCCGTAACAAATGTTCCAGCTTGATGAACTTTGTTGGACTTCTTCCACGATATCCTCAACCTATATGACGAGAGTATAGCTGTAGATATTATATACCTTGATTTTCAAAAGGCCTTTGACGAAGTACCCCACAAATGGTTATTAATAAAATTAAAAGTGCATGGAATACAAGGGGGAGTGTTGAGATGGATGGAAAATTGGCTCATTGAAAGAAAGCAAAGGGTAGTCTTAAATGGTAAAGCATCAAAATGGACCAATGTAACTAGCGGGGTAACCCAGAGATCGGATCTAGGGCCAGTGCTCTTCCTAGTTTATATGTATGACATCGATGAGGGCCTCACCTGTATCATATCAAAGTTTGCAGATGATACAAAAATTGCAAATACTGTACTGTAACGGTACTCTCAAACGAACAAGCTCAGTGTGTCCAGACATTTTAATTCTAACGCTTCTTGAATTTGGCTCTCTTTCACTCTTCTAAATTTTAGGGGGCCACTTGTTACAGGCAGCTTTGTCTTTTGTCTGTTTCATAATGTAGACATGGTAAAAACTTAATTCTTTAGACTCGAGCTTTCCGGTCTATGCCATAAAATCGGTAAGGGTTGTGTTATCGTGTGTATCACCTCACACGCTGTTATGTTTGTGTCTAATTTGACCTGTTTTTTCTTTCTTCAAAATTAAAGACGTAAATCATCAGAATAACCGTAACCTAAACTAACCTTGAATTATTAATGGGGGCTGCAACAACCACACACTCGCAGAATAGCCTATTAGTGGGGGTGTGGGTGCGGCAGCCCCCACTAATAATACAGTACTTGTAGGATTAGGTTTTATACCATGCCCGAAAGAGGGGTTATGGATTTGCGATCTTACTTTCAACCATCTTGACAATTTACCAACGCCTAAACTTCGTTTGTTGCGAAAATAGCCTCCCGAAAGTATACCTAGGATGGGAATCGAACCCGAGACCCTTGGGTTACGAGGCAGACACCTTACCAGTTAGACCAATAGAGATATACTGTACCACTTGGCCTGGTTGGCTCGACTATATTTCCACATCTTGTTGTTCAGTTTATGCTAACCTGGCCCTAGGTTAGGTTAAGAATATTTAGATGATTTATGATTTACTCCCAGGTTAGGTTAATGATATCGTTGGAGGAGGCGGGTGAGGGTTTGTTTACGTCCACGAGTATCCCCTCTAGGCTGCGTTCACATTCGACGGATGGCCCAAGTCAAAAGAAATACCCGGTACCAGATAAAAATCTATATACCGGTAGCCTATACTGTAGGATGGTTGTAGTATAACAGGGCTAAATGGGAGTGGTAATAGTAGCAGTATCACTCCACTTCTACTAAAAATAAATTGCTTACATAATACAGAAATAGTGGTAGATTTTTAGGTCTGGGTTCAATTTTGTCGGTAAATTTTACTATTTTTTGTTTAATGCTTTCTTAGTGTGTTTAACTATGTGAAACTTGCGGCAAATATATACATAGCTTAACATAGCTTATTAAGAAAGGCTATTAAGAAAGGCTATAATAAGCCTACAATAATAGAAACATAAACAAAGACCATTACTTACCTTAAAATTAAATGCTAAGCCCAAGTGTCCAGGATACGCAATATTAATTGCGTATCCTGGACACTTCCTAAGCATTTAATTTTAAGGTAAGCAATGGTCTTTGTTTATGTTTCTATTATTGTAGGCTTATTAACTTTCTTAACTATTGATTATTGATTTAGATAGAAAATGTGTGTGTCTGGGGCGGGCTGCCGGCCATATGTATTTTTCTCCATAAGTTATGTTATTCCTATTACTGTACGCGAATCCCCAATATGCACCACGCTTTTCCGTCCATATAGACGCGTTTTGGGGGGTCTGACTGTACTAGGCCGTCGCATGGGGCCATCTGTAGAGTAGGGTCTGGCCAAATTTTGCGTCCTACCTTATTTTTATATATTTTTTTATTACACATTTCCTGAAGGAATGACACATACAGTATTGGCAAGTAGTATACTGTACGATACGAACACTTCATTATGGACGATAAAATTCACAGATTCAGACCTGGACCTAATGCCAAAAGAATACCAGTAGCCTAAAAGTATGGTTTATTTGTGGGTGCATTTCAAAGTTTTAGTAGTTGTTTTACAAAATTTACTATTTTCAAGCGATATTTTAAAGCCTTCCATGGACACTTATCGCAGAGGAGTGTCGATTTTAACCCCTTAAGACTCATATGACGCAGAGGTTGCCAGATTAGCAATAAGAAATAGAGTTCTCTCACTCTTATAATTACCTCTCCAAAATTAGTTTTCTGCCCACAGCTAACTCAAAGACAACTGCAGAGGTTGAAGTAACTAAGCTAAAGGTTTCTAAATACCCCTGATGGTAACAAAGGCTTTAAAGTATCCCTAATCGGCTCAAAATCGCGTCATATGTCGGAGAGGGTTAAAAAGGCGTCACCGGTACTGAAAGGGGTACCGTGAACTGGGGCAAATTCGGACAATTTTTGTGTTTTTGTACCATCGAGTCAAGTTTTTAGTTCTATCGAAGATCTTTAGTATTATACGTGAGGCTGGTCCACTAGTACAGTATATCAAGTCATAGCAGCAAGAAAATATTAGATATCTATTATATACTGTACCATGAAAATATTAGATATCTATTATATACTGTACCATGAAAATATTAGATATCTATTATATACTGTACCATGAAAATATTAGATATCTATTATATACTGTACTATGAAAATATTAGATATCTATTATATACTGTACCATGAAAATATTAGATATCTATTATATACTGTACTATGAAAATATTAGATATCTATTATATACTGTACCATGAAAATATTAGATATCTATTATATACTGTACCATGAAAATATTAGATATCTATTATATACTGTACCATGAAAATATTAGATATCTATTATATACTGTACTATGAAAATATTAGATATCTATTATATACTGTACCATGAAAATATTAGATATCTATTATATACTGTACCATGAAAATATTAGATATCTATTATATACTGTACCATGAAAATATTAGATATCTATTATATACTGTACCATGAAAATATTAGATATCTATTATATACTGTACCATGAAAATATTAGATATCTATTATATACTGTACCATGAAAATATTAGATATCTATTATATACTGTACTATGAAAATATATAATTACAGTGGAGCCCCTACCATATCTTCGCGACAGCAATCTTCGCTGTAGACACTAAATAGACTCAATTTCGCTGTAAATGAATCAATCTTCGCAAAAAAATACGAGGAAAGCATGCCGCGTTTTTATTCTTCGCAGCTAATATTTCAATCTTCACGCCGCATTTTCCTGCCTAGCTGAGGCATAAACATGCTGGCCAGCCAAAAACAAGTCCACCATTCGGGCACCATCTAGCAACGTCATTGCAAAGCAGTCAATCACAGGCATCCAGTAGAACGCCATTGGAAGTAAAGTGATTAATTAGATTTTTTCTATAGGTCCAGGAATAATTTGTAGCGAGGTCGGTCCTTTGAGATCAGTGCCTTATAAATTGTCCTTTCCTTCCACGTAAACATTGCGCTATTCGGTGTGCAGTTGGGTCTGAGTGCATTATTAGGTTAATATCCAGTATTGGATAAATAGATATCAATCGTAGTCATGTCCTTAACCTTTAACCCCTTCTGTACCGGCGACATCCTTTTAACTATATTCTGGCTGTTATCAGATGATAGCATTCAGTTTATAAAAAGGCCTCCACCAATTAACAGACTTTGAACTATCTTGCATAACCCTTTTTACTACCACCAATCCTTCTTAACCCTTCCTCCCCGGGTGTCCGTGTGAAAGGACACCACTAAATAAGGGCAGGTGCCCGGGTGTCCTTTCAGGAGATAGTAAGCTTGAAAGCCTATTCAGCTTGGTCTAAACGCCGTGCGTTCGACGCATGTAAACAAAGCCGATCGTTGCGTCACCGCACCTCCGAAAACAATAGGGAGACGTCGGATCAATGTTATTGTTGTGATGTCAGACGAAATTAGTGTGTGAAAAGCTCCGATATTGTCAACATCACGGCAAAATTAGCTCCACTGAAATCGTCATCACAACTGAACCAGTTGACTTAGAGAGCTCTACTCAACGCCAGTCTACAGATTGGAAACCGCACTACGTTTATAGATGTGTGGGAAATTTCTAGCAGTTAAACTAAACAAAAATACGGTAGCCTAGGCCTAGACGTTTTTCGGCCAGATCGCCCGGGTAGCCCACACTGTCCTTTGGAGAGACAGCCCGGGCCAGGAGGGTTAAGCAACATAAAATTCTCTAAATGTAGCTAAATTGGGATTAAAAAGACATCGCCGGTACAGATTGGGTTAACTGTCTTTGGTGGTTTAATGGTTAGTGTTTAAAATCTGGATGTGGTATCCCAGGTTCGAATCCCGGGAGGATCACATAGTTTCATTCATTTCATTGGGAGGTGTTTGGTGTTGGGAGTGAAATAAATTACTGTAGATAGAATATTAGTATAGGGTCACTATAGTCTATTCATTATATTTAATCTAAAAAAAAATGACCACTAACCTCTATAACTGTGTGTTCTTTTATTTCATAAATTTGATTTTAGTAAGCGTTGTTTCCACATAGCAATTTTGATTAAGTTATTTTGCCTTTTATATTGTCTTTGCCCAAGTTTTGGTTTGTTTAGTTTGCAATTTTTACATTTTAACTCAAAGACTATTCCTTCTAGGTGCTGGCGAGATGGACCGATTGGGTGGCACTGCAAGGGGGGCTGCGGACGGTCGGGGTATTGACTCGGGGGGCTGTTGGTCCCCTCCCCCGCTGCCCTCTCAGAGACAGATCTCATCTCTCCCTGGCCCCTTCTGGGGTCCGAACATCTAAAGCGGCTTTGATCTACCAGACTCGGGACTAATGTTTCTACCATTTGGGAAGAGTCAGACAGGGAATAGGTGTGGAAATTTACAGCCCATTTGTTCTAGCCTATTTTAAGTTCCAGACGGTAGGAGTCAGAATTTCTGGCCTACTTAAAATGAATGGACTATAGTGGGAGTCTGTCCAGTCCAAGGACGTTGCCTTTTAATATCTTAATTTTTCCAGGGCATTAGATCACACGTTTGGGGCCACACGCTCGATCGCCCAATTATTGCACTAAGTATCGTATTAGCCTACATGATACTGTACTGTACTTTTTGTTCAGCTTATAGCAGAGTTCCAAGCAGCTCATTCTTGGGCGCTCCTCTTAGTTAGTCCTTTGGCTACGAGAATAGTTTGTACTACCTGATCCCACGTCTTTCTTGGTCCACCTCTCCTTGCGACTCTCTCCACGTTCATAATTATACAGTTGGTCCTCCCGGAAACGCGGTTTTGGTGGCACACGGTACCCCCCAAATAGCCAAAATGTTGCTAACACGGTCAATACTTACACTGACGCGGGGTCCAGCTGGGCTCCGAACCTTTACTCCCGACTTTCGTAGCTCATATCTCTTCAAATATATGGCCTAACCAAGTGTTTATGCCTACCAGAGGTAGATATGATCGTTGTTGTGCATTGAGTGAAGACTAGAGCACCCTACATTGTGTAGTTATTGTGTGAGGTGAGAAATAATAAGACGGCGAGTTATGCGGGAATTCCGAAGCTACGATTTTCGTAAATTACCAATGCCCATATCTCTGCAAATAAATGGCCTAACCAAGTGTTTATGCATACCAGATGAAGATATGGTTGTCGCAGTGCATTGGGTGAAGACTAGAACACCCTACATTGTGTAGTTATTGTGTGAGGTGAGAAATATGATGGAGGGATTTCAGAGCTTCGATCGAAAAATGTCGGCTACTGCTGTGACTCTCTCTCCTTAGCCTAGCTGCCTAGCCTAAACGAAATATTTATTCAGAGGTAAGAGTTGTTACAATGGGCAAATCAACTCATTGCACATGTCAAATAACCTTTATAATTGATTTAATTATTATAACATAGGCTTCTATGGAGAAAAAGTGGACTTTGTGGAAATCCCCAGAACACCAAGGTACTGTACCTTTAACATGTAAACATATGGGTTCGGTAACGCGGATTTTGCTAACACGGGAGGTAACCAGAACACATTGGCCGCGTTACCGAAGGACCAACTGTACTTGCTTTTCTTGACCCAATTATTGTCATCCATCCTTCACACCTCATTAATAATCTCTTTGCTTAAGCTCCTTCTGAGTTCTACATTTGGGTTTTTGTCTTACATTGCAGACCCACATATCCATCTCACCATCCTCATTTCATTTTGTTCCATCGTATTTATATCTTTCATAAAATTTGCACTAAAGTAGATGACTTTTGGGCTAGAGCTGGGTTACTATACAGACTCTTAGTAGACAGAGGTTATGAGGCAAGTAAATTGTTACATAAATTTAATATTTTTAGGGTCAATTACTGTGACTATTCTAAAATTTGACATAAATAATTTTAATCAAGCATTTTTAACGTGAAGTTTCTTGTATAACCTCTGCTTACTTTGTGTCTGTTTGTATTTATTGTTTATCTTTTTCTATTATTAATATTGATGAATTTTTTAATTAATTGTTCTTGTTAAAAGGGTACTCTTTGTTTAAACGTTACTTTTTCATATTTTGTAATTATTTGTCTTTATATTAATATCTATTCATTGTCGATAGTATCAATTGCTTGCTTTTTCGGTTTCCTTAGATTATTTGTGCGATAAATGTAGGTTATTTGTAGGGTAGTTATTGATAGGGGTCACTTGAGGCATGCTATGCTTACAGGTACCTACCCGATAGCACTATCGTTAGTGAGTGCTATATATATTTTTTTGTAATATTATATATCTTATCAATATTTTTATTTTGTACTATTGTTAATGTCTTGTCATGTTGCAAATTTGATTTTAAATGAACATTTTAACACTAATTGTAGTTTCTTTTATTCATGCAGAGTTTAGTAATATTTGCCAGAACTTCCCAGACTTCCCAAATTGACTAATTCCCTGAACCTGACGATAGTGCGTTGTTATGTGTGCAATTAGTTTGCTTGGGAACCAGATTAACTTGCTCATGTAGTAATGTACAACCTATGTTGTGGATTGTGTTCTTTCATTTCATTAATTTTATTATAGTAAGCGTTGTTTCCACATAGTGATTTTGATTTGTTGTTTTGACTGTATATTGTCTTTGTCCCAGTTTTGGTTTGACTTTGTTTGCAAGTTTTACATTTTAATATTGATAGGCCAGGTTTCTCTAGCATACACCATCATACAGTACTTCTAACGCATGTACTAGATTAGAAAAGAAAAACAATAAACCAAACCTTTGCCTTAAATCACATAGTGGTTTTGATTTAGTTATTTTGTCTTTTTACTGTGTTCGTATAAGTTTTGGTTTGTTTATTTTGCAAGTTTTACATTATAATCTAACATATCCTTAACCTCATACAGGTTTGAGAGCGCGAAATAGAACATACAACGAGATTGAGTGGTCCCTGTTTTCTGGAATTGGTGAAGATTGACTTGACTGGGACAAGAACTCTATGAAGGAGATTACCAATTGCCTAACTTCAAGAGTTACACTCAATGTGAGGACCAGCATGTACGGTAAGTTTATGGAGTATTTTTTTTTTTACTTAAATTTTGTTTATACTGTATGCCTTTCAGTAAGATGCCTTTATTACTTCCATTATGGGTGATGATACACAAATTTATTGCGTATAGAAAATATTTATAGAAATTAAGCACGTAAAAAGTACAGTAGCCTATCTCCTTTTTGAATGCCATAAAGCCTTCCCATTTTTTAATTGACCGATAGGCAGAATAGTTTTACATTGTTAATTTTATGTATGTCTTTCGCAACTTCCCAAATTGACTAATTCCTTGAATGTGACGATAGTGCGTTATGTGTGCGATTACTGTAGTTTGCTTTGGAAACAGATTAACTTGCTCATGTAGTAATGTACACCCTATGTGGTGGATAGTGTTCTTTTATTTCATAAATGTTATTTTAGTAAGCGTTGTTTCCACATAGCGATTTTGATTAGTTATTTTTGTCTTTTGTACTGTGTTCGTATAAGTGTTGGTTTGTTTATTTTTCAAGTTTTACATTATAATTGTCTTTGTCCAAGTTTTGGTTTGTTTAGTTTGCAAGTTTTACATTTTAATGTAGTACACTGAGGTATATATCCAGTGCTCTAATACTCAAAGCTGTCATAAATTTGGAAATGGTGAAGTTCATTTGGTGAAAGATTTAACCCGTCCAGCCCCAGCGACGCGTCTGGCACGTCGCCTATGTATGTAACGCACAGCCCCAGCGACGCGTCTGACGAGTCACCCTAATTGCTCCGACCGTAACCTCAGGTGTAGCCACTCGAGAGGGCTCAGATTTGTATGGGAACTGTGTACGTATCCCACGCAACCGTGCCGATGGTTGAAAATTCTCAAAGTCCACGTGCGTGCGCGTGAGCGCGCAATAACTTGATTTTTGGGGGAAATTGCCTTCAATTTTTTACTCTTGTAAAATAAGTTTTGGGGGCTCTGTAGGACCATTCTTTAAGCTTTTTGAGCGTTTTTTTGTGGGTTTTCCTTCATTCCTAACCCATTCGCTATTGTTTCTGGAATAAAACAATTTTTTGAAAATGGGCCGGGTTCTGGTGAACAAAAAATAAAAAACTAGGCGGGGCTCCACGGGTTAGCAATGTATACTTGTACAGTATACTGTACTTGTAAGCAGGTTGTCAAACCGGGACAATCTGCTGTTAAGACTGGAATGATTATGAGAAGAAATACAAGAAAATTAACATGAATTTGGATTGGTTTGGTCATTTTTATCACTCCCAAAGACATAATATAAACTTCCAAGCATAAATGTAACTGTGTATATATTGTTATAGTGACTAAATACAAGGGAATAGGCCTCTTTTTTGACACCCAACAGTAGTAACATACTAACTTGCACACACAGTACAGTCGCGCTAATAAGTGATGTCTCGGCACCAAGTATGTTTTGATCAATAATGTGTACCGTTATCAGTAATATCTAAGCATAATTTCTTCATATCGTGTGAAATATACAAACATGTTCCTACACTTGCCCACCCTATTCAACATCTGACAGACATTAATACAGCACAGAGCAAGCCAAACGTAATGACTGGTGGGACATGACTTGTTAGCACGACCGTACATGTACTTATACATACATACATACATACGGGTTTAAAGACCGCAACCGTCCACAGTGAATGTGGCTTCCATGGTACAATCACAGTACTGCACACAGTGCACAGCAATCACAACACGGTGGCTACAGTCTTTACTGCAGCACAGTACAACATATATAACTAGACAGTCCTAAGTTACTACCAGTGTTGAGGTGAGATGCCATAATGATTTAAGTACCGGTACAGTAATTCCTTACTTCAAGTTGTATTTCCATTCCTGGTTTTGTGTTCTTTTATTTCAAACATTTATTGTGCTAAATCGTTATTTCTACAGTGATTTTGATTGATTCTTTTGTCTTTATAGTGTGGCGTTCCCGTTTTGGTTTGTTTATTTTGCAAGGTCTTGTGCAGCAAACCTTACATTACATGTCAATAAAAGGGAAGTTTGGGACTTTTGCTGAGTCGAAATAGGTCAAAAAAGGGACTTTGGGATTTTGGCTGGGACAAAAAAAAAAAAATCCCATAAGGTACTGGTATGTTTATTTCTGTACCGCGTTTTTCGGTGACACTTTGCTGTATGTATGTATGTATATAGTGAGGCACATACCCCATTGCTGGGGGTGGTTGACTTGAGGCAGAGCCCGAACAGAAACCTTTTAAGTTCCAATTCTTAGGGTCCTGGACCACTGACGCGTTCCCTTACCCCTTTCTCTGTCTCGTTGAGTCGGAGAATTTTACAACACTGTGCTTTGAAAGGACAAATTAACCGTGTTACCGAAAGCACGACTGTACTGTAACAGGATGGAAATCTATACTTTACACCAGAAGAACAAAGACATTCAAATTCAGGCTTTTTAGACATGGACATAACAAAACAAAAATAAGGGGAATCGCCTTGTACTCCCTTAAAATTTATGATGTCATGACTTGGCATTTTTCTTTACATATGGAATGTTCAGCATAAAATATTTAGCAATCTCCCTTGATGTCCACTGAATATTGATAGTACAGTTAGGAGCATAAATTGGGACTCGCCTATTTTACCCTTTCTGTCTGGAGTCGGCCACCCCTTAGCTATGGGGTATTTGCGTGAATATATACATACATATGTACATTTAACCCTTTCAGTGATTGTGACTTGTTTTTATTTGATTTCAGCTACATTTAGACAATTTGATTAAGCTTAGGAAGGATATGTGGTAATGTAAAAGGATTGAGAGTGTATTAAGCTTAGGAAGGATATGTGGTAATGTAAAAGGATTGAGAGTGTATTAAGCTTTGGAAGGATATGTGGTAATGTAAAAGGATTGAGAGTGTATTAAGCTTAGGAAGGATATGTGGTAATGTAAAAGGATTGAGAGTGTATTAAGCTTAGGAAGGATATGTGGTAATGTAAAAGGATTGAGAGTGTATTAAGCTTAGGAAGGATATGTGGTAATGTAAAAGGATTGAGAGTGTATTAAGCTTAGGAAGGATATGTGGTAATGTAAAAGGATTGAGAGTGTATTAAGCTTAGGAAGGATATGTGGTAATGTAAAAGGATTGAGAGTGTATTAAGCTTAGGAAGGATATGTGGTAATGTAAAAGGATTGAGAGTGTATTAAGCTTAGGAAGGATATGTGGTAATGTAAAAGGATTGAGAGTGTATTAAGCTTAGGAAGGATATGTGGTAATGTAAAAGGATTGAGAGTGTATTAAGCTTAGGAAGGATATGTGGTAATGTAAAAGGATTGAGAGTGTATTAAGCTTAGGAAGGATATGTGGTAATGTAAAAGGATTGAGAGTGTATTAAGCTTAGGAAGGATATGTGGTAATGTAAAAGGATTGAGAGTATTAAGCTTAGGAAGGATATGTGGTAATGTAAAAGGATTGAGAGTGTATTAAGCTTAGGAAGGATATGTGGTAATTTTAAAGGGATTGAGAGTGTATTAAGCTTAGGAAGGATATGTGGTAATGTAAAAGGATTGAGAGTGTATTAAGCTTAGGAAGGATATGTGGTAATGTAAAAGGATTGAGAGTGTATTAAGCTTAGGAAGGATATGTGGTAATTTTAAAGGGATTGAGAGTGTATTAAGCTTAGGAAGGATATGTGGTAATGTAAAAGGATTGAGAGTGTATTAAGCTTAGGAAGGATATGTGGTAATGTAAAAGGATTGAGAGTGTATTAAGCTTAGGAAGGATATGTGGTAATGTAAAAGGATTGAGAGTGTATTAAGCTTAGGAAGGATATGTGGTAATGTAAAAGGATTGAGAGTGTATTAAGCTTAGGAAGGATATGTGGTAATGTAAAAGGATTGAGAGTGTATTAAGCTTAGGAAGGATATGTGGTAATGTAAAAGGATTGAGAGTGTATTAAGCTTTGGAAGGATATGTGGTAATGTAAAAGGATTGAGAGTGTATTAAGCTTAGGAAGGATATGTGGTAATGTAAAAGGATTGAGAGTGTATTAAGCTTAGGAAGGATATGTGGTAATTTTAAAGGGATTGAGAGTGTATTAAGCTTAGGAAGGATATGTGGTAATGTAAAAGGATTGAGAGTGTATTAAGCTTAGGAAGGATATGTGGTAATGTAAAAGGATTGAGAGTGTATTAAGCTTAGGAAGGATATGTGGTAATTTTAAAGGGATTGAGAGTGTATTAAGCTTAGGAAGGATATGTGGTAATGTAAAAGGATTGAGAGTGTATTAAGCTTAGGAAGGATATGTGGTAATGTAAAAGGATTGAGAGTGTATTAAGCTTAGGAAGGATATGTGGTAATGTAAAAGGATTGAGAGTGTATTAAGCTTAGGAAGGATATGTGGTAATGTAAAAGGATTGAGAGTGTATTAAGCTTAGGAAGGATATGTGGTAATGTAAAAGGATTGAGAGTGTATTAAGCTTAGGAAGGATATGTGGTAATGTAAAAGGATTGAGAGTGTATTAAGCTTAGGAAGGATATGTGGTAATGTAAAAGGATTGAGAGTGTATTAAGCTTAGGAAGGATATGTGGTAATGTAAAAGGATTGAGAGTGTATTAAGCTTAGGAAGGATATGTGGTAATGTAAAAGGATTGAGAGTGTATTAAGCTTAGGAAGGATATGTGGTAATGTAAAAGGATTGAGAGTGTATTTACCTAATTGTAGTTTACAGGAGTTGAGCTAAGCTCCCTCCTCCAGCCTATTCCATTTGTCAATACATCTATAGGGGAAGCTAAACTTCCTAATGTCGTTCTTGTAGGTAGCTTTTTTACTTTGTAGCTGTGGCCTCTAGTTATTCCTGTATCCATAATTATTATATTCTCCTTAACCCTCCTGGCCCGGGCTGTATCTCCAAAGGACAGGGTGGGCTACCCGGGCGATCTGGCCGAAAAATGCCTAGGCCTAGGCTACTGTATTTTGGTTAATTTTAACTGATAGAAATTTCCCACACATCTATAATTGTAGTGCGGTTTCCAATCTGTAGACTGGCGTTGAGTAGAGCTCTCTAAGTCAACTGGTTCAGTTGTGATGACGATTTTAGTGGAGAGCATTTTCAAGCAATGTTAGCAATACGACGATCTTTTCACTACTGAAACAACGACATACAGACATACAATAACAAATGAGTCTTCTCCTTCTTGTTTTCGGAGGTGCGGCGACGCAACGATCGGCTTTGTTTACATGCGTCGGACGCACGGCGTTCAGGCCAAGCTGAATAGGCTATTAAGCTTACTATTTCCTGAAAGGACACCCGGGCACCTGCCCTTATTTCGTGGTGTCATATTAAAATGACACCCGGGGAGGAAGGGTTAAGCCGCTGTCACACGAGCGCTTTTTCCGTCAATTTTCCACGAGCAATTTTTTTCTCGTAATATTTCGGGACTTTTTCGCACTGGTATCGGTAACTATACTGAAGGTAGATTTTGTTACGCGGCTGAATTCTGATAAAGTGTAATTTTTGAAGCTGCCAGACCATAATTGCCCGTAAAAATTGCTCGAAAAAAGGCTCGTGTGACTCCAGCTTTATCCAGCCTCTCCAGCCCTAGCGTGCATTTGTACATCATTATCATGTCTCCTCTCTCCTCTCCTTTAGACTCAGTAGATTTAATTTGTCTAGCCTCCCTTCATATGGCAGTTCTCTGAGACTTGGAACCAATCTAGTAACTGCTCTCTGGATTCTTTCTAACTTGTGAATATGTTTTTTAAGATGCAGGGACCACACCACTGCTGCATAGTCCAGTCTTGGTCTAATCATACTTTTTATAATTTTCACTAACCTGTTCTCATCCAAGTAGTTCAGAGCAACTTTCATATTCCCGGCCATTGCATACATTCCGCTAAAGAGCTTGTTAAAATATGTTTCTTTGGCGACAAGTTATCTTGTATAATCAACCCTAAGTCCTTTTATTTTTCGGCCTTGCTAATTATATTGTCTCCCATCCTATACAGTACTCCCAATTTGGTCTATTCACACTTCTTCCCATATTTAACACATGACATTTACTTATATTAAATTTTATTTTCCACTTGGTGCTCCATTCGTATATTTTATCTAAATCCCCTTGTAGCTCCTCACAAGTACTTTTATTTGTTATTTGTCTCATAATTTTTACGTCATCTGCAAACATTGACATGTACTGTAGGAGTTTATGCCTATCTGATTAAAAGACGTCTTTCCTAAGCTGCATAAAATAGTTTAATATTGTACCATTCCTGTTTTGGTTTGTTTGTTTTGCGATTTTTACATTTTGATTGTCGGGATATAAGTCGGAATAGCATCATCTGTATTGAAGTGATTAATATAGTTTTGACTTTATTGATATTACAGTATATGTTTTCACCAACCAACTTCACTTCTAAACTCGATTAATGAAATCAACAAATACATGTGGCACTCCAAGGACTCGAACCTAGGATACTCACACCAAAATTCCGCGCATTTATGCATTACGCTATCAAGACAGTTAAGGAAATATGCTAAGAACATTATAACCTACAGGTACAGATTGGTGGTGGCTTCCAGTACAACCGTTTGGAGGACTACAAGAGGATAATTGTTCAACCCTTCAACTACGGGGCCATTGGACACAACAAAGACAAGAACTCTGCCAAAGTAATGTGAGTGTGTAGGAATGTAGTGTTTACTGTTTATTTCTACTGTTGTTTTGGTGATAATATAGAGTTTATGTTTACTGTTATTGTAGTGATAGCGTATACTATGTTTCATAACAGCTGACGGTAAATATCCATGTCCCCATCGTGATTGCTCTGCTTGGCTAATTATGTTGTTAATTAGGAAAAGTTGGCATTAATATGATTTAGAGATGTAGGCTAATAGTTTCATATATTTCAATGAAGTAACGAGGGATATGTTGGTATGGAATTCAATTTACTACCAGGTGAAAAAAGACTGACAATAGTGATAATTAGTGGATGGACTAGCTGTATACCAGTGTAGAAAAATAGTGCTAAAAAGATACATACTGTAGGGGGCCTCTGAGTTAGACGGACCCGAAGTTGACAGGTCAATCCTGTAAGTTTAATTACACTGCCACGGATTGTCCTATTCACTGGGGACAAGTCCACTTCGAGACGTTTTATGTATAGCCACCCTCATAAAGAGGAATAAGACATCCGGCAATAGATAGATCGACAATTACAATAGTACTTGCCGCATAATTGTGTTGTTTGCATTCTGTTAAAGTGATAACTCTGGTGTAGGGCTTTGTTTTGTTTTAATAGGCTATCAATCTTTTCACTATGACTTAAATTGCTTCAAACTCCGTTTGTCCAGTCATTTAGGCTCGAACATTACTTGATTTTGGCCCTGTCACTTTTTCAACTTTGAGGGAGGCACTCATTACAGACAGTTTTGCCTTTTGCCTACCTCATAAAAAAATAAGTTTGAAAAGTGAACGTCTTGCAAATATTCTACTTTATTTGCTATTGTGCTCACCCAATCTTTGATTTAAAAAAAATAATAATACGGTTTAGCCTAGCTAGAAATAAGCCATAATCCACGAACGAAGCTTTGTCATTTTTAGTATGACGGTATTATTGGTATATTATTTAGCTATAAACTCCAGAAGTTCCTATATAAGTTGAGAAAATTGTCTACAGCCAGGTATGCCTAGTTAGAAACGTACAAAATCATCATCATCAGCCATTAGGAGTCCACTTGCTGGACAAAGGCCTCCCTTAACCTTTTCCATGACTCCCGAGACTTTGCCATCCGTTGCCATGTTACCCTGCAGTCTTTTCTCTCTGTCTCTTCACCTCCTGTCCGGTCTTCTCCTATCGTCCTTTCCTTCTCTGGGGGTCCAGTGAGTTGGTGTTTTACTCCACCTATTGTCCTCTCTTCTTGCTACATGTCCTGCCCATCTCCACTTCTGCTCTTTAATAGTTTTAAGAATATCCTTGACTTTGGTTTGCTCTCATACTCACGATGCTCTCTTCCTAACTCTAAGTGTTATTCCTAGCATTGATCTTTCCATTGCTCTTTGCGCACTTCTAAGCTTATTCTCCATTGGTTTTGTTAGTTTCCAAGTTTCAGATCCATAGATCATGGTTGGTAGCACACACTGGTTATATACTTTACGTTTAAGGCATATTGGTAGTGTACTTTTCATGATGTTGTTGTTCCCCAAGCTGCCTGGCCGAACAGCCCCAAGGCCATAACCGAGTGCCCCCACAGAACCCTCCCTGCCGACCACAATAAAGCCTGGGTGACCGAAGCCACTCCATGACGGGGAGCTGAGGAGGGTGCGGAAACGCCCGGGAAACCAAAGCCCCACCCAGGGCCCTGTGTCCCTCAGCAAGTATGAAGAGAAAGTTGAGGGGCAAAGGAAAAATGTGACGCTTTGGCTTCCAATCTTGGTAGATTGGGAGGTCAATCCACGGAAGAGACGCCGTCACTTGAGATCTAGAAAATATATAAGTAAAAGGAACAGTCAGAGTAAGCTATGGGTATAGCAGATATCACTCAGTTCTCACTCTGATAGACCACCCCATCACCACTCTTTCATGATGTTTTTCTGTTTGCCGAATGCTTTCCATCCTAGAGTGATTCGCCTTACTATTTCATGTTCATTGTCATTTGTTAGTTTCATTACTTGGGCAAGATAATTGTATTCTTCTACTTCCTCTAGAATATTGTTATCAATCCTAGTTATTCTGCGTTGAGCCTTATCATTGTACATAACTTTGGTTTTACTCCTGTTCATTTTTAGACTTATTTTGAGTTTCTTTATTAAGATTATTGAGCATATCTTGGAGTTTTCTGCATTATCTGAAATTAATACAAAGTCATCTACAAATTGGAGATGGTTAAGGTATTCCCCGTCTACATTAATTCCGTTTGATTCCCATGAACATTTTCTGAAAACCCCTTCAAGACAAGCTGTGAACAGCTTGGGTCTCCCTGCCTCACTCCTTTCCCAATCTTTATCTTCTTTGTGTCTGTGTAATCAGACCACAGCAGTGCCTTTTGCGTATACTGTATATTTTATTAAGAGTTTTATATATGTTTCATTAATTTGTTGTTCATGTAGCAAGTTTGGTATAGCTGTTATCTCTACTGAATCGAATGCCTTTTCGTAGTCTACAAAAGCTAAACAAAGAGGTTTATTATACTCCGAGGTTTTCTCTATTAGCTGGTTCATTGTATGCAACTGATCCATGGTTGAATATCCAGTTGTAAATCCTGCCTGTTCCCGAGATTGATTTTCATCTATAATTTTACCTAACCTATTTGTGAGGATTTTTGAGAACAACTTGTAAATAACTGATAAACTAATGGGACGGTAGTTGCCGAGATCTTTCTTATCGCCTTTTTTGTGAAGTAGAATCACTATTGCATTGCACCAAGTTTCTGGAACATCCCGCTCACACAAACATTGGGTGAACAGCTGAGCTACATTAGACCTCTTCTCCTGCATCCTTCAGAAGATCTCTTGTTACTCCATCATCTCCTGGAGATGTTCCACTTTTCATTTTGTTGAAGGCAGACCTTACCTCATCTACAGATATATGTGGGACCTTGTTGTTCCCCAAGCTGCCTGGCCGAACAGCCCCAAGGCCCCGAGTACGGCCAAGGCCATAACCGAGCGCCCCCACAGAACCCTCCCTGCCGACCACAATAAAGCCTGGGTAACCGAAGCCACTCCATGGCGGGGAGCTGAGGAGGGTGCGGGAACGCCCGGGAAACCAAAGCCCCACCCAGGGCCCTGTGCCTCTCAGCAATTATGAAGAGAAAGTTGAGGGGCAAGGGAAAAATGTGACGCTTTGGCTTCCAATCTTGGTAGATTGGGAGGTCAATCCACGGAAGAGACGCCGTCACTTGAGATCTAGAAAATATATAAGTAAAAGGAACGGTCAGAGTAAGCTATGGGTATGGCAGAGATTGCTCAGTTCTCACTCTGATAGACCAGCCCATCACCACATGACTAGAACCCAATCCTCTCAGCATCAGCTAGGAAAGGCCCTAGAAAGCCACCTTTGGCGGGGGGATAGCTCCCCTATTTCAACCCCTTTCGGGGTTGGGCACCCACTTTTCTGTCAGATGTTGAATAGGGTGGGTAAGTGTAGGAACATGTTTGTATATATCACTCGATATGAAGAAATGAAGCTTAGGTATTGCTGATACCAATTATTGATCAAAATATACTTGGTGCCGAGACATGACTTATTAGCGCCACTGTACTTTGTCGTGTACTATTATGCATTTCTATGGTTGGTGTTTACTTGTGAATATTTTGATTGTATTGTTCTTTGCTTGGGTAGTGTACTTTATATATTGGTTAGACACTTATAAGGTTTTCAGTATGGCTTGATTTGAGTAGTTTGCTTTGTCATTGGAACTCTCTCCCAGAATCAGTATTTCCCTGTTCTTATGACTTGAATTGCTCCGTGTGTCCTGGCATTTTGGTTCGAACGTCCCTTGATTTTGGCCCTGTCACTCTTTCAACTCTGGGGGAAGACACTCGCTACAGGCAGTTTTGCTTTTTGTCTCCCTCACTCATAGAAAAAACAAATAGGTTTTGCTTGTGTATATATTTGATAAGCTCTTGTTTGCTTGAATAGTTTACTTTGATATTTTCTCTACTTTTGAAATGCCTCCTGTTGTTGCTCCCTTTTCTTTGCTTGTCAGTTTGTTTTATCAATTGTTTGGATATTATGTTAGTTTCCTGAATGTTTAGTGTTATATTGCTTTTGTTGTTTATCTTATATAGTTTGCTTAACCCCTTCATGATTGACACAAGGCCTACAGTAACTATCATTTTACATTGTTCTTGTCCGTTAACCCTTTGAGTACCAGAAGTAACTTGGCTATCATTGTATATTGTTCTTGTCCGTTAACCCTTTGAGTACCAGAAGTAACTTGGCTATCATTTTACATTGTTTTTGTCCGTTAACCCTTTGAGTACCAGAAGTAACTTGGGTATCATTTTACATTGTTTTTGTCCGTTAACCCTTGGAGTACCAGAAGTAACTTGGGTATCATTTTACATTGTTTTTGTCCGTTAACGGAGTACCAGAAGTAACTTGGGTATCATTTTACATTGTTTTTGTCCGTTAACGGAGTACCAGAAGTAACTTGGGTATCATTTTACATTGCTTTTGTCCGTTTCCGTTATTTGAGTACCAGAAGTAACTTGGCTATCATTTTACATTGCTTTTGTCCGTTAACCCTTTGAGTACCAGCGATGTGTGCTAGATTTGTATTGTGGCTATATTTTGACGATTGGTTGAGATATTATTGAAGCCTTATTTTTGGCTAGAGGTCCTTCCTAAGCTGAATAAAGTAGGTCGAGATATATTGAAGCCTTATTTTTTGCTAGAGGTCCTTCCTAAGCTGAATAAAATAGTCTTGCTGTCAGATTATAAAAAGGACCTCTGGTATTGAATGAGTTGATGTTGCTTATTTTAATGAGAGTTGCTTATGTTATGCGCAGTGATTTTGATTTGTCTTTATATTGTCTCTTCTCAGTTTGTTTATGTCTATTGGTTTGAATATTCGCTTTACTTCATTTCTCAAAAAAAAAAAAATTAGGTTGGTCATTATAGTTTGCATTTAGTTGTCTTGAGCATCCAGTCATTAGATACCTGTTGATGCTTGATTTCCCTTTAATTTTGTTGCTCAAGCATAGCTTCCAATGTTGATAAGTTCTTTTGATTATGGTAATAGTTGTCTGATGAATGATAGGCTATATAATTTGTTTCCACATTAAGTCCATGATTACTTATATGAACCAGTTGTCCATGAAGTTTGGAATTTTATTAAGTTATACTATTGAGTATCTTGTGTAGTCAAAGTTTGTTTGTTTATTTTGAAAGTTAAATTATAAATTGGCAAAGCCAAATGTTAGGTTTTATTTTTTTGTTCATTATAAAGTTTATAATACCAGTAGTAGTTCATATCATACATAGTCACGTAAAATATATAAGTTATTTTGCCCTTATCATCTTTGGAAGTTTTAAATTTTGTCATGTCCAATGACTTTAGTCAATGCTGCTTTATAAAGTTATGATTGAGTTGTATAGTAATCAATTGAAAGTACAGTACTGTATATCATTGTCACCGATGCTTTAAAAATCTATAATTGTTGTGATATATTGAAAGTGATCAAATGTTATCCATTTAAAACGGCAAGTGATGGAACTAGTAGTTACTAGAAGTACATTGTAATATTTGGAAATACAGTAAAAGTTTTGAATACCATAATATCTTTATTTTTATTAAAATATAGGATACAGTTCACCTTAGGTTCATACCAAAGGCTGGACTCTTTGTAAAATTTTGCCAGTCAGAACTGTGGACGTGCAAAAAAACAAAGTCCAGTCAGGAAAGAATTTCATTGGTTTGGTCTGAAAATTCGGTTCAGATATGTTCGGCAAAATTTTCCAAAGTGGAACTTAAAAAAAGTTCAGGTGTAAACTTTGGAAAAAATCCAGATCAGACCTAGACTTGTGAAATGTTCCCTAAGTTTACACCACTGAAATAAGTTCCACTGGACTTTGAAAAAATTTCAGTCACCCCCCCAGAAATTTGCGAAGTCCAGCCTCAGAAAAAGTCTATGGGATGAAACCCAAACATTTCACACCGCAAACACTTTTCTATCTCAAGATTCTTGCTGGCAATTTATGGAGATAGGTTCTACTTGACCAACCAGGATTGGCCCAGCAACTCTGTGCATTTCAAACCTAACCTCATCTTGTCATTGGCTCACTTCAAAAGATTTTAGGCAGCTTAGGAAAGGTCCTTTCTAAGCTGATTAAAATAATGAGGCCAGCCAGAAATAGTGAGTACCAAAAGGGTTAGAGCTCATGACAAGCATGGGCTATGGAGGTTAAGTTTGAAATACACATGCAACCCAGAAAAGACAGTCACAGAAACATTACTTGCCATCTTAAGAGACTTTAAGACCAGACAAATAATGAGGGCTCTGAACTTTATCATTATGCTTCTAGAACATTCAACCACATTACTTAAAAGAACTTTGCTACCATAAATGTAACTTTGGTTCAGTAATGATGGTTGAACATATCCAGAGTTCATAATGATACTTTGGTTGTCAAACTGTTCATTCTAGGTTGCTAAACTTTATATCATGAGTGTGCAGTATATAAATATGGTAAACTATCACATAACAGCCAAAGAAACTTTTAATGATTTGTAAACAAATCTTAGTAAAATATCTGTATATGGTAACAAATTTATTACTTTTATTATGACATATTTATGAAAATATTACTTTCTTTGCATGTTAACTGATATTTTAACTTACCATGCAAACAAAGTATGTATTTTCATAAATGGCATATGATCATAAAATATATTTTTACCAATTTAAATACTTTACATCAACCAGCTATTTTTAAAGTGTTAAGGTATTTTGGCAGATTTTTTCAGTCAGTGGACGAACCATATTTAAATATGCAAACCCAAGATATAGTTTTAAACCTACATAAATGCTGCCAAACCATTGCTTACATGACAGTACACTCTTAAGCAAAAATAAGTACACCAATGGAATCATGAACCTTTAACACTCATTCTTTTATAAGTCATGCTGGCTAAGGAGAAATTGTATGCACTTCAGGAAAACCTCTAGGAATAATAAATTATAAAACTCCATTAGACCCAGATCCTTCCAAAGCTTAATAAAATCATCCAATAGCCAGAATTAATAAGTCATGCTGGATAAGAGAAATTTTATGCACTTACGGAATAATTAAGAGCATAAATGCCAAAATAATTCCAAAGCCACATAAAATAATCAAATATCCAGAATTAACTTACTCATAAAGGCCAAAATTCTCAACCAATTCAAATATGATGCACTTTGGGAATATTGGCTAGCATTCAATTATATTCAGCTTAGGAAGTACCAGATCAATCTCCAGGGTTAATAAATTACTATTACCCCTCTCATTGCTCAAGGCTTCCTAAGCTGCATTGGTAACCAAAATTAACTTAGTGATTCATATTCATCAATGGGTTAACTAAAAAGGCTAAAGTAAATAAACTGCATTACCACACCTATTTCCTGGTCAACTCTTCCAAAGTCATAGAACTCACATAAAGTGATTACCCATTATTAATCTTAGTGGCAAAGATATCTGGCTTAATTATAATAGAATAGTCTTTTATAATTGCCCAATATTCTTTACCATTAACATCAATAAACAGTAATCAAGCATGGGATTTTCATAATTTGGGAAGAGTCACCCAGGGAATAAGATAGGAAAGTTTCAGCCCATTTCTTCTAGCCTTTTAGAGTTTCAAGAATGTTGGCCTATCATATATTAAAATACAGAACCAGATTTGTAAGCAGTCTATTTCCTTTGCAATATCAATATAAATACCATCACAAAAATCAAGGGACATTTATAAAAATGCACAAGTACATTTCCATTAATATTTAATCAGTTAGATTTCAGTGGGCATTTTCTATTAATAGAACTCTTTACAACACTGCATACAAATCTCTTTTTCTCCAATAGGTTCAATAGATTCCATAGCATGTACTTATTTATGGCTAAATAGTATCTCAACAGAATAAATTTTAGAATATGCAACTTTTAGTGATGTCTAGTAGACAGTCCTCGACAAAATCTACTAAATATATGGAGTAAAATATTTTCTACTTCATATATTTTAATTTTTGTAATATATTAAAGATTATTTTAAGTATCGATTTGTTTAAGTCCCCGATAAGCAGGACACCCACCCTACTCCAGCTCTTGAGCAAAGAGTGTATGGTGGTAAAAACGGATTAATTTTGAAAGCATATATAATTTTCCTCTTAAATATACCAGGACTTATTTTCAGAGGGAATTACATTGCCTTCATAAATCAATACTTAATTAGTCTTCAAACATATACCAAATAATGCACATTCTAAAACATCATTCCATTAAAGATTTCATTACTGTATTATGCAGTTGTAGAAAAATATGCAGAACTTCTATATCCAGTATTAATAAAGACAACTTTGAGTCGACAATAGAATGAAAACTTAAATATTGCAAAATTGTTGGTACTTCATTTTTATTTTTTAGGAAAATTGTGATTGGGCAGTATATAGATAGAATTTTTCCTGCCGTCTGAAATTGGCCAACCCCACCTACGGGGTATGTGCCAGAGTATATACATAAATACCCAATTTCATTACTTTAAATTTCCAGTCTTTGGACAAACCCTCAAATATTCCAAAAATGATATTTAAATGTTAAACTCCCTGTGCGGGCTCAGTCTCAAGTCGGCAAACCCAAACTATGGGGTGTATAAATTTAATTACTTCAATTTCCAAGTCTATTATCCAAGCAATATTTTGTTATGAATTTCTTTCTATTGAAGTCTCGAGTTGCCAATATTAAAACTCAATCAGAATAATTATGAATCATCTACAACTGCATCTCAAAAAGTAAACTTTAATAATCTATACAAACAGAACTTGCACCTTAAACTTTCAGTATACAATTACTTCCTTTATTCTGGCTAATAGATTATTTATTCAGCTTAGGTAGGGCCTGTGAGAGTCTGAAGCTTTATCTAGTCATTGCCCTTTACACTCTCAAACGTCCCTCTTAAACTGCTCAAATTTGTCAAAAAGCCAGAATATGGAAAAATATATTGCATTCCAAAAGGATTAATACACCATGGGTTAGTGACATTTTTAGCTCCATGTTAAACAGACAAATAAATACATAATCATAAATATAACAAATAAGCCCTTTACAAATTTAGTAATAATTGTATAAAAACTATGTATGAACTAAACCTATACCAATCCTACTAATCATTCAATAAAACTATGAACTACCTAAAAGCCTATTAATTATACCTAATGTAGTAATTCTATAAAACTATGAACTAAAACCCTATTGATTATACCTATAACTAAAATCTAACTTTCATACTGTACTATAGACCAAGGCATCACTATATCCATCAGTCTTCCCTAGTACCATAAAAGATAATCCTTATTACCATATAGGTACATTACTGTATTAATAACTACTCTTCTCATAAGCTATAACCAAGTTTCAGCCATAAGCAAAAATAACAAATGTAACCTTCACATTCCAAGTATTTTAAAGATATATACCGTAAAATTTATAACTATTTTTCAATCCTCCCTCCTAAATACAGCTATATGTCCCATATATGTACAGTATTCCCAATCACCAGAGTTTACAGAAATCTACAATAATCTGACCACAAATTTACTTTCAGATAACTGGTACTGTACTAGAGAGTAATAGAAGCTAATATTTCTAGCATTTGGGAAGAGTCAGCCAGGGTATCTTATTTTATAGGCAAATTCCTCAGAGCATCAGTCATATTTTCAGCCCAAATTATATAGATTACACTAGTCTTAGACTTCACTGGACTCTATATAAATGACCAACAGTTTCTTTCTTCACACTAACATTTGTTATTGAATTATTAGCCTTCCAGCCTATTAAACTACTTTTCAAAATTTATAGAGACCATTAATCCACTTTACTCAGCTTAGGAAGGATCTAAAGTTATAAATGGACAATTAAGGTTTGCTTCCATTCCCGTAATATTTTTTAATTACTTCAGGTAATTTACTCATTACACCATTAGGTAAATCTTTTACTTACATATTTAATTTATTTAAAAGTTTTATACCAACACTTCACTTAGGGATACTGCATTTGCAACTATAATATATAGTACTGTATATTCTTCAAGAGAGTACCGTATCAAATAAAAAAATTGACTGCAAACTTATTTGTTATTTGCCTATTATGTTATTCAGTCTTATTATTATATTATCAGTTATTATTAGTTATTCAGTCTCCCAAACTACAATTGAGAGTTTCACTTACGCCAAAATTGCTCTTGCATTATACTATTTCAAACTTTATTGCTAATTGCTGGTACTTGGTCTTTATAGTCATTTGTGTTTTGGTTTCTTTTGCAACTTTTACATTCAAATTTCTAACTAAGCTGCCAGACTAATTACAAAAACATTAAATACTACAGTATATAGAACCAATCATTATCAGATCTTTTACCAAACTTATTCCTAGCATATTTTACTATTTATAACTAGTCACTACTACAACTAGGTACTTCTATTTTCAGCCTAACCCTATCCATTGAACAATACAGGATATCAAAAGGTATAATGGGCTTAGATGGTATATATACAATTCACATCTCATGTTTTTCTTTATTTACCAATGGAGCAAAAAATGTCAAAAACTTACAATAGTGCATTAAAATCAGCGTCGGTAAAATAAATTAGGTTAAAGCTTTGATACTGCACATAAATTCCTTTCCTTAATTTAGGAGAGTTAACGAAAGCAACTAATCAGTAACCAAAGCTCTCCCATTCACTTTTACCTTGCCAAGTTCGATTTGTATAAATTTACTCAGTTAGCAATGTTTACAGAACCCTTACAAACTTAAAATATTTCCAAAACACCAGGATGGAAATTCTTTTAAGTTAATAAACACCTTCAGGATTAGGAAGCGTTCAGTTTATTCGATCATTAAATGCTTTTATTCACCTTAGGAAGGATCTATGAATTCATATTTTTTCACCAACCAACTTTACTTCTAAACTCAATGAAAAATACATGGGACACTCCAAGGACTCGAACCAAGGATATTACTAAAGTAAATTTAATTAAAAATACTGTACATGTGGCACTCCAAGGACTCGAACCTAGGAGACACAGAAATTCTGCACATTTATGCATTACGCTATAAAGACCGTTAAAGAATTATGCACAAGGCTACGATATATTGGGTAGATTTGAGTTGCCAAAGACCTTCCTAAAACACAGAAATTATATAAAGATCAAATAAACTTTATGCGCATCTTAATACCGAGGGAGCCAAGACTCTCCAAACATTCCTTCCGAAGGAATATAAATGATACCAGTGGAACAATTAATACCCCGAAGCTAAGTCTACAAAAACAAACTCTCGCTCTCTCCGTTCATCCCTATATCCCGGGCACCTCGGGGGCAGGACCTGACGTTCGGAATCACTACTTATTGACAACCTTGTTGCGTACTAGCAGGAGACTGTTATGAATGACCGTACTAGTTTTCAGGCTGCAGTCGTGGGCCCGGAATATACTCAAAAAACAAATAAAATAAAAGTTCTACAGCTAAAAACATTAAATTTAAAGTTACCCTTCCTAGCATAATCCCACCCCCTATCTCCCAGAATATACTAACAAAACAATAAAAATAAAAGTAATAAATCTAATAAGTACCACCCCATTTCAATAAAAGTTATAAATCTAGTAAGTAACACCCCATTCTTATCAATTACAAACTCAAATTTACTTTAATAAACTGATGAAAGCATATGGTCCTCCCGGGATTCGAACCCGGGACACCACAACCAGAATTTAATAAACTAATGGCATCATATGATCCTCCCGGGACATCACACCCAGAACATAAGCACCTTAAGCCATTACACCAACAACTTTACTTCTAAACTCAATGAAATCAACAAATACATGTGGCACTCCAAGGACTCTAACCTAGGATAGTCACACCAAAATTATACTTTAATTTTGAAGTTAATCCACCCACCCAAAACTATTCTCCCCCGCCCGAGAGATATGCTCCGCGGTTCCAATATTCAATATGTGAACTAACTTACTGCATTCAATCCCCATTTCAGGGTACCAGTACTGTACAAGGGGCAGATCCCTTCTAGCACTCCTCCATTCACAATCTGGATTAGTAGATGGGTTACAGGATTCAATTTTTGGCAAGATTCGGATATCATCTAAAATAACACTAATTTTACTTTCATCACAGCTACCCTTAGACAGTTTTATTAAGCTTAGGAAATATCAGTACGAACCAAATACGCTTTGATGCCATAGACCCTTCATAAACTGAATAAAATTGAAGGAAAACTACAATAAAGCAGGAATTACAGTCTGGATTTAAATTTAGTGAACACTTTTCTATACATTTCTGATAACCATTCACTGAAGTCCCCGATCATTAGGGCACCCACCCTAACCCAGCTATACGTCAGCAGGGAGTACATGGTGGTCAAAACTGCATCAAATATAATACTTAGCCATTTTGATTAGTGGTCTTGTGTTTCTACTGCGTTCCTCCAAGTAGTTTGTTTATTTTGAAAGTTTTACATTATAATTTAAGTTAAAAAGATAGTTAAACTTTCTTACATTCGCCCCATTTGTGTGGCAAGTTTAAAACTTTAGGTAATTTAGAAGAAATCGGCCTTTGGCCGAGCCATTTTTCTACCGAAAAATGCAATTTATTTTGAGTGTCTTCAGTATATATTTAAAGCTTTGAGGTCAAAGGAATTTTTTATTAATTTATATTTTTTCACAAAACTTTACTTCTAAACTCATGAAATTAACAAATGCATGAGACTCTCCAAGGACTATCTAACCTAGGATACTCACACCAATATTCCGCACATTTATGCATTATGCCATCAAGAAAATAAACATGAAAGCTCATCGTTTAAGCATTACGCTATCAAATAATGCCAAAATATTACAATCCTTCGTAACCGTACCGATTCTTCCATCACTATCACACGGTTAATAAAGTATCCTAATTGTTCACTAGTATCATTTTTTAAAGTTTACCCTGTAAGCATATCATTTGGCTACATTCATGTTTATAGAGGATATATCACGTTAGGCTGGATTTAGAGGTTGTAATAGAAATGGGGGAGGGGGAGGGGGGATTCAGGGCACTACAGGACAGACCGTCACTTTCAACGTCAATACTAATATTCGCCGCACTCCCTTTAAGGTCCGGTACTAACGGCGGATACTTTCTCGAACTTTTACAGACAGTCTTCATAGACACAGCATAATTATACTAAAATATTATAGTATGGAAAATTTTCTATCAAAATATGTACGAAGAGTACTTTTTAAGCTTTATTGAAGTCTAGAGCAAACTACATTTTTTCTATCGAAAAATGTATGTTTTTTTTGTAAAGTTGGATTGAAAGTCTACAGAGCAAACTAAGAAATTTTGCTATCGAAAAATGCACAAGGGGTGCTTTATTTTAAGCTTGATTGAGGTCTAGAGAGCAAACAAAGTAATAACAAATAAATAAGCAATTAAATACGCCGCTCTAAAGATAATATTTCTTATATTTTATTTTATTTTAAGCTGTAAGAGTCTTGTTCTAGACTCAGTGGTCTGGTTAAACAAACTTTTAATTAATTTTAGCATGCGTTTTTGAAGTTATTTTGACTTTATAAGTTTTGGTTCGTTTAGTTTGCAAGTCTTACATTTTAATAAGTAAATAAGCAAATAAATAAGCCGTTCTATAGATATTAATAATAAATACAATGGGGAAGGTGACCGAGTATATAGATAAAGATTAAGTACTGTGGGACCAGGTATTACTTTTAACCGCTAATTTGCTAATGCAATAGCGAACATTTAGGTAACCGATTTTCAAAGCAATATATTCTAATTCAGTGCACGCTCATTTTATTTAATTATTTTATAGCTTTAAGTTTAATTTCCTATACATTTTAATGAGTTTTACCACATTATATAAGGTGGGGTTTCTATTATTTTAAATTTTAGTTATATTAACCCTCTCCGACATATGACGCAATTTTGAGCCTACTAGGGATACTTTAAAGCCTTTGTTACCATCAGGGGTATTTAGAAACCTTTAGTTTAGTTACTTCAACCTCTGCAGTTGTCTTCGAGTTAGCTGTGGGCAGAAAACTAATTTTGGAGAGGTAATTATAACCGTGACAGAACTCCATTTAGCACTCTTATTGCTAATCTGGCAACCTCTGCATCATATGAGTCTGAAGGGGTTAATTTGAACAGTAACTTTTAGTTACTTTTAAAGTTTTATATATAAAATTTATTGCTAATGCAATACCGAAGATTTAAAAGGAACATTGTAATTCAGTCCAGTAATTTTATTTCACATTAGAAGTTTGTGGTTTTCAAAGTTTAAATTCCGATCATTTTACATTAATTTTGACACATTTTTGTTAGTGCGCTTCGATAATTTTAAATTTTTAAGTTACTTTTATTAATATGAACAGTACCGGTACTTAGTTTCAAAGTTAGGCTATATATTTTAATTGCTGTACAAAGTATCCATACTTCAAAAGTTTGCTGGATTGCCCACTTTAGATAGATTAATTATATAGTCGCTTTTACTTTGCCAGAAACAAGTCTAATTCTATACAAAACTATCCAGCAATTTTAATATTACTTCAGTGCACATATAATCTTAATTTCATATATATTTTTCCTTTTAATTTTCCTATATTTACTTAGCGTTATTCCTATAGCGATTTATATTACTCATTTTGACTTTAATTTGAATTTGTCCCAGTTTTAGTTTGATTCTTTTTAAAGTTTTAAAATGAATTATCTATATATTTATCTAGACAGTATTATTACTTAGTTTATTAAGGGGGAGGAGGGAGGGAGTCATTCTTAACCAACATTGTCAGACTAATTTCAACAAGGGCCATTAATTTACAACCAACAAATCCAGCATAACTTATAATATATCCTGTCTAAAACACCAACCTTAGCGACAGAAGCGACGTGTAGTGCAGAGTTGTAGAAGATTGAAGCAAGACGATTGGAGAAAGTAGCGAAGTTTATCTTCGGCCGTTGATTTGGCGAAGGTTCTTATCTTGAGACGATGAGCTGGAGATAATCTTGAGACGTTAGGAAGGTCTTGGTCGGCCGTACGATCCTTGTGCTGTAAAGCGTAGACAAAGGTTAGTGGATTCCATGCTATACAGATGTGGATATACATGCATCAAATTTTAAGACTGAATGCTCCACACATACGTGCAGTTTCAGGCTCTTGTCCTAATGGCGGCGTTCCAGGCAACCCTGTTAAGGGCTGCTCCACTTTTCAATGTTTTGAATTTGAGATCGGCACGTATAGTCTGATCACAAGTTTGTTTTAAAATAATAATTTCCAATCAATTTAAATGCATGTTTTTCACTTATTTTGTTTAGGGCGTTTCGATAATTATTAATTTTAAAGAGAGTCTTCAAATTAACAGATAGCTCAAAAGTGACCGTTCAAATTAACAGATAGCTCAAAAGTGACCGTTCAAATTAACAGATAGCTCAAAAGTGACCGTTCAAATTAACAGATAGCTCAAAAGTGACCGTTCAAATTAACATAGCTCAAAAGTGACCGTTCAAATTAACATAGCTCAAAAGTGACCGTTCAAATTAACAGATAGCTCAAAAGTTACCGTTCAAATTAAAGAAAAAAAAATCCTACCCAAAGCTTTTACCTGTACTCTAAAATAATTATTTTCATTAAAAGTGACTCTTAATTCTTTACCATCAACATCTATAGCTCCAAAACAATAAGTCAAATTATACCGGTAGCTATAATAACCTATTATTATGTTCTCTCCACCAACCAACTCTACTCCTAAAATCGGTGATGGGCTGCTCTATCAGAGTGAGAACTGAGCGATCTCTGCCATACCCATAGCTTACTCTGACCGTTCCTTTTACTTATATATTTTCTAGATCTCAAGTGACTGCATCTCTTCCGTGGATTGACCTCCCAATCTACCAAAATTGGAAGCCAAAGAGTCACATTTTCCCTTTGCCCCTTAACTTTCTCTTCATAATTGCTGAGGGGCACAGGGCCCTGGGTGGGGCTTTGGTTTCCTGGGTGTTTCCGCACCCTCCTCGGCTCCCAGCCATGGAGTGGCTTCGGTCACCCAGGCTTTATTGTGGTCGGCAGGGAGGGTTCTGTGGGGGCACTCTGTTATGGCCTTGGCCTTGCTCGGGGCCATTCGGCCAGGCAGCTTGGGGAACAACTAAAATCGATTAATGAAATTAACACACATACCGGATTCCAAACAACTGTGCAGAAAATCTTGAACATTAACATCTATAATTATAGGCTACTATTTGGAAACCATCAGCCAGGAAATGGGTAGAAATTTAAAGCTCATTTGCTCTAGCCCTTTTTGAATTACAGACAATACAACTCTCAATAAAACTAAAATAATTATAGAATAGATAGAAGGGGAATGGTACAGTAACTAGATAGATAAAACAAAATCTAGCATACCTATAATAAACAGGGTACCAGTATAGATTACTATTATTATAAGACTAAATACTATCTACTGAACACCTATGTAAAAAAAAAAAAAAAAAAAATCCCAACTTTAAAATTTAGACTTTTCTCCCTCATGAATAGCCCCATTACTTTGGCAATTTTAAGACCTTTTACCCCAGTCAATATTACGACTCATTGTGCCATTTAGCCAGCTTCCCTGTCGGCCAATAGGGACTTTTAGGAGGAACCGGCCATATATACAGTCTGTTCCCCGTATCCGCGCCTTACTGGTACCGACTGCGGTCCGCGGATACTTGAAAACGCGGAGTGTATTTAACATAGGTTTCAATGGGAAATAGGCTTAGCTCGTACCTGACCCGGCCATCTTGGACCAAACCATTATTTTGACCTACATATTATTTGAAAATACTTATTAATACATATTATGAAGAGATAACTTACCACACAAACTTCATTTGAAATCAGTCATTAGGCCTAGGCTCGCCTTACGCATCGGCATAATTTGCCTGCTTAGTCAGACAGCATCGGTACGCTTGCTCTCTGTTTTGATGGTCCCGGGCATTTATTTCCATCATGATTACCATCAGGCCCACTGTCCCTATCACTGAATGCTCTAAAGGCCCTAATAAATGCGGGAGATAACCGGTTCGTGCAGAAAAAAAGCTTTTAAACAAGTGGTTTTCAACTTTTCCAACACTGGTCTGTGAAATGCTGTGTTGACTTCACGTAAGAATGCAAGATGGCCGACTAAAGCAAGAATCGGGATGCGCACCGACCCGCCCGATTCAAATCCGTGAATAGCTGTTTTTTTGCGCGGATGACGAGTAATGGGATATTTAGGGGTGTCCGTGGATAAGCGGCATTGCAAATGTATGGAGCGCGGATACGGGGAACCGACTGTACATAAAAACTATTAATCCTTTTTTTTTTTTTTTTTTGGAAGAGTCTTAGGGTGTATTTTTAAGTTTCAAGGTCTAGGGAGCAAACTATATATATATTTTCTTAACCCTCTGACATGCGACACAATTTTGAGCCTATTAGGGATACTTTAAAGCCTTTATTACCATCAGGGGTATTTAGAAACCTTTAGTTTAGTTACTTCAACCTCTGCAGTTGTCTTTGAGTTCGCTGTGGGCAGAAAATTAATTTTAGAGAGGTAATTATAAGAGTGAGAGAACTCTATTTCTTATTGCTAATCTGGCAACCTCTGCATCATGAGTCTCAAGGGGTTAATCAACATTTAAAACTACGATTAAGCCAAATATTAATCAAACTTTAACCCGTCCAGCCCCGGCTAGTTTTGTAATGTTTGTTCACCAGAACCCGGCCGGTTTTCAAAAAATGGTTTTATTCCAGAAACAATAGCTAATGGGTTAGGAATGAAGGAAAAACCACGAAAAACCGCTCAAAAAGCTTAAAGAATGGTCCTACAGAGCCCCCGAAAACGTATTTTACAAGAGTAAAAAATTGAAGGCAATTACCCCAAAAAACCAGGTTATTGCACACACGTGGACTTTGAGTTTTCAACCATCGGCACGGTTGCGTGGGATACGTACACAGTTCCCATACAAATATGAGCCCTCTCGAGTGGCCACACCTGAAGTTACGGTCTGAGCAATTAGGGTGACTCGTCAGACGCGTCGCTGGAGCTGTGCGTTACATACATCGCCGACGCGCCAGACGCGTCGCTGGTGCTGGACGGGTTAATTAAGTACTGTACAGTATCAAAATTATCTACTAAAGGATTATATTTGCCGTAAGCTGAAAAGAAACTATAGGTCTAAGTTGGTTAGGTTAATGCCTTACATATACTGTACATACTATACTACTAATCTTAATACGCATCTACATTCTCAAACTTTGACGGGTAGTAAACAATGCAACTAATCTATTAACCCGTACAGCCCCAGCGACGCGTCTGACGCGTCGGCGATGTATGTAACGCACAGCCCGAGAGACGCGCCTGGCGCGTCACCCTAATTGCGCCGACCGTAACCTCAGGTGTAGCCACTCAAGAGGGCTCAGATTTGTATGAGAACTGTGTACGTATCCCACGCAACCGTGCCGATGGTTGAAAACTCTCAAAGTCCACGTGCGTGCGCGTGAGTGCGCAATAACCTGGTTTTTTGGGGTAATTGCCTTCAATTATTTACTCTTGTAAAATACGTTTTCAGGGGCTCTGTAGGACCATTCTTTAAGCTTTTTGAGCGGTTTTTCGTGGTTTTTCCTTCATTCCTAACCCATTCGCTATTGTTTCTGGAATAAAACCATTTTTTGAAAACCGGCCGGGTTCTGGTGAACAAACATTACAAAACTAGCCGGGGCTGGACGGGTTAAGATAGATAAAACACTGCTCAAAATTCAGACCTAAAAGATATATTTACCAATGAAAAAAGTAAAAATTATATACAAATAAAAAATAAAATAATCATGGGAAAAGTGGGGAATGGAGTAAATACCAATAATAATTAAAGTTTGTAGACTCATATACTGTACACATAAAAAAAAAAAAAAAATCTATATAGGCCTATACAAAATTTAGGAAAAGTGGGGATTGGGCCTCAGCATAGATAGATATAGATAGCATAAATATTTTTACCAATGACAAAAAAATATGAAAAATACAGTTTGTAGGCTTTTTCTTTACATACACAAACTAGCATAAATATATTACTGTACCAATGACAAATAAAATATAAATAAAAATGAATAAAAATAAAGTTTGTAGACTTTTTCATTATATACACAATTAAACTAGCATTAAATATAAATCACCCTTCCTTTCTTCCTTTGCCCCTCAACTTTCTCTTCATAATTGCTGAGGGGCACAGGGCCCTGGGTTGGGCTTTGGTTTCCCGGGCGTTTCTGCACCCTCCTCAGCTCCCCGCCGTGGAGTGGCTTCGGTCACCCAGGCCTTATTGTGGTCGG
Organism: Paralithodes platypus; assembly: GCA_032716605.1. Classification (NCBI taxonomy): domain Eukaryota; kingdom Metazoa; phylum Arthropoda; class Malacostraca; order Decapoda; family Lithodidae; genus Paralithodes; species Paralithodes platypus. Next base: position 4,409,310 of record CM064569.1, read on the forward strand.
CAGGGAGGTTTCTGTGGAGGCGCTCGGTTATGGCCTTGGCCTTGCTCGGGGCCTTGGGGCTGTTCGGCCAGGCAGCTTGGGGAACAGCAACAACAACAACTCACCCGGTGGAAGTGTGAAGATTGTCCACTTTCATCAGCTTCTGAAGGATCTCTCACAAGATTGTACCGGTACCGGGTTGTCCGACACATCCATGGTGTAGCATAGTCTCTCCTTCACTGCTGGGAGTAGGTAGTGGTAAAATTATGACAAATCTATAATAAATTTTGTAATAATTTCACTACACCTCCAATGAAATTAATGAAAGCATATGTGAAATAATAAATAATTAATAGAACAGTAATAAACTACTAGCAATTTCCGACTATAAAGTAATAAAGTAGTTGGAGCTGTACACACCAAAGTTTAGTAAACAAAATTGTCAAAATACAGTTGTGGTGGAAAAATATATAAGTAACACCCCGTTCTTAACTTATCAATTACAAACCCCAATGTACTTTTAACTAATGAAAGCATATGGTCCTCCCCGGATTAGAACCCGGGACACCCACACCCAGAAGAAAACCACTAAACCATTACACCACTAACCCAGATCAAAAGAAGTCAATTTAGCCATAATCTCTTTTAGACTTAATTTCAATCTAGTCTCAATTACTTAATCATAATGACAAATAAAAAATATATTAGGATTAATAATAAATTCTCAGGTTGCATATGAAGTGCCATTGCTCAGTTTTCCCTATTCGGGCTCTGTCTCTAGTCTGCCACCCCCAGAAACAAATTTAAAAATGGGAAATGGGACTCCGTAAATATATTAATTTAGTAATTTTATATAGCAAGGATCATTGCATTAGAGTGTTGCCATTGGATACAGGATGGGTTGAGGGGGGCAGCGGCCCCCCCCCCCCCCCGCGACTTTTTGAATTTAGGTTTGGGGAACGGTCGCGCTAACAAGTCATGTCCCAGCTGTCATTAAGTCTGGCTTTCTGTGCTGTATTAATGTCAGTCAGTTGAATAGGGTGGTTAAGAGTTGGAAATTGTTTGTATATTTCACTCTAGGCTATATGAAGAAATTAAGCTCAGGGTGTCAAACGACGTTGTTTTTTTGAGTGATAACGCAAATGAACTTTTTGTATAATGATAACAGAAACTCCCCCAACCCATTTTTTTTTTTTTAAGAAACAAAAAAGGTAAATTGACACAATTTTGGTCTCCATATGTTCATCTTGATTGCCTTTAGATTGCAGGAAATGCTGTTTTAGAGACCTAAATTCTAAAAAAAAATACGGGGGGAGCATGCCCCCGGACCCCCCTAGAGCTCGCGCCTTCGCCGCTCCGTCGCGCTATAATGATAACAAAATAATAAACCATAATGATAACACAATTCATATTTTGTGGATGGACACCCTGATTAAGCTTACATAGCCTAATGCGGATACCAATTATTGATCAAAACATACTTTGTGCCGAGAAATCACTTATTAGCGCGACTGTACACTAATGACTATAAGACAGTGGTGCGGGCCTAGGCTAGACTGAATTTTAGTGCGAAACATCTCCCTAAATTTGACGGCCCCTAAGCTAGGCTAAATTGGGAAAGTTGGCAATTTGTTTTTTCTAGCCTTATTTAGGCTAGGCCTATAATATTTTGCTAAAGTATTTTTTTCACATAGCGATTTTGATACGGTAAGTACTTCTAGTTTGTTTATTATGCAAGTTTTCATAATTAGGCCTATCGCGGAGAATCTCAGCGTATCTCTCAGAGTATATTAGGATTCCATAGAACTTTACTTTCCCTAATAAATTATGTATAATAACGCCGTCTTTTCCAAACAATTACCCAAGTTTTATATAGCCTAGGCCTACAATAGGCCAAGCCATTCGCGACGGTCTACGCATATCCAACACTGAAGTAGGCTAGGCTATTAACTTTGTATAACAAAACTTGTAAATATTGATGGCTCTGGAGGCCGGGTAACATCTATCTATCTATTGCCGGACGCCTTATTCCCCTTACGAGGGTGGCCATACACAGAATGCCCCCAAGCGGACCTATTCCCTGTGAGCGTCAGAGGGACAACCCGAGCCATTTTAGTGAAGGACTTACAGGATTGACCACTCAATTTAGGATCCGTCCGACTCAGAGGCCCTCTGTATCTTGTTAGCACTATTTTTCTACAGTGGTGTTCGGCTATACACTTCGGCCAGGTAACACTGGACATAAAATACATAGGCTATGCTAGCCTAGGATATAAAACAATGAAAAGATAATGCAATAAATAAAAAAATAAATTAAATTAACTAGCCTAGGCCTAGCCAATAACAGATACCGGTTTGGCCAACAAATATAGTTTAAAAAAAAAGAAAAAAAAAAAAAGGCTAGCCTACATAGGCTAGGCCTAGCCTATTAAGGAGAAGCCTCTTATCGTCTGGCCTTTTTTATGTTAATTAACGGGCTCTATAATCGTCTACATATAATTTAATGGCCACCAGTGAATATATATAGACTTGACCGGTTAGTGAACTAAGTGAAGCATGTTGATGGATGAATGACAGGTGTTGGGATGGTAACAGGTGAATGTGATCGATAGGTGTTCGGGGAGAGGGTAAACGTGCATCTTCTCTAATAGTTCCGCATAAATTAATGGCCACCAGTGAATATAGATACACTTAACTAGTTAATGGAGCATGTTGATGAAAGACAGGTGCTAGGATGGTAAAGATATGGCACAACAGGTACAGGTGATGGCGGCGGCCATTGTTAGCCTATGGAGAAACTAATGTACAGTCTCGCCTTTTATGTAAATTCACAGGTTCTCAGAAGATTTACATATAAATTAATGGCCACCAGTGAATATATATACACTTCGCTAGTTAATGGAGCATGTTGATTAATGACAGGTGCTAGAATGATAAAGATGGAGACTGATAAATGTGGAGGTACATACAGGTGGAGGTGATGGCGGCTGGGCTGGCGATGGAGGAGCGAGGCCCTTTATAGGGAAGATTCTTCGAACCTCGCCTCGGTAAACAAATGAACCTTCGACATGCGCAATAATTCTTGATCCAGATTACATTAATTAACATGTCAAATAGTACTTTATACCTATTCAAAACTAATTACCTTCTAGAAATTCGGATAGTTACAGTAATAAAATTATATTAAATTACAATGACTTCAGGTGATCAAACAATTATTTACGGTGTAAATCGAAAGTCAGGAATAGCAGTTTTCCGACAAAAAATTAACAGTATAAATTAACCATGTAAAGAACGCGCACATAAATTAAAATAGGCCTTCAGAGGCTATTATTATTTAGGATTATTAAGCCAGCACACCGTAAGTAAAGAATAGTCAGAAATAGAGGCCCCTTTAAAGATTAAAAATTCCCGAGTAGGCCTATAAAATAATTAAATAACTATAAAAATCGCACACATACGTTAAAATCGGATATTATTTTGGATTATTAAATCAAAATAGTTAAACATTGCAAGTTAATTTAAAATAGGACTTCAGCGTGTCCAGACTTATGATCGTATAGTGGATATTGGTATATTTCTATATATTTACCCAGGCACATTCCCTTTTTGTTTTCTTAAGACAGTAAAGCGAGTTTCATTATTAGCCTAGGCCCTAAGGAGAAGCCTCGTATCGTCTGGCCTTTGTTTATGTTAATTCACAAGCTGTATGATAGCCAAAATCTATTTTAAATGACAACCAGTGAATATAGATCGACTTAGCTGGTTAATTGAGCACGTTGATGAACGACAGGTGCTGGGGATGGTGAAGATATATAGCGCGCTAAATATGGCACAGGCACAACAGGTGAAACTGATGTCCCTCGAGTATAAAATAATTAAATAAACTCATCAAAATCGCGGACACATACGAGAAGACTTCACGGGCTATTATGATCCTGGATTAAGCAAACACACCGTAAATACAGAATACCGATAATAAAAAGATAAGAAGTCCCTCTAGTATAAAATCATAAAATGTATCCTTATCGGGAACGAAAACACTTACATCACCTCGTGATGGAGTCCAGGCTAGAAAAGAACCCCCTCACCTGGCCCGTCCAGGTGTTGGTGAGCTCCTGATTGGCTGATGGGCGATGACGTAGCGCTCTCTCATTGGTCGAGCTCCTCCCCACCTCCCCGCCCAACAGGATACTCGATTTAGCGCGCGCTTGTTTAAATCACCCCACCCCACCATCCCCTCCCCTTTTAACTGCGACCCCCGATAATCCCCCACCCCCTGACCCCCTCCCCGACAGGATACTCTCTCTTTGTTCAGTCGCTCCCCCCCCCCCCCCCTTACCCTACCCTACTCTTACCTTCCCCCAATCCCTCCTCCTCCTCTTTCTCTCTCCCGTTGCCTTATATGGGCATTCTTTCGATGTTCCGTTCCTCCCCTTCCTTCCGCCTTCCTCCTCCTCTTCCCCCCCCGCGCCCCCCCCACCCCTAAGTACTCAGTCCCCCCTGTCCCTTTAATACTCGCTTTTCTGGACCCCCTTCTCCCTCATGTTTAGCATATTATCATATCACCACCACCCCGCCAATTAACTTACATATATAGGCTACATAATTTAGACTTTCTGTACCAGTGACGTCTGCTATATTTTGGTCTAGCTATAATTAACGATTATCTGCACCTTAGGAAATATCTGTGGTAGTTAAAAGGGTCGACTGAGATAGTTCGAAGCCTTATAATTGCTAGAGATCCTTCCTAAACTGAGAAAATATGACTAGTAGTCGCCACAATAAAATTTAAAAGACGTCGCCGGTACAGTACGGGTTAATGAAAACAATCACATTAATTAATACATGTGGTACTCCATGGATTCGAACCTAGGATACTCACACCAAAATTCAGCGCACTAATCATTAACCCCTTCTGTACTGTACCGGTGACGGCCCTTTCACATTATTATGGACCCTATTACACGATTATATTCAGTTTAAAAAGGTCCGCTAGCAATTAACAGGCTTTGAACTATCGCATTTAACCCTTCTTACTACCACAGATCCTTCTTAAACTGCACAAAATCTTCTAAATATGGCTAGAGATTAATTGAGAAAGACGTCACTGGTACAGTCGCGCTAATAAGTGATGTCTCGGCACCAAGAATGTTTTGATCAATAATTGGTATCAACAATATCTAAGCTTCATTTCTTCATATGGAGTGAGATATACAAACATGTTCCTCCACTTACCCACCCTTTTCAACATCTGACAGACATTAATACAGCACAGAGCAAGCCAAAAGTAATGCCAGCTGAGACATGGCAAATTAGCGCGATCGTACAGGAGTTAAGCTATCAACACAAGGTTATATAAGATTAGCCTATATATGGTTATATAAGATTATTAGGCCATGAATTAGCGAAATATTTAATTTCAGTAATGGTTAGATACTTTTATGCAGCTTAGGAAGGTTGTATGGGCGTCTAAGAAAGATCTGTGGTACTAAAAAGGGTTAAGTGAGATAGTTCGAAGCCTTTTCATTGCTGGAGGCCCTTTGTAAACTGAATAAAATCGTATAATCTAGCTATGTTTAGACGATTTTATGAGGTTTAAAAGGGGTCTCTAGCAATGAACAGGCTTCGAACTATCCCACTTAACCCAAATTTACTACTACAGATCCTTCTTAAGCTGCATAAAATCGTCTAACTATAATTGTATGCTGGCTACTATTAGACGATTGTATTCAGTTTACAAAGGACCTCCAGCAATTAACAGGCTTCGAACTATCTCACTTAACCCTTTCTACTACCACAGATCCTTCTTAAACTGCACAAAATCGTCTAAACATAGCTACATTAGATAATTTTATTCAGCTTAAAAAGGGCCTCCAGCAATGAACAGGCTTCAAACTATCTCACTTAACCCTTCTTACTACCACAGATCCTTCTTAGGCTGCATAAAATCGTCTAAATGTAGCTAGATTTGACGATTTTATTCAGTTTACAAAGGCCCTCCAGCAATGAACAGACTTCGAACTATCTCACTTAACCCGTTTGACCACATGGAACACATAAAATCGTACATATAATACAGTAAACACAAGCAAGGGTAGAAAATCTGTCACTGCTTATCTTAAATGTGTGATAAGTAAAGCTAGTATCACACGAGAGATTTTATAGTCAACATTTTTCTGGCAACATTTCTGGATTATTTTACACTGGTATCGGAAACTAGGCTGATGATCGATGAATTTAGGTAGCATAAATATTGCAAATGTTGACCTCATAAGCTGCCAGACCAGTGTTGAGGGAAAAAGCGCTCTTACCTGGTATTCTTACCTGGTGGGCTTCCCAGACCCCAGAGCTAAGTAGTAGGTCAGGGTCCACGGAAGCCACACACTGCTGATGCGCCAGCCCAAAGATAATTTATAGTTTGTAGTAAAAACAGGGAGTAATAGAAATCTATGGACTGGAAAGTGCATCATAAGCAGCTACGTTAACAAACAAGGTACAAGTATAAGTGGTTGAGGAGGCCAGAAGGTGTGACATCGAGAACAAAATCATGAATATTCATATAAAACTCCTGCAAGATAGTCAGAAAGGGCAGCCTTGAAAGATAACAGGTTAGTCAGGGATACCAAATCTGTGGGCAAAGAGTTCCACAGAGACACATATCTAAGATTAAAAAATATTTTTCTTATTTCAAGCTGGCATCTCGAGTGAGCAATTTTATATGGGTGACCCCTGGTTGCAAAATATTGGGGACGATCAAAAACATCTTCAGGAGTAATTGAGCAGAGACCGTGAAATATTTGCCAGTACTTAATTATGTCATGCCTAAGAAGTCTACCCTTAATGGAAAATAGGTTTAATATCCTCAATCTCTCACCATAATCAAGATTCTCGAGACCCCCAATAGATTTAGTCCAGTGTCTCTGAACAGACTCGAGTAGTCTTAGGTCCCCCAAATACCCAAGGTTCCACAGAGAGGAAGAATATTCTAATATGGGACGAATATGGGAAATAAATAGTGTCATCATAAAGGAGGCATCCCGGTTGACAGTTGACCTTAGGATACTATGGGCGAGTCCTCCAGCCTTGTGGACAATATTAGAGATGTGTGTATGAAACTTAAGGGAGGAATCGATTAAAATTCCTAGATCGGATGCAGAGTCTCTAATAGGGATTAAGGAGTTGTTAAGATAGTATCTGCCAGAATGACCCAGGTCATCCCAATCAATTTCTTTCCTACAAAATCTTAGGTGGACACATTCATCTGGGTTCATCGCTCGTGTGATACCGGCTTTAGTGTGGTGACTTAGTGAAATGGCTGGTGTTAACGAGAGCGCTACCTCTTCCCATATTCTCCAGCTTTGTCTTGCCTTGCAAGAAAGGATGGAGATGTGGAGAGAGAGGTTCAAATTTCTCAGAGACGAAAACCTTGCCTTGAAGTTAACTCTGCAAGAGTTGTGTTATCGGGCGTATCACCTACCTCTGACCGGGTATATCCTAGTGTTTACTAGCCTATACCCCTTTGAAAGGACATTAGCCTAACCTAACAATTTTTTATTGGATGACAAATATAGCTGCAATGCGTTCCGTTGACAGCGAGCAAAAAATTGCTTCGTGCGAGCGCTTTGCTAGGCTAGCGGAACGACATTGCTTCCTCACTCTGCTAGGCTAGCAAAGTGAGCGGCCAAAAGAGGTTGCTAGGTCGACCTAGCAGAGCGAGCAATGAAGGTGTAAATGATTGCGTTTGTCCTATTTTCACACTAACTGGCCTACTTCATGATTAATAGTAGGCCTATTGAATGAGTATAGAGATGAACAGCAGTTACTAATTCTTGATTAAACATAAATATTTTACATCATGCCCACCCAACCTATAGAAAGCTGCCACAAATATGTTATGCCTACGGCCCTACACTGCAACATTCTCAATTAACACCAACTTAGGCAAGAACTTGACTATTCCTCCCCTACACATAACAGACTGCATGACTTGACCTCCCTGATGTATCAGCAACCCTACCATTCCACACCTAATCATTCTACCTATAAGCCCCATAGCACCACCCAACTCCTTAATTACCCCTAGCTCCCCCTTTACCACAACCACCTCCGAAAACCCCCCTAACAGAGATCCTTCCACCCTCAGAACCCTCATTATCAACTTCCGCAGCATTATAAACAAAAGAGCTGTTTTTCACCACACCCTTGAGACTTATGACCCTGACATCGTTATAGGGACAGAGACTTGGCTCAATCCTGACATTTCAGACAGTAAAGTCTTCCCGACAGACAGTCCCTATACCATGACTTTACATAGAAATGACAGACAGAACGGAGACCACGGTGGGGTCATGATAGCGACGAAGCCGGGACTAGTCGTAACACCAGCCACCGAACTTAGCGCGGACGCAGACATTTTATGGATTAAAACAGATACAGGGCTGCAAAAGGACACTTTATATAGGATCATTTTACCGGCCCCCTAACAGTAACGTAGATTACCTGCAGTCCCTTGACGAATCTTTATCTAAAATTGATCCCTCCAAGAACATATGGTTGGCTGGAGACTTCAACTTACCGGACATTAACTGGACAGCTTACGCGACAACGGAGAATGGTGACCATGAAGGCGACCTAATACTACCACAGACTGACAGATCATACACGAAAAATTAATTGACATAATCAACACCTCACAAACAATACTCGAACCAACACGTACACAAATTAGCGTAGCTAGAAACAACCCTAACATAAGACTTGGGGTCACATCCAACATATTAGACTTGTTCCTTACGAACAACACCTCTTTAATTACACGAACACAGGTTTTACCAGGGCTTAGTGACCACGATATGATACTTGTAGACGCAAACATAAAACCAAACATCCAGAAACAATTACCCAGGAAAATCTACCAATACAACAGAGCTGACATGGGAGCCATCTCGGTAGACTTAGCTGACTTTAGAGACACATTCCTCGACAACGACCCAATGGCCAATTCTGTTGAGCTAAATTGGACCAGACTTCGCGACTTCATACATGACACAATGGACAAGCACATACCCAAGAAAACCGGTTCAATAGACAGTTACGAAGACTACATAGAAACAAGATTAAAGCATACAAGACAGCTAAACGTTACAACGATACAGAACACTGGGATTATTACAAAAACACACAAAAAACATTACAAAAAGAAATCAAACAAGCAGAAACTAATTACACAACCACTTTCCTCACAAACAACATGCAAAACCATAACAAATTCTACAGCTTCTTCAAAGTGCGCAAACAAGACTCGACTGGCATAACAACATTATTACATAACGATTCTCTGGTCACACTTCCACAGGACAAAGCACATGCACTTAATTTGAAGTTCCAGTCAGTTTTTACACAAGAACAAGCAAACTTGCCGGAACTGTCACCATCACCACACCCACCTATTGTATACTTCCACTGACTATACATACCCGGGGAATCGAGAAACTTTTATCTGAGGTAGACATCAACAAAGCGACTGGACCAGACAATATACCCTGCAGGATACTCAAGGCGAATGCTGCCATTCTTGCCCCTATCCTACAGGTTATATTCTCACAGACCATTGACACCGGAGAACTTCCCCATGACTGGCTATTGGCAAACGTGACTCCTATTTTCAAATCCGGAGACAGAACCCTCCCTGTTAACTATAGACCTGTTTCGATTACCTCAGTTCCTTGCAAAATTTAAAAACATATCATCCACCGACATTTAATGGACCATCTAGATAGGCAAAATATACTGACTGACGCACAGCACGGCTTCCGGCCCAAACGGTCGTGCGAGACACAACTACTTGTGACCACACATGACATTTCCCAAACCCTTAACTACCTCAAAATTCGACAAGTTGACGCCATAGTACTAGACTTTGCCAAAGCCTTCGACAAAGTCCCTCACCAAAGACTAACAGTCTTTGGTGAGGGACTTTATTATGGCATCCGAGGACCACTTCTTCACTGGATTAAGACTTTATGACCAATCGGGATCAACGCGTTGTTCTCGAGGGTTCTCATTCTTCCACTGTCTCTGTAACTTCTGGGGTCCCACAAGGCACTGTCCTGGGTCCCCTACTTTTCCTTTCATACATAAATGACCTCCCACTATCGCTTACTTCTACTACTAGACTTTTCGCAGATGATAGCTTAGTTTATAGACCAATTACTAATAGGGACGATTGCCTTCGACTACAGGACGACTTAACTGCGCTTGAAGAGTGGGAAGCCAAGTGGCAGATGACATTTAGACCGGACAAATGTCATCATATCCGTTTCACCCGTTCAAATAAAATCATCCCATTCTCCTACAAACTCCATAGCACATTTTTGGATACTGTTCCCTCCCACAAATATTTGTGGGTCCACATCTCAGCGGACATGAGGTGGACCACTCACGTTAGCAGCATCAGAGCAAAGACTAATAGGGCCCTGGGATTCCTGCGCAGGAATCTCACCAAGTGTAACGCAAACATCAAAATTCTAGCATTTAAAACACTTGTAATAGAGCGGGTCGTCAGGAAAAGACTAACAAACCACATGGAGGAACTAGCTGCCTTCAACGACGGTCAGCACGGTTTCAGGAAGGGCCGATCGTGCCTGTCACAGCTTCTGACCAACCATGAGGCCCTACTAGAAGATCTCAGCAAGGGTGACAATGTCGATGTAATATACTTAGACTTCGCCACGGCGTTCGACAAAGTTGACCATCAAATCTTGTCTTCCCCATGCTTTATCAAGATTACTTTCAAACTCCCTTATTGATTCGGAATCGACTACATACTGGGGCAGTGCGTTCCACTCATTTACCACTCTATCACAAAATGAGTTCTTTGCCTTCTCAAGCCTATTTCTTTCTTTGTAAATTTTCTTAGAGTGTCCTCTCGTTCTTGTTCCCTCCCGCATCAGGAAGATACCTTCACACACATCCTCATCATACATTCCTGACACTATCTTAAAAGTCTCTATCATATCCCCTCTCTTTCTCCTATATGCCAGTGTCGGAAGCCCCAGTGTCCTCAACCTCTGCTCATAGCCCGCGTTCTTCAACGTTGGTACTAGCTTGCTAGCTCTCCTCTGCACTTTCTCCACTGCTTCTATATCCTTTACCATATATGGAGCCCACACCTGGCTCGCATATTCCAGGTGCGGCCTAACCAGCGCTGTAGAGATTCCTGAAGATTTCTTCGTCAAGTGACACAAATGTCCTCCTTATCAGCCCTACAATTCTATTGGCTTTGTTTATCTTTTCCGCTAAATGTTCTGAGAAATTTAACTTATTGTCTATCACTACTCCTATATCCTTTTCTGCATTCACTTCCTCCATCGCTTCATACATACTGTATCCTACCTTGTCTATCTTGCTTGTCCCAATCCGCATGTACTTGCATTTTTTTGGATGAAAAGGCATTAACCAATGCTCAGACCATCCCTTCATGCCCTCCACATCTCCTTGAAGCAAACCCACATCTTCCTTACTCCTCATTCTTCTATACAGCTTAGTGTCATCCGCATACAGGTATACCTCACTTCCATTAGTTATAACTTCAGGTAAGTCGTTGATAAATATAACGAACAGTAGTGGTCCCAACACAGATCCCTGAGGTACCCCCCTTGTAATTTCCCTCCACCCCGAGCCTATTCCATTCACCAGTACCCTCTGTCTCCGATCTTTCAGGAAGGCTTCTATCCATTTCACACATTTCTCCCCTATATTATAGCTTCTAACTTTCTCTATTAACCTTTTATGTGGGACCTTATCGAAGGCCTTCATAAAATCGCAATATAGCCTACCATGTCTATTACATCACCATCCTCTAGAATTTGCATCCAATCATCTACCACCTTAATTAGCTGTAGTACCGTCGACCTCCCCGGCAAGAATCCGAACTGTCTCCCACTGAAAAGTTGGTTTGATTTCATATGCTCCATTATTTCTTCTCTAATTACCGTTACCATTAGTTTACACACAACACGTGTCAAACTGACTGGTCTATAATTTCCTGGGTCATTTCTCTTTCCCTTCTTAAATATAACTCCCATCATATTAACCTCGTCACCGAAACCGGCAGAAAATTAACAGGGTGGATACTGAGGACTTTCCAGACAAGGGAAAGGACCTGCATGCTAACACTCTGGAAGGCCTTGGTCCTCCCTAAGCTGGAATACTGCTGCCAGCTCTGGTCACCATTCAAGACGGGGGAAACCTGCAAGCTGGAATCCCTCCAGAGGACCTTCACAAGCAGAATCCGGGGTCTTCAACACCTAAACTACTGGGAGCGCCTGGAGGAGTTACGACTATACTCCCTCCAGAGAAGACGCGAGCGCTATCTGGTAATCTATGTGTGGAAGACCCTTGAACGACTCGTACCTGACGTGGGACTGGCTGTAAACAACCACATCAGGAAAGGACGACTGTGCTACATAAAGAGGACAGAGGTCACTACTCAGCGAATGGCAACAGTCGTCCACAACAGCTTCACAAAAAACGGGGCTCGTCTGTTCAATGCGGTGCCAAAGGCAGTCCGAGAGCTGACTGGGGTCACGATGGACTCCTTCAAATGCCAGCTGGACCATTGGCTGGCCACAATACTAGACGAGCCCCCAATACCAGGATACCCCAGCACTGCAACCAACTCACTGACAAGCCAGCGACCCGAGAAGCAGAGCTGCCTGGACGCTGTGGAGGCCCACCTTAGCAGCGTCTACAGAGGACGGAATCACCCCAAGTAAACCCAAGTAAGTAAACATTGTCACATCTCGCATGGCAAGCAGAAACAGTGATTTTGACAAGTCTAGCCTAGCCTAGGGCAGCCAAGGCTAGCTGCCTAACCTATTTTAATGTAGCAGGCTATCCGGGCTATACATAGCCTAGGCCTATTAGGCTAACTTACACTTTCACAATTTTAAGGTTAGGCTATAATTTGCAACTTAGACATACTACAGTATCAGTATTAGTAGGTCTATTAGTAGGAGGTAACCCAAGCCCATTTTTGTTTTGCTAGTAAAATAATGATTTAGTTTAGCCTAGGCTAGTTTCATTCATTGAAATTTCCTTTGTAATTTCTAGGCTATTTTCTTAATTTTGTTATTATCACATTTCGCCGGCGTCCGGGGGGCTTCGCACCCTGGACCCCCCCTTGTACGAACTTTATTTCATACCTCGCCCAATTTCAAGGTAAAAATTTACCTATGGTCCCGTTAAAATATCCTCAAGTACTGTAACCTATTAAAAACTGTTCAGGGGACTGGTTAGAACTTGTAGGATGTTTAATTGAAGGTCAGAAATCAGTATTTACTGAGAAATAAAAGTCTTAAAATGCGCTGTTTTACGGGAGGGTCTGTACGCCGCCACATAGGGCCTACGCGCGGCCCCGCCCACTGCCCAAAATGTACAAATATTAGATTAGATTAGATTAGATTAGATTAGATTAGATTAGATTAACCTAACCTAACCTAACCTAACCAACCTAACCTAACCTAACCTAACCTAACCTAACCTAACCTAACCTAATATAACCTAATATAATATAATATAATATAATATAATATAATATAATATAACATAATATATAACATAATATATAACATAATATAATATAACATAATCTAACATAACATAACATTACCTGGGAAAGAGAGTGCAGGGACCCTGGGTGACAGATACAGCTGTGACAGATCAGATCAGATGAAGAATTTCACCCTGACGCGTAACCTATTTTACTCTCAGGCGAAACAGAGGCAAGGGGTGTGAGGAGATTGGGACAAACTGGATTTTAGGCCCAGGGCCTAGGTCACGTATGGGATATGATGTTCTAAATGTATACTATAGCTTTGTATTAGAGTATTAGTCACCACTCACCACAATATATGTCTTTACCGCTGCATAGGCCTATTAAATTATATTTCCTTAGACTTTGTGGGTTAAATAAGGGTGATGGCGGCCATATACTAGGCCTAACCCTGCAGGGGTCTGGGGGCGGCAGCCCCCAGGTTAGGTTAGGTTAGGGTAATGACAAAATATGGTTTTAGGGGGCATGTTTTAATATTGCAAAATAATGGGTAAATATGAATTTCCAGATGGAAAAACACCTTAAAACACACTAATCAATGAAGAAACTGATGAGAAAAAGGATTATAGACCTAATACAAAAAACACATACGTCTTCTTCTTCTTCTTCTTCTTCTTTTTGTTGACCTGAAATCCAATTTGACCGGAGATGGCCCAAACATCTCCACCTGCCGAGAATTGAACTCGGTCCTCCCGGTTAGAAACTGAGTGCTCAACCAATGTCGCTACAGCTACAGGCCACTGTGATATCCGTTCTCCCCTTGTGAGCATGGCCTTCCGCGATGGTTTTCATTGCGTGCAATTCTTGTTATGATACTGCTTATCAAAGCGACATTTCTGTATGCAGCATTATCAATATAATAAATTTATAATATAATATAATTATTATTAATTGACACATAATGTGTAAAATGAAGATGCGATAGAAGAAATATTTTAGGCTTGTATTTTGCTCCAAAATATATATTTGTTCTTAATATAGTTAATGTGTCTATTAATGATACTGAAATGCCTTCATTATATACATAAAAATACAATATAGCGAAATACAGTCCAAATATCGCTAATATGTGTAAAATAATGGTAAGATAAGAGTTCACATCATCGCCGTCCACGTCATAACAAACTGGCCGGGCGGAGGGGCTGCTTCTGTCAATTTACGCTATTTGATCTCCTGTTCGGGTAATACGAGGTTAGTTATGTTGTTTATACCTCTACAATAACGGTGTGAGTGGCTATGTTGATGTTGGAGGTTGTATGTTGTATGTGGAGTGCTGTATGTTGTGATATGAGGTAAAATGTTGAAGCGGTCTGTCAGGGATCCAGAGTAGCCTAAACCTATCCTAATGTTGCTATATAGCCTAGGCCTATTTAATTGTTATGTTTGTTTTCAGTGTAGGCCTATCTATGCCTACATATGATTGGCGATGTTGGTCTTAACAGCACGAAGAACAGTGCCGTTGTAAAGGCTTATCCCTCAATACTTCATCTGATAGCCTATATTGTTTTTAAGGTTTAGCCTAGGCCTATGATTCCCTAGCCTAAGTTGAAATAAAAACTGTTAGCCTAAGTGCCAACATGACAGCCTTTTGATTTTGACAGATTCGGAAAATCAAAGGGAAGGATGTATTATCCAGGCGTATGGTCATCATGTTTACATAGGTCTTGAGCTTCCGGACTCGCGGTTACATTCCCGTTCATTTTGACTTTTTGTTTTCTGTTATTTGCCCCCTGCTGGAAATTGCCTATACTGTATAGGCCTAGGCCTATGATGATGACAATTAGTCATGAGGGGTGAATCAACCTGCTATTGCATCCCACGGCAGTCAAAATAGACGGTAAAATGATCGCGACCGTGCAAGTATTGTAATTGAGGCGGGCGATACTCATGAATATTACATCCTTAGGCCTACCAGTTAACAAATCATTGGATTGGTATCACTATTAGGCTATCACTGAACTGAAAATCCTTTTACAGGAATTGCAGCCTTATTTGTTTTGTGTTTCTTTTTTCAAGGCATAGCCTAGGCTATATTGTTATAGGCTAGGCCTATTTATTTTCTGCTTACCTTACAATGTTATCATTATTATGAGCGGACGATTTGCATTACCTTACCTTAGGCTAGGCCTAACTTTACATAGCCTAGGCCCTAGTGTCCACCTCCCTGCTAACCAAGGAACTGGCTGCCATGTTTTGTCATTAGGCTACCCTAACGCCTAAATTCCTAATGGTCTTGGCTCTTGGGCCTCGGCTAACCTAACTTAGCCTCTGCCACTCTGGGGCCCGGGGGTAAGGGAGACTTGACTACTGGTATGGTTATTTTCAGAAATTTCAGGGTATCGTTGAACTTTGAAGGAGCCTTTCGCCGCGGTTCGCACGTTTGCGGTCACGACCGTTACGTTCGCTTTTAATTTAACCACTTTTTGGGCTTAGGGAAGGCTCACCCCCCTAGGACTTATTGTCATCACATACAATGCCAGCAGGCCTACAGGAGTGGATGTGAACTGTTCGTATAATTGCTTTGGTTCCTTTGAAAAGTTGCTGATGCACTAATTTAAAAAAAAAATTGAAGCAGCAAAGGTTGATTAATGGGAAGCACTGGTTTTCTATGTGGCTCAAGTACTGGCTTCAAAATAATACATTGTGTCAGATTTGTTCAATTAAGTTTGCATTACTTGTCAGTTGTCACTGATTGCAATTGTATTGTACACTTATAATAACGACCCATCTCCCCCTAACCTATACTGTACCGTAGGATACAGTAATAAAAGTACCGTACCCAGTAGTCCCAAGCAATGTGGCCAAAATGGCAGGAGACTAGGAGAGACTACCTTTCCACCTCCAGAGTGGGCCACCCTTCAGCGGGTCTTAAATATGCTTTGAGAAGTGTTGCCAACACAGGAGCAGTGCTCAAAATGTCGTGGTAACTGGTACAGGGTTGTACAGGCAAGTTACAAGGAAAGTACATTACTGACGGATATACAGTATACGTCATTGGGACTGGGGAGTTACTTATCTACTGACGTATATATACGGTGCTGGGATTGGAGGGGTTAAGAAATAAAATTATTTTAAATGATTCTTGCATCACTAATTATACCCTTTATTGGCAGATTGTTACAGTGAGGTGGCGGACACGGCACTATGCTGACCAAATTTGAGACCAAGAGTGCCCGTGTGAAGGGTCTCTCCTTCCACCCCAAGAGACCATGGGTACTGGCTAGGTAAGTCAATGTTTTTCTTATTCTACACTCTAGTACTAAAGTTGTGGATAGCCTTATTGACCTGAGGGAGAGTAATAATATAATGCATTCATACAGACTTTACTTGAAGCCTGAGTAATTCAACAGAAGTACAGGAACGCGTTCAGTCTACCCAAACGCGCAAACGGGATAGCTCTACTGAACGTGATCGCCCCTGATTCGACGAATCACGTTTGTGATTGTTTGCAATCAGACGGCGATCACGCTAACACTCCGTGGAGGTGACTAGCGAAGCTATCATAACAGTAAGCCTAATTCTCACCTCGACATTATATTATCATAATTAAGCTTAATTAGCCTCCCTCTATGTTATATATGTGTCGCAATATAAATTATAAGGTTGCACACCTATAAAAATCATAGTTATCATGACAATTTTGCTATATATAACATAAAACAAGCAACTTGGAGCGCAACCCTCGCAGCTACTTCGTCTAGACTTCGGTGCAGTAAGCATAGCCTAGCCGGTAACGACTTCGCCTTTAAATCCGTACGCCTACTCGCAAGGGTTCGAGGCTCGACGAGTTACCGGTAATGTTTTTTTTTTTTTTTAGTTTTTTATCTAATTTGTTTCGTTATATATTGGTAATTTTACTATGCCAATGATATATTGTAATGGGTTATAACTTGCTGTACAGGTTTTTGAGCGTTTGTCTATATTATTGATTAATTATTATGTTTTGTACGGTATGCGGTTTGTATTTAATTGTTATAGTTATATATTAGTAATGTTACTATGCCAATGATAGCCTATATTTTAACGGGTTATAGCCTAACTTGATGTACAGGTTTTTCGGCGCTTGTCTATATTATTGATTGATTACTCTATTTACTTTCTTAAAAACAATTTCTGAGGCATAATTGCATCGAAGTATGTTAGGTCAGTTAAGCTATGTCTAGGAGGGTAGCCTAACCACGCTATAGTTCAATTTTCAAATGTGATCTAATGGTTAACAAATAATATTAACCTTCTCCGACATCTGACGCAATTTTGAGCCTATTAGGGATACTTTAAAGCCTTTATTACCATCAGGGGTATTTACAAACCTTTAGTTTAGTTACTTCAACCTCTGCAGTTGTCTTTGAGTTAGATGTGGGCAGAAAACTAATTTTGGAGAGGTAATTATATGAGTGAGAGAACTCTATTTCTTATTGCTAATCTGGCAACCTCTGCGTCATATGAGTCTGAAGGGGTTAATGAACCTTCCATAAATATAGGCTTGCAAATAGCCTATATACACATAGATCGTCAGAAAAAGAAAGTATGCCTATACATACATTGCCAGGAAGATAATATAGCCTATATAGGCTACTATTTAATTCAGCCTGGCTACATAGCCAATATATATAAACTATAGGCCTATAATTTAGCATATTCATAGTCCTACATCACCAGGAAAAGAACATCTACTTTTTATTTCCCCAATAGACTAACGGAGAATTGTTTGAAAATTACACGGGGAAGAAAGAGCTACCTTTGCCAGATAAGGACCGTAATAACTTTGTCAACATTTCTTAATAAGAATACAAGATATAATAAGCCGATGGTAGCCTAGCCTACCGTCTGTCTTGAGCTTGAACAAGGCTGCCGACTGTAGCTGACAGTGTGACTACCTTAGCCAATAGTCTATATTGATGGATAATAATATCCAATAATAAAATGTATTGATTGAAATTAATAGACCGAAAAAGCATATGTTACAGGCCTAAAACCTTCGTAGACATCGCCAACAAGATTTGAATTTCGTGCTCATAGCCACTGACCAATCAGCGACGAGAATCAATGTTTGGCTATCAATGTCGTTCAGTCTGCGCGATCATAAACAGCAATCCTGATAGGGTAGACTGAACGCGCTCCAGGTCTCCCTCACAATCCGATACCCCGATTTACGATATTATTATAGGTTTTAGGTGTTTGTGTTTCGCTGGTCCGAGAACGCATCCCCATTTACCCCATTAATTTTAGGGTTTGCTATACGATTTCTTCATTTAATATCTTTTTTTTTAGGAACATAACCCAATCGTGTTTCGAGGGAGACCTGTACTGATTCGGTTTCATGCCCTGTTGGCAGGGTATGAATATAATTTTTGTATAGTGTTTTCTATTGTCATAAGCAGGGTGTCAAACTGGAGCAATTTTTTTTGAAGACTTTAATTAATTTGAGAAGGTAGGCCTATACAAGAAAATTAACATGGATTAGCATTAGTTTGACCATGTTATCACTTCCTAAGATACAATTTGAACTATAAGCCCTAATTTTATCTTTGCATAATATAATAAAGACTAAAAAGAATGGACTCCCTGGTCATAAGCATATCCCATATACCTGTTGTGTTGCTGTAGGTATCGTAATTTTAGTTAAGGTTCCGTGCGGCTGACCAAAATTTTAGTCCTAGAGTTTACAATTATTTATCTTATTAGCTTATTTCTTAAAGATATGAAGTACCGGTACTGTACACAGTTGAGTTTTCATTCATATAGTGTGTTCCTATCATTCTATGTTTCTTTTCCACATGAATTAGGAGTTGAGATATGGTAGTTGTTGTTGTTCCCCAAGCTGCCTGGCCGAACAGCCCCAAGGCCAAGGCCATAACTGAGCGCCCCCACAGAACCCTCCCTGCCGACCACAATAAAGCCTGGGTGACCGAAGCCACTCCATGGCGGGGAGCTGAGGAGGGTGCGGAAACGCCTGGGAAACCAAAGACCCACCCAGGGCCCTGTGCCCCTCAGCAATTATGAAGAGAAAGTTGAGGGGCAAAGGAAAAATGTGATGCTTTGGCTTCCAATCTTGGTAGATTGGAAGGTCAGTCCACGGAAGAGACGCCGTCACTTGAGATCTAGAAAATACATAAGTAAAAGGAACAGTCAGACTAAGCTATGGGTATGGCAGAGATCGCTCCGTTCTCACTCTGATGAACCAACCAATCACCACATGACTAGAACCCAATCCTCTCAGCATCAGCTAGGAAAGGCCCTAGAAAGCCACCTTTGGCGGGGGGATAGCTCCCCTATTTCAACCCCTTTCGGGGTTGGGCACCCGCCCTATGGTAGTTGTAATTGTAACTGTTAGAACAACTTTGTCCCGTAAATTTATCATTATCATTGGTTTAGTTTACGATACCATTGCTAAATATCCTAGAAATGTTACCAGAAAAAGTTGGCCATAGAAAATTGACGCTCGCAAATTTGGATAGTAGCATAAGTCTCAATATGTTTAAAAGTCTTTTCACACATCAGTCAACGTAAACTTCTGATCTTTGCGAAGCAAGCCTGTCAGCGGAGCAAGCATGGTAGAATAGTTCTTAATAAATCTCCAATAGCTCTAGTGATACTGTACCGTACCTCTTTTGCAGTACATTTCTTCCCAATCACTTTAACCCTCGTGGCCCGGGCAGGTCCTCCTAAGGACGGAGGTCGTATCCGGGCGATCTGGCCGAAAAACATCTAGGCCTAGGCTACCGTATTTTTTTTAATTTTAACTGCTAGAAATTTCCCACGCATCTATAAACGTAGTGCGGTTTACAATCTGTAGACTGGCGTTGAGTAGAGCTCTCTAAGTCAACTGGTTCAGTTGTGATGACTATTTCCGTGGAGCGAATTTTTCCGCGATGTTGACAATATCGGGTTTTTCAGACACTAATTTCGTCTGACGTCACAACAATAACATTGATCCGACGTCTCCTTATTGTTTTCGGAGGTGTAGTGACGCAACGATCGGCTTTGTTTATATGCGTCGGACGCACAGCGTTCAGACCAAGCTTAATAGGCTTTCAAGCTTACGGATTTTAATAGGACACTCGGGTACCGGCCCATCTGCCGCGGTGTCCTTATAAAATGCTGCCCGGGTAGGAAGGGTTAAACTTGCACAGTATTCACCTATATCGCATGTTTTCTTGCTCGTAGTAATACTTGGATACCTTTTTGATTCACCACGAATGAGAAGGAGTGGGGGGGATTGTACAAGGAATAGTGTTAGTTCTGTATCTCAAAGTCGTTGGGGTTTAATTCCAGGGAGATTCAGTTTCTCACATTAGTTTGTATCCACTCAGTGATTGTATGTATAGAAAGAAAAATAATTTGATTAGGAGTGTAGTTTCTTGTGTAGTAAATTTATTTGATCAGTTAACTGTATTATAGCAAATATTTCTTGTAGGTCAATTACACTACAGTATTTTTACTTCTATACGTAATATCAGAGTGAGTGCAAAATCATGTATCCAACTGTACATTACTTTGGCTGATATATAGCGAACTGTGCAATACGCTCACTGATGTGCTAATTATTATCGTTCTGATCTGCAATTTATCTTCTCAAGAACTATTTGCAATCTGAAAGAGAAGTTTGTTCCAGGTAATTGAGGTATTCAGTGTACATATCCCCTTCTGTATCGACGACGTTTCTTTAATATTATTCTAGCTATATTTAGACTATTTTGTGCAGCTTAAAAAGGATCTGTGGTAGTTAAAAAGGTAAAGTGAGGTAGTTCGAAGTCTGCTTATTGCTGGAGACTCTTTTTAAACCGAGTAAAATCGTCTAATAATAGCCAGAATAATGTTAAAAAGACGTTGCCTGTACAGAAGGGGATATATGCCTACCATACATTTTATCCCTTTCAGAATGGGTAATCATTTTCTTAGTCTATTCTAGTTATATTATGGTGTTGTATGGAGCTTAGGAAGGATATGTAGTAGTTAAAGGGTTAATTGAGATAGTGTGTAGTCTTTTAATTGCTAGAGATCCATATTATACGGACTAAAATCCTCTAATGGTAGCCAGAATAAATGAATAAGTCTTCCACACTGAAATGGTTTAAAAGACTGAATGATTGATATGGGGTACCGTGAAATGCCCTAGCTTCGGACGGGGGCTATATTTCGGACACTTCTGGATTAAAGTGTATAAGGTACAGTTATGGAAAAATTACTGCATTTTGGAAGAACACCGAAGACATACTTGTTTTTCCATAACATCATGTATTTTTCCCATAACTGTGGTTCATTGTAGGCCTATAGTTTTTCTAGAGTGTCTGAAGTTATCTCCCCGTCCGAAGTTACATCATGTTACCGGTACAGCACTGGGTATTCTTTCATTCTTATGTCCTAATGGTGGATGCAGCTCTCAGTTGTCAGGTTTTTTAATTTGAGATCAGATGATACAACCAATCCCACTTTCTAGCAGAGTGTCAAACGAAAGCGGAGTCCTCTATTTTCAGTCTTTATTATTGTATATCCAAAGTTAAAATTATGGTTTATAGTTCAAATTATGTCTTTGGAAGTGATAACATGGTCAACACAATTAAATTTCATGTTAATTTTCTTTGTATTCCTTCTCATATTCATTCAAGTCTTCAAACAAAATTGCTCCAGTTTGACACCCTGTAAATTCTAAGTCTTCCCCTCAGTGCACCTCCCACTATATTCGCAGGCTTATATCTCTTCACCCAATTTTATATCATCCATCCTCTCCACATGCCCAAGTCAACCAAACCTGCATGTACAGTACACATCTTTTCGCTGATACTCTTGATGTCTAACCATCTCCCCATTCTCATTTTGCTACTTTCCTTTCTGTTGATATTAACTAATACACTTCATGACAATTCTCCAGGGAGATTAAATAGAATTTACAGCTTTTACAGTTCGGTAATGTCCACTCTTTCCCAAATTCCCTAATCATGCACAATCATTATCAGATACTGTGCTTCCGTAGTTAACCTAGGGACTGCAACGGTCCTTCTGGAAGCACAGTATTTAAATGTGTTAAAACAACCTTTCATATACCGTGCCAGTGCTGGGAAATATCTCAAAATTGGGTGACACATAAAAAGTAGTGGCATCTCTCCATTCCTTCCCCCCTTTATACCACCTCCCTCCCTCAACTTGACCTTTTATTTTGCATAGGTTCTACATGTTCATGAGTTATGTTTATCAGTTGAAAGGCAATCTTTGTTGACTGATTGTTATTCTCCATACTTCATGAATCATCCCTGTTTAAGTTCCCTAGCTCCGAAATCTTCTCTCAGTACGTCATCCCAAGTTTTCCTCAGCCTACCTGCCGTCGTACTTCTAACCACTTCCATATTTCTAATGCTTTCAGCCTTAAACCCTTCAGCACTACGATGCCTATTTACCTTTGATTCTGGCTACAATTATACAATATTATGCAGTTTAAGAATGACCTATGATATTCTGGGGGTTTATCAAGATCATATTTGCCACTTTGCGTCCTAGAGGTAGACTATCGTAAAAGCTTAAGAAAATTGTCTAATGGTACCCAGAATATGAAGGCAATTCCGTCATCGTGCTGAAGGGCTTAAGAATACAGAACTCTCTTCTCCCAGTCATCCTAATCCATTCTCTCCACAGAGCCAAACCATTGTAGTCTACCAGTACGTATCACTCACCCAACACCGCCCGTGTCAGGCATAAATCAGAACTGCATCCTATAGTCTATTCGCTGTAAGAAGGCGAGGAATCATGACCTCTATCCGCTGTAACTCAAAAAGGGCTAGAGCAAATTGGCTGTAAATTTCCACATCTGTTCCTTGACTGACTCTTCCCAAATGGTACAAATATTAGCTCAATTACTCTAGTCGTTTTTGAGTTAAAGAGGTTAGAGGTCATGATTTCTCGCCTACTTACAGCGAATAGACTATAGCAATGTCCAGTCTCTCCCTTATTATACTGTACTCTCATAAACTCGGTCACTTTCTACGTCTTGTCTAATTGTTTGAAGTCTCTACCTCCCATGCTCAACCGATACCTTCTCCACTCAGCCATTTGGATCCCCTCTTATTGTGGTCAAATAATTTCATTAAATACTGATACTATAGTCCGTTCATTCTAGTATCGGCGGAAATCGTAACCTCTAACCTCTGTAACTCAAAAAGGGCTAGAGCAAATGAGCTGTCAATTCATACACATATTCCCTAGCCACGTTTTCCTATTTGGTAGAAACATTAGCTTGATTACAATAGTCCGTTTTGAGTTATGAGAGGTTAGAGGTTACGATTTCTGCCCAACCTGGAATGAACGGACTGCTGTATAGTCAAATAATTTTCACTGAATACTGATTCTAACTGCATTGCATAGGCCTAATCCCCATGTTTTTTATATCCTTACAATAGTCTATTTGTTTCACATAACAGAAAATTGAATCCCTTAGTAGCTGATTTAATGACACTTAGTGGAAAACTATTTTTTGGCTACTGCATTTTTGTTTTGTTTGAGTAATGAAGGTAGGGACATACCAATTTACCAGCAGCTGAAAAAGAAAAAAAAAGGTTTGTGCAGATACACAGTTTATCAAAGTTTCTTGGCTTCTTTCATCACATGCATTTCCAGAGCTTCTTCACTTACATCATATATCTAATAAGTTGAGGAGTTAGTTAGGTATCAACGGAGATGCGTACAAGCAGGCTTGGATGGTTTGGGCGTGTGGAGAGGATGAATAATTTAAATTGTGTGAAAAGATAAGTCCATGAATGTGGTTGGAGCTGCACCTAGGGGTAGAACTAGATACACGTGGGATCAGTTTGTACGATCTCATCTCCAGCTTAAGAATCTGACAAGTCAGGCGGCCCAGAAAAGGGCTGCCTGGAACGCCGCCTTTAGGTCGTGAGAATTAAACCACACCTCTTGTGGACCACTTGTATGTATATGTACAGTATGTACTCAAGCCCATACCCCATAGCTGGGGGGAGGTCGATTTGAGACAGAGCCCTAAGAATTTGAACTTTAAATGTTTCTGAGAGCCGCGGCGGTCGAGTGGTGAGCACGCTCACGTGTGAATCTGCAAGACCCGGGATCGAATCCCTGCCACGGCGGACATTAACGGGTGTGGTAGTACGTCCTATCATGTTTCACATGCTCGCACCCAGTCAGGGGACATCCTGACGACGTATACAGACTAAATACACATAACAAAGCCACTCCAACAGCTTCCTCTCTCTCTCCAACACCCCTTCTCCCCTCTCTACACTCTTCAGAAAAATAGGAAAAGTACTGTAGAATGTAAATACGAGGTGCCGTTGTAAAGGCTTATCCCTCAGTACCTTCATCTCATCTGATCTGACAGAAACATTTAAAGTTCAAATTCTTAGGGTTACGAACCACTTTTACATTCCTCACCCCTTTCTCTGTCTCGTCTAGTAGGTGAATTTTACAATAGGAGGAGGATTCATAGCCTCCCGTCCCCGTGGTTTCTTAAATTTATGTATGTACCGGTACTGTATTAATTTAACTCCTTCAGTAACACAATGACGTAATTTTCATCATATTCTTGTTACCATTAGGCAATTTTCATTAGCTTATAATATACCTCTAGGATTCAAAGGGGTAAATATGATCACAATTAACCCTCTGAATAACATAGGTCTCCTTACACTGCATAAAGTTGTCTAATTTTAGCCAGAATCAAAGCTAAAAAGGTGCCATCATGCTAAAGGGCTTAACCCTTACTGTACCGGCGACGTCTTTTTTTTATTTGATTTCAGCTTCATTTAGACAATTATATGTGCCCAGTAATAACAGATTCTACGTTGAATGTTCACACCTAACCCTTTTCTACATACTGCACATGCGTGTGCACCACTTCTTTCTATATTTGCTTGCCCTAATCTGCTGTGCATGCCCTTGATTTTATGTATATTTACTCTATTATTTATTTGCCATGCCCTCCTGCTATTGAATTTGGCCTCCGCATCCTATGCATTATCTGCAATAAGAAATAGGTCATCTACACATAGCAGTTCCCAAGGGAACCCTGTTGTAAACTCCTAGACAGTGCCTCCTAACCTATCACAAAGAGAAGTGGGCTTAACTCAGAGCCCTGGTGAACTCCAACACTAAATGTAAGCTCCTCACTTGGTATGTCTTTTACCGTCCCTGTCGTGACATCCTTGTACATTTTCACTGTCACACACACTAGCTATTCTTCAATAAGTTTTCTTATAGCCCACTGCACAGATTCCCTGGAAACCCTATCATAGGCCTTTTCCAGGTATAACAAAATTTGATACTGCTCCCCATCTGTATGTAAATACCAACTGTCTGACTATGAAGATATCATCGAATGTTCCATGTCCTAGCATGAAACCGAACTTCATATCGTAAATAGAAATGTTTCTCCTAATCATTCCATCAAAGACTCTCATGATTGAATTAATTATCTCGGTGATTAATTTCACTTATATATCTCCTGATACTTTTAACATCTCATTGACCATGCCGGAGCTCCCAACAGCTCGAGCTATCATTGTGTGTGTGTTTGGGTTAGGGGGGGTGGGGAGCTCTTCAATACGCTACCGAGGGTCCGAGTTGGTTGGACTAGCAACCCTACCCCCAAAAAAATTACAAGTTAGATTGCCTCGATATATGTAGGCGAATTATTTGTGACCACAGTACTATAAAGCATGGAAGAAAGGAGACAGCAGGGAGGAATATCTAGCAGCTAAACAGATTGACAAAAGAGATTATATAAGGCAAAAAAACTATACAGGATAATGATTGACCAAGTATCTAGCTCTTCAATCAAGCTAGAATAGTGTTAACGATGACAGTAGGGATGTGGAAGAACAGTGCATCAAGAATGACCATGGTACGATTGTTTGTAAAGAAGAAATCAGAGATGCCTGGAAGGTGCACTACAAATATATACTAAACATGGAGTTTGAATGGAATACTGTAGAGTAACCGCCCAGAAAATATCGATGTCTAGAATTCATTCACACAGTTTACAAAACATAATATTTGGTTATTTTGCATAGATGCCAGGCCCAGAACAATAGGAAAGTAATTTACAGACAAGGATATATATAACATTTTACTATTAGTTTTATCACATGACCATGTCGATGTACAACACAATTTTATAAATCTATTACTTACATTACAAGATCGAAATCTACACTTATTAATAGAAAGTACAGTACACTATAAGGTAGCTTGGAAAACAACAAGATTTGTACCTGCCAAAAAGGAAGTTGTAGTTAATATGATTTTGTACTACCTTTAATGAGACAATACAGATTGAAGAGGTCATGGTGGAATTGAACCATTAATATCTAGAGTAGTAGAGTGTTACAGGTGTTCAGTCTGTGTAGGGATATAACAAAGGAAAGGATGGAACATGTATATAGTGGAAGAATTTGTGTGTGTGCATTTAGTAGTTTACACAAATTATTAACCCAGGAACTGCGTTAAAGCGTGTTTTTAATACCTTTGAAACATCGTGCCAGTGCCAGGAAATGTCTCAAAATTGGGTTACACATAGAAAGTAGTGGCATCTTTCCATACCGCATCCTCCACTCCTCCCTCCCTTTATCCCCACTCCCCGTCCCTCCCTCAACTTTACTTTTTATGCACAGTTCATGGGTTAATATCAGTGCATATTAATAGTGCATTGATGTTGTGCTGCAGTAATACCCAGTAAGAAAGAAAGTAATAATTTATGCATTTCTAAAGTAGTAGTTGAACGATTCTCAAGTGATAGGTACCAGTTAAAAGTTCTATAGTGTGCTTATAAGTGTGAATGTGTGTATTAACGTGGGTGAGTGAATTGACCATTTGCGTGGTACAGGCTATGAGGAAGTTGTAGTCGTAAACATTGATATTTAGCTGGTATAAATAGAATGAGCAAATTTGTGATAGTAAATTTGACTGATATTAATTTAGGTACTGTATGTATGTATGCACAACAACCGTATTATAAAAAAGAAAACAAAATGGGGCAAGTGCTAGAGTACATACAGTACATACATATACACATACAATTCTGCTAAATATTAATGTCAACAGCTCTAACTTCCCTCATAGATCAAAACTCACAAATAGTCAATTGTGTTTCAGACAGATGGGTAAAACCGCAGCCACACGGGCAATGTTTGCGTCTAATAGGCTATGCATCGTAGTCCAGTGTCCGCTACGAATTAACAAGTATTAAAAAGTGCATGTTAGATTTTGTTAGTCCGTGGGCCAGAATGACTATCGGTACCATCAGCAAAGGTTTTCAGCTACAATTATATTAAATAATAATTTTGTGGCGATGTTATTGTGACATGATTGCCTTGGTTAATAAGTCTATATTTCACTAAGTAGTTGTTTATTGGACATTATGCTCAAATTTTAACCCCCCCCCCCTCCTCCTGGGATGGTACCGATATGTGTAATTTCCGGCTATGGACTATGTGTGACTGTGGTTGATGGTTTATTGTGCACCGGGGAAGGTTCGTCCGTTGGCTTGACGTGGAGCAGGATTGTCCTGCGCCACCCTTAGTCTGTGTCCTGGTGTATTGCTGCCGAACTTGTCAGACTCGGATGTGGTGACAGGGCGGCGTCTGCGGCCTGCTCCGTTACCCCGGCCCCGACCCCCGGCGTTCCCTCGGCGTCTGCCCCCGCCCCTGGCTGCTGTGGTGGCTTGGGTCGGGGTGGGAGGGCTGTCGGCCTGTGGGGCAGGTGCTGCGGGAGCCTGGGTAGTCGTAGTACCGGTAGCAGGACGGGAGGGTGCGGCGGGAGTGTTGTCTCTTGACTTGATCTTCTGCTTGAGTTCTGCCTTTAGGTCGGGGTTGCTGGCTAGGAGCTCTTTAATGGAGATGGTTCGGATGTCAACAGCACCTTGTTGGCCGGCCACGCTGGCCACCACCACACTCACCAACAACAAACTCACACCCTGAAACATAAAACTTGTATTAATATCAATATTTCAAAACCTGCACCAGACTATACAGTATTATATCCTGCACAAGTATTGCCCAATGTGTATTATGGGTATAGACACATTTGAGTGTAAAGAGAGGCTAATAACACCAGTTGTACCAAGATGGCGGAGGTTGGTCGATCTCTGTTACTATAGGGTCTCTCCAGTGATTGTATGTGGTGGTGGTGGGAGTGAAGGAATGGGAAGTCACACGAGTGATAGTTTGGTTGTCTAGGTAGGTAGGAGAGTGGTGGTAGTAGTAGTCATGGGAGAAATGGTTGTAGTAATGGTGATAGTGATAGATGTAGTGGTAATTGTGGTAGATATAGTGATAGTTCTAGTGGTATAATGGTGATAGTTGTGGATTAAGCAGGTGGATGGGTGGTGGTAGTGCTGGGAAAATAGTGGTAGTAATGGTGATAGTTGTGATAATGGTGGTAGTTGTCTTGGGAGATATAGTTGTAGTTGTGGTAATATAAATGGTGATAGTTGTAGTAGTGGTGATAGTAATAGATGTAGTAGTGGTGAGGGTGATAGTTGCGGTAGTGGTGTAATGGTTATAGTTGTGGTAGTAATTGTGATAGTTTTGGTGTGGTTGACTAAGCAGGTGAGTTGGTTGGTGTAGTGGTGGTAATAATGGTAGTAATGGTGGTAGTTGTGGTCCACTAGGCAGGTAGGTTGGTGCCTGACACTTGTTTTCCACTTTCACTCTTGCTGCAATGCTCTCTCTCTCTCTCTCTCTCTCTCTCTCTCTCTCTCTCTCTCTCTCTCTCTCTCTCTCTCTCTCTCTCTCTCTCTCTCTCTCTCTCTCTCTCTCTCTCTCTCTCTCTCCTCTCTCTCTCCTCTCTCTCTCTCTCTCTCTCTCTCTCTCTCTCTCTCCTCTCATCTCTCTCTCTCTCTCTCTCTCTCGTCTCTCTCTCTCTCTCCCTCTCTCTCTCCTCTCTCTCTCTCTCCGCTTTCTCTCTCTCTCCCTCTCCTCCTCTCTCTCCCTCTCCTCTCTCGTCTCTCTCTCTCTCTCTCTCGCTCTCTCTCCTCTCTCTCTCTCTCATCTCTCCTCCTCTTCTCGCTCTCCTCTCTCTCTCTCCTCTCTCTCTCTCTCTCTCCTCTCTCTCGCCTCTCTCTCTCTCTCTCTCTCCCTCTCCCTCTCCTTTTTTCCCTTCCTTCCTCGTCTTGCGAGGATCATTTGATATTTTGGATTATGTTTATCCATTGCTTTGTTTCTAGATATTTGATGTGAACATTTTGATCCTCTATGATTTTGTTTCATCCATTCCATTTCCTGTTCACATCCAATGAGTCTTTGTGTCCCAAAACACACACACACACAGTACACACACCTCTTGCTCAAATATTATAATAGTAAGTGACCAATGTGGAATGAGGACACACTCACATTCAGAGAAAAATATGAATGTAGAGAGAGATTTGATATGTTTATTGTGCATCAAATAAAACTGACACAACAGGTCCAGGTATTAAAAAGAGAGAGAGAGAGAGATTAGTGTTTGGATTGATATTAATGATAGGGGAGGGAGAGAAATATAGAAAATTGAAGAAAAGTATATTAGTATAAAGAGAGAGAGAGATTCAGAGTCAGTGAAGTATGTCTGGGAAGGAGAGAGAGAGACTGGAGTGGTGGGTGGAAAGCGAGAGTGAGAACAAGTAGAACGTGACTCCGTGCAGTGAAAGTTTGCAGATTATATAACCCATATAATCTATCGAGGTCAAAATGGCCACATCCTAAACGGCCTCAGTTCTAAAGATGCTACAATCCTAAGGAGCTATAAACGCAAACGGCCATTATCCTAAGCGACCGTAACCCAAACAACTACTATCCTAAATGGCCACAACCTTATCAGCCACTGTCCTAAGTGGCTACCACCACCAGTCACAACATCACAAGTAATATCTAATATCATATAGAGAATCATTCACCTATTATTTTTCTATCCTTGTATTAAATGGATTTATCACTACTATTATACCTGTAAATAGTAATTAGTATGGACAGTCGGGGCTGTTCGGCAAGGTAGCCTAGGGAACGACAACAACAACAACAACAACTATGGACACTTTAATTACTTATTGTATACCCATATTGTACACAGTATACCCCTAGCAACACCAGACCACGCCCACACCACCTGGAATCCATTATGTCCTCATACACCCCCCCCCCCCCACACACACACACACACACTCACACTCACAAAAACTGGTGTGGCCAACGGTATATCAGGTTTTTGCGTCCAGTCCTAACCTTCAGTTATTTATATTAGGTGGCAGGTAACACTCACTTTAATATATTGGTGATGTAAGTTCGTAATAGGTTTTTATTATTTTTATCATATATATATATATATATATATTATATTATATATATATATATATATATATATATATATATATATATATATTATATAATATATATATATATATATATATATATATATATATATATATATATATTATATTATATACAGTAGTATCAAGCATATCTCACAAATACAGGTGAGCTAATAAATGTCGGAGGTTCGATCCCGGCTAGGAGTATTTAAAGATGCATAGTATTGATATATTAAAGCGGTGAGCAAATAAGTAATTTTGTATTGTTATTGGGTTTATATTGGAAATGTGTGTAGACTTGAATTTATTGTTTATATATCATCACTACTTTTATATATTTACTCACATTGGCGATTCTAGTTTCACTGTCGGATTCACTTTATTTCTGGTGTATTTAGGGATATGCCATTAGCAATATATCAAAGGAAATCAAGCAACAACAGGTCTAGTGACCCCCCCCCCCCCACACACACAATGCTTCACCATTCCTTGATCACCTTGGAACAAGACTAGGTTCAACACAGTCCAATGTACACACACACTCACTCTCACTCTCACACACTCTCTCTCTCTCTCTTGATTAGTTTCAGGACCACTTTTTCTTCTGTACCAACTACAAGAAATATAACTCTTGAACCATTCGAGATTACTTCATGTGATAATCAAAATTACTACCTTGATCTTTTCACCGAACCACGATATTAATCTGGGTAAGAGTGTGCAGCATTTAGGTTACTTGTATCTGATCTTGCCTCACCACCACTACCACCATCACCAGTTTCACCACTACTATAGTCTATTCGCTGTAAGTAGGCGAAAAATCATGACCTCTAACCTCTGTAACTTAAAAATTACTTGAGTAATCGAGCTAATATTTCTATCATTTGGGAAGAGTCAGTCTTGGAATAGATGTGAAAATTTTCAGCCAATTTGCTCTATCCCTTTTTGAGTTACAGAGGATAGAGTTAATGATTTATTGCCTACTTACAGCGAATGGACTATACCACCATCATCACCACCACCACATAGTTTCTGCATTCACTATTACCACACATGTTAACATATTTACACACCTCCTTAGGGGCTGTTCGGCCAGGCAGCCTAGGGAACAACAACGCCTCATTAAACCCCATTAGTATTCTGACCTGTATAGTATATATATATACAGTATATATATATATATATACACATAAATACATACACACACCATCACTTTTGCGTTTTGCTAACAAAGCACGCAGTAAATTTCCAGTTTTAAGATGTATGCATCATAAAAGATTTACCTGAATGCAGTTGAATTTTAATATTGTTGCTTAGTGTGTAAGTGAGCCTGTTTTTATCTTTTGACTCGACATTTTCTTCAAATAAAATTGTGCTTCGTTAGCCAAAAGTATATTATTACTGATATCGAGTTGAAAGGAACAGTTTCTTCAATTATCGACTTTACCTCACACCAATTTTCTACGATTTATTATTGTGAATTTTCCCCACAGTATTTACCACAATTTTGATCAGGCAGCTTGTGAACTGTGCTATAGTCTGTTCATTCTAGGTTGGGCAGAAATCGTAACCTCTAACCTCTGTAACTAAAAGAGGAGTAGAGTAATAGTTATTTTTGCTACTTGGCCAGGGAATAGGTGAGTAAATTGACAGCACATTTGCTCTAGCCCTTTTTGAGTTACAGAGGTTAAAGGTTACGATTTCTGCCCAACCCAAAGTGAACTGACTATAGACTATATATAACTTATACCAATCTATATTCAATTTTATTTCCGATACTAGCGAAAAATTAGTCTCGAGTCCAGATGTTACCAGATTGAACTTGCTGATACTAACTACCCTTTGTGTAAATCCTCCCTAGTCCCTTCTGTACCGGTGAAGTACTTTTCATTATATTCTGGCAACTATAGACGATTTTGTTCAGCTTAGGAAGAATGTCTACCCATTAAAAGGCTACAGACTACTCAGTTAATCCTTTTGGCTACCACATATTCTTCCTAAGCTTCATACAATCGTCTGAATGTAGCTGAAACCAAATCAAAAGAGACGTCGCCGGTACAGGAAGGGTCAACTCTTATCAGAATACGAGGACGCGTTCCTTCATTGTATTTTGGCTAACATTAGACGCTTTTATGGAGTTTCGAGAGAAGAATCAGTGGGTATGGAATAGTTGCAGTGATCTCCTTTAACCCTTTGAATCCCACAATTCCTTCTAAGGGGAAACAATCGTCCAATGAGTATGTGACAGCCAAATAGTATAATGCAGGAAAGCGTAATCTTATACTTAAAGGAAGTTCCCCGAGATGCACCGTTGATTCATTTAAACTTCGCCTAGACAAATATCTCCCATCAAACCCGCGACTGACTGCGTTTGTAAATGAATAACTTTATTTTATCCTCCCCTCAGTTACTAACCCATCTGTCCCCTACTAACTTCCTAATCCTGCCACTGACATTAGTTCCACGGCAGTAGTTCCCTTTCCAATGTTCCCTTACCCACTCTAAACCACTGTTTGGACACTTGATCCTCAGTGTTTTGGAGGACAAGCAGCCTAGAAGGGTCACTAGACCTGTTGTTGCTTGATTTCCTTTGTACTTACACTATACATTTATTAACACAGCATTAATTTCAACATTTACCCAAACTTATCTCTCTTACACATCTTGTATATACACACATGTACAGTACGGTACATCCGTATTTAGCAGAAGTATCCATATATACATCTTATTATACATACAGTATATACGCATACAAACATACATATACACACATACAACATATGCATACACGTACCCCAAATAACACACTACGCACACAAACATAGTGCATACATAGTAAATATAGTACACACTAAGCTAAATCCTAACTCCAAATCCTAGGATTCTAGGTTCGAATCCTGGCTGACTTAATTTATTTGAAATAAACTTAAATCTTGAGAACAAATATATGATAAAGTGGAAATTACCACATCGAATGAATTTAATAAACTTGACCCACATCCTTCAATTCACCACCAATATACAGCCTCAATAATATATTTTATATATTTTTTGTTTTTCCTTCCATTGTGATCAATATATCTTGTCATACGTGATTTCCAAAGGCATTGTTCTGAGTCGGGTGTTTAGTGAGCCTGTAAACCATGACGAGTTCTTTCACTTTATGCTGGCTATTATTTGACGATTTATTAAGTTTAGAAAGGGTCTGAATTTCAACCAGTTAAGAGGATTTTTTTTTCCAGGTAAAAAAAAAGACCCCTAAAGCGGTCTTAAAATTGGGAGAAATGTCTTGAAATATTCAAACTAATTAGGTGAACTTCTTATAATCTCGAAACTAAGGAGGCTTAACATGAAAGAAAGGGATCCAGCAAATACATCCCTTATGGAGGTAGAATCTACCCCTTCGGTTACTAAAGGTTCTTACTAAGCTATGTAAAATCATCGTATGTTAACCAGTATCAAATTTTAACAAAGTTCAACACCAATAACCCCAAATGAAATAAATGAACGCATGTGATTCTCCCAGGATTCGAACCTAGGATATCACATACAGAACTTACACCATCAAGACAGTTATAGAATGGCTTGTATATTGAAGGCGTTTTTACTGGCAATTATTTTATTTTCATCTCCGTTCATTAATTGCTTGGACGATTTCACCCCATTTTTTGTTAAGGGTTTAATGGAGCTTTTTAGAAAGTATGTTCATTCGTGATTGGAATTTGAGTACAATATATTTTTTGAGCCATAATTATGAGACACGGGCGAACTATTTTGATGAACAGTTTTAACTTGAAGATAACAAAAATACTGTGATTCATTAGGTCCAGTTTTTATCATTAGAAGGTATGTAAGTTGTCATGACCACACACACACACACACACACTCTGACTTATACACATACTGCCTTTAGGAAAGTACTGCAAGATATTAATTTTAATAAACACGGTAGAGAAGAATTGCACAACACACACCTATCTTACAGACACACACACAGATAGATAGATACATACACACACATACACCCTTTCCCTCTCTCTCCACACAAAGTACCTGTACCATAATAGTATATTCAATCAACTATCATGAATTACTTACAAATTTCATGGTCAAGGTAGAGTCCAAACTGCTTCTGGGTCACAAATAAGCTCTTGCGTGCGGGGGGACTGGCTTATATACTGTCTAGAGTTGCCAGGTGTCGCCAGGGACTTCATTTGTTGGGGAAATTAACACGAGATCCCAAATGTTGAAAGGGTTTACTGGAAGCTTATTAATAAGTGTGTGTGTGTGTGTGTGTGTGTGTGTGTGTGTGAAGAGTTAGGTTGGAATAGTGTACCTTTAATTTGGCTCTCTTTCATTCTTGCCATTTTTATTATTATTATTTTTTATTTAATTTGTATTTATTTATTTATTTATTTTTTTGGGGGGCACTTTTTATAGACAGCTTGCCTTTTGTTTCCTTCACACGGAATATATGTATCTGGTTGATAAAGACGAGACCCAGTTGGAAAAAAGTTATTTCTTGCGATATAGTCAAACTTATAAAACAATTCAAATGTTATATTTATTCCATTCTTCAAGCACGTTCAATTTAACACTGAAATTCTGATAGTTTCAACACACACACACACACACACACACACACACACACACACACACACACACACACACACACACACACACACACACACACACACACACACACACACACACACACACACACACACACACTTACTTACTTACTTACTTACTTACTTACTTACTTACTTACTTACTTACTTACTTACTTACTTACTTACTTACTTATGGTAGTCCATCGTAGTCCGATGATGACGTTCCCTTCCTGCAAAGCAGGAAGAGAAAACCTGCGCATAGAAGAGTTTAGAGTGCCGAGGGAGGTGCGCAGTTCCAACTTCACTTTCTTGGTACTGAACAGGGGTTGCTGATGGCAAGGGGGTGACCCAAGACACACACACACACACCCACACACACACCCACAGACACACTTACACACACACACTTACAATCAAATACGACAAAATCAAGATATGTCATCAATAACAATCAGGTTGAACTGAAAAGATTGATGTATATTGTAAGTGCGTGTCTGGCCTGATCTGAAGTGGTCTTGGGTGAACACTGGCTAACCTTACACGGAACAGGAATTGGTGATTGATTATAACAGTTGAGGTGAGGAAGGAGGTTGAACAATTGATTTGGATTGAAACTGTTCAAGGGAGTGTTCTATTTTGCCTTGGGGTGGGTGTTTGACTGTCTCTCTATATTTTTCATATGTCTGTGTTAATTTCAACTCTTTTCACATGTGTGTGTGTGTGTGTGTGTGTGTGTGTGTGTGTGTGTGTGTGTGAGAGAGAGAGAGAGATAGAGAGAGAGAAGGGGTAGGCTGTGAAATGAAAACGAAAAATACTACTCTTTTTCCTCCGTCGAGAACTGGCTTTGAGATTTTTTACCGCTTATCTCACTCATCTTGATCTGTTTGTTAATCTGGATCAGCCAACAGAGTTGTCTGGGGGATAGATAGAGAACGAGAGGACAGGAGAAGGGTTTGGTACAGCTGGGTGGTTTGCTATTCGACGGAGGCCTTCTGTTCTCTGCAAAACTTGTTATAATAGAGAAAGAGAGATGGAGGAGGTATTAGCATGTGTGTATTCATGCGTATGTGTATGTATTGGGGGGAGGGAGAGATGTGATGCTTTTACATGATTAATTTCACGTGTCATTACTCATTTTATTATTGTCCAGTCAAATTGTTATAATTTATTTATTATAGTTTTCCAATATTACCGATAGTATATTATTTGCTTGCGTTCTCTCTCTCTCTCCCCCTTTCTCCTCCATTCTCTTCCCCTCATATTTTTGTCCAAGTCTCCTTCGTCTTTGTGCCTTTGTCTCCTCTCCATAAAGGTCAAAGAGAAAGAGAGAGAGAAGGATATAGATAGATATGCTTCTTTGGTCACCTCTTTTTTTTCTTTCTCAAGCCTTTTGCTGATCCACCCTACCCCTTGTGGGAGTATGGGCTGGCTACTGACTGACTGACTCATATATATTAAATTTTCTTGTATGTGTGTCATATATCCCGTTCTCTTTGTCGTATATTTATTTACCTTGCATTATTATCCCATTTTCTTTATATTAATATTTCTTTTATATCTTATATTTGTTTACATCATATATCCCGTTTCATTGTCTTTTAATATCCTTGCATAATATATCCCGTTTTCTTTATCTTATATTTTCCTATTATCCCGTTTTTCTTTGTCTTCTCACTCCCTTGATTTTTTTTGTCTTTGTCCAGTGTATACGTGCTTACATGTGTGTATGAGCCTGGGTTAAGGTTGTGGCTGCCTGTAACGGGTTCTCTCTCTCACACATACACATACATACATATACACACACACACACACACACACACACACACACACACACACACATACACCTATCTGTATCTGTCTCTTTCTCATTCATCAATTTTTCAACCTTCTCCCTTATCTCTCTGTGCAGTAATCTCTCTCTCTCTCTCTTTATAATGTACTTCATTGTATTGTATTACGTTTAGCTATTACGTTAGCCAATACATTACAAGTCATAATACATTGAAATAAAATAATGATTAGGCGCAAATGTCGTGGTCTCCTTTTTTTACCGATAGTGCGTACTAATTAATAGTGTGCTAATTGGAACACCGTGTATGAAGTTTGCTAGTCTAACCTGTCTCGCATCCATGGTTGTGTGTGTTTTTTGTTGCTGGAAACCTTTGTCGTTTTTCGTGAATCATTCGCAATTAGTCG
This sequence comes from Paralithodes platypus, assembly GCA_032716605.1. Lineage (NCBI taxonomy): Eukaryota > Metazoa > Arthropoda > Malacostraca > Decapoda > Lithodidae > Paralithodes > Paralithodes platypus. The sequence continues at coordinate 4,447,024 of CM064569.1, forward strand.
TGGGATTAGTTTTACTTTGATTGTTTTTTGTTAACTTTCGTTTTGTTGTCTCTCTCTCTCTCTATATATATATATATATATATATATATATATATATATATATATATATATATATATATATATATATATATATACACACGCACATTCAGTCAATGAAAAACAAATGTTGGATTATATTCTGCGACCATACATTATCGTTTTTTTTTTATTGGAAATTAATATAGTACAACTGAATTACAAGTGCAGTATAATTTTCAATATTTAATGTATATGATCTATTAATGTTTTTGTAGCAAAATATTATTACAACCCAGTTATATTACTGTCATGTATTAAGTACTATTGGTGTGTGTGTGTGTGTGTGTGTGGTTAATCTTGACATCTAACCCTAGTGTTGGTTACAACAAATACATTAGCATATGAACGTGCTTTACTGTGCTCCCACAAGTAAGTGATACTGCGATTAACCCTTTGAGTACCAGCGAGTGTTTATATTATATTATAGCTATTAGTTAGACGATTGTGTTAGGTTTAAGAAGGATCTGGGGTATATAATGGGTTAAGTGAGACAGTTTGAAGCTTCTTAATTACTGGAGCCCCTTTTTAAACTATATATATATATATATATATATATATATATACACCCGGTATATATATATATATATATATATATATTATATAAATATATGTATATATATATACCGGTATATATATATATATATATATATATACCGGTATATATATATATATATATATATATATATATATACAGTATATATAACTAGAATCAAATTAAAAAGAGGTCGCCGGTACAGAAGGGGTTAAGGAAACATGGGTTGAAACTACAATACATACAGACAGACAGACACACATATGCATACAAGCTTAAAGACCATTTCATCTACAGAAAGCGTGGTTTTAGTCTTTACTTTAGTAAAGTACATAAGAACATAAGGAAATGGGAGTCTGCAGAAAGCCGATTGGCCTAAGCAAGGCAGATCCCTGTCCCACACAACCCCAGTTCAATTACAAAGCCCAATTATAGGCTCAACACTCTAATACCCTGAGGATCATCTTACCAAAACGGTTAGAGATTAACGCAGGATTATAGGGGTCTGCAGAGCGCTGATTGTCCCAACCCGGCTGATCCCCCTTCACACCCAACCCTTCTCGTCCATATGCTTATCCAATTTTATCTTAAAGCTCCCTACCGTTTTAGATCCCACTATAGCACTTGGTAGTCCATTCCACCCATCTACAACTCTGTTACCAAACCAATATTTGCCTATATCTTTTCTGAAATGAAATTTATCTAATTTGAAACCATTGGTACAAGTTCTTTCGCTATCACTGAGCTTTAGTACATTTGTCATGTCCCCTTTGTTAATCCCACTAACCCACTTGAACACCTCTATCATATCCCCTCTAACTCTGCATCTCTCTAACGAATGTAAGCCTAATTTCTTCAACCTTTCTTCATACGAAAGATTTCTAATATTATGGATAATTTTTGTCATTCTACGCTGTACTCCTCCAATGAATCTTATGTCCATTCTGTAATAAGGACACCAAAATTGGACAGCATAATCCATATGGGGTCTCACTAATGACAAGTAAAGTTTTAAGATAACATCAGCATTTCTGTTACTCACACTCCTAGAGATGAACCCGAGAATCCTGTTTGCCTTATTACGAACGCTTATACACTGTTTTCTAGGCTTCAAATCATTGCTAACAAACACACCTAGATCTTTCTCGCAGTCTGAATTTTCTAATTCTAAATTAGCTAGTTTATATTTAACATTTGTTTGCATCTTCCCTATCTTTAATACCTTGCATTTGTCAATGTTAAACTTCATCTGCCAATTTATTGACCATTCATGTAAGGTATCTAGATCCCTTTGGAGGCTCTCTATATCGCTATCTGAATCAATTTATCTCCCCATTTTAGTATCGTCTGCGAATTTACTTATCCTACTAGTTATACCTAAATCTAGGTAATTTATGTATATAAGAAACAACAGGGGACCTAATACCGATCCCTGGGGGACACCACTTTTGACTGCTCCCCACTCTGACTTGGTACCATTTATGCTGACTCTCTGTTTCCTACCAATTAGCCATGACCTAATCCATCCCAACAACGATCCTCCTATTCCATGTACAATAAAGACATGCCAAAAAACACAGCCCCATGATGTCCTCACAGAAAAAATACGAGAGAGAGAGAGAGAGAGAGAGAGGGGGGGGGGGGTGAGGGTAATAGTGAGAAATAGAATAAGTGAGTGAAAGTGTGGGTGTGTACCGTATGCGAATGAGTGACAAAGAGATAGATAGTGGGATATTACTGAGAGAGAGAGAGGGGGGGGGGAGAGAGTGAGAGTAAATGTGAGAAAGAAAATGAGTAAATGACAGAGTGTGGGAGTGTGTGGCGTGAATGAGTGACAATGAGAAAGATAGTGAGATATTTGAGAGAGAGAGAGAGCAGGTTGTTTAGCATACATAGATAATACTAGCAGGGGTACCCGGCGTTGCCCGGGTAATCACCATAATCACCATCACTACTACCACTACTACTATTACCATAATCACCATCATCAATACTACCATAATCACCGGCCTCGACCTCCCTGTGCCTCATTAAACGGCGACCTCGATTTCGGCCGCTAAATTACCTCCGATTTTGGATCTGACCTCATCCGTACCCCCATTTTGGGGGGCTGCGAACAACTTTCGTTCCATACAACTTTTCGATCGGAGGCCTCCTTCTGCCCCAAACGGCCATTTTTTTTTTTTTTTTTTTAAATTTCGGCCTCGAAATGACCTCGGTTCGTGGCCTCGCCCCCTCTATGACCTGACCCAGGTCAATTGACACCCACATGCAAAGTTTCAGCTCCCCAGGTCCAAAACTGCGGCCGCCTATAAAGAACACACAGACAGACAGACAGACAGACAATCGAAAATATTATATACTGTAGATTATGTTTATGAGACTATTATCCTTGACAACAACGATTTAACTTGTTTATTTTGGTTCGTGAGCTACCTACCTATCAAAATAGCTGTGGGAGGTGACAAACAGACAGACAGTGACGTTAATGTGTGAGTGAGAGAGAGAGAGAGAGTGTGTGTGTGTGGAAGTGAGTAAAAGAGGGGGGAGAGAGAAAAAGAAAATTGAGATAGTTAGATAAAGAGAGAGAGAGAGTGTGTGTGTGTGGAAGTGAGTAAAAGAGGGGGGAGAGAGAAAAAGAAAATTGAGATAGTTAGATAAAGAGAGAGAGAGAGAGTGTGTGTGTGTGGAAATGAGTAAAAGCGAGGGGGAGTGTTTAGTGTGTGTGTGTGAGAGAGAGAGGGGGGAGTGTGTGTGAGTGAGTGTGTTTTTTTTGCATATATACAGAGCTCAGATACAACCTTGACAACATGATGCAAATACAACTTATTAATTCTGGATCGTGAGCTACCCATTAATACACCAGTGGGAGGGGACATGAATGATTGTTATTGTGAAGCATATACTGTATAGGTACACTCGACCCAAAAACAATCCTTACACTGGTGAGCTGTAAATAATCGAGTGTGAACGGAATAAATCAGGTGAAACATACGTCGGCGAGTTATTATCATAAGATTTCGACCCACTTCTAGAATGTTTAGAGCGTTAGTGTAAAGATTGTTTTTTGGTCGAGTGTACGGTCGTAAGTGTTACAGTTGTCCTAATCTCAACTATATTCACGTATAGTACACGTATAGTATAGTATAGTACACGCGCGCGCGCGCGCGTGTGTGTGTGTGCGCGCGCGCGTGTGTGTGTGCGCGCGCGCGCGCCCTCCTTCCCCTTCTCCCCCCACCCTTGACCTATGACCCCCTCTCAGTGTAGGTCAGACTGGTATTATGAAACATGTCTTACCCCCCCTCCCCCTTTGGTGTGTGTGTGTGTGAGAGAGAGAGTGAGTGTCTGAGTGTACGAGAGAGAGAGAGATTGTCTGTTTCTATTCTGTGAGAGTGAATTTGTGTGTGAGAGAGAATGAGAGTGTCTGAGTGTACGTGTGTGTGAGGGAGAGAGATAGATTGTCGGTGTTTCTATATTATGTGAGAGCGAGTTTGTGTGTGAGATTGTCTGTGTGTGGTTTCTGAGAGTGTGTGTGTGTACTGTATGTGTGTAATATGTAAGGAGAAACTTATCATTCACATGCAGTATACCATTGCTCAGTTTTTACGAATACTTTGTAGCGAAATATGTTGTCAATTATGAAAAATATATAATAACATTTAAGCAAACATAATATAAACTTCTCCATTAAGTATCGATAAATCAATTACTAAGGGGGGAAGGGAGAATTTCATTCAGCTTTCTTGGTCAACACTAACTTCTATAACTAAAAAACGACTGGAGTAATCGAGCTAACATTTCTAACATGTGGGAAGAGGTAGCCACGGAATAGGAGAGGAAATTTACAGCCTATTTGCTCTAGCCCTTTTTGAGTTAGAGAGGTTAAGGATTACGATTTCTGGCCTATCTATTGAAGTGACTAAAGATTCATTTTTTTTTTCTTTTTTTTTTTTTTTTCTTAAAAGAGACAATGAACGGAGGAAGGAAAAACACAGATAAAACAAAAAGGTCCATGTGCCTAAAGGCATCCTCCATTCATAAAATGTTTGTAACAACTGGATTTAAACATTTGTAAGTTTGTGGAAAGCAATTCGAGGGAAGTGAATTCCAAAGAGTAGTAGCTCTGGGGATAAATGAATTCTGATAAGCAGAAGTTCTGCATTGTGGAGGAGAAAGTGTAAATTCATGGGCGCTCTCAGCTGCCCTAGTTCTACGGGGAAAGATGTGGAGAGGCGGCACAATTGAAGCAAGTTCCTCGGAACAATTGCTGTGAAAATATCTGTAGAATAATGCAAGGGATGCAACGTTTCTTCGTATGGATAATGTAGGAAGGTCCTGTGTGATTGCAGGGTTATTGATTAATCTAATAGTTTTATTTTGAATTTTGTCCAACTGCCTCAATGCAACCACTCCACTTCCACCCCACAGAGGTGAACAGTAATCCATCTGAGAACGCACATGCCTTTTATATATTACGGCCAACTGCTCGTCAGTGAAGAATTCTCGAACTCTGTATAGGAGTCCCAGTTTTTTAGAGGCATTCTTAGCAATGCTTCTAACATAATGTGTCCAGCTCAAGTTAGTAGTTAATGTTACACCGAGAATGTCAATACTAGGGGAAGTGGGAATATTTACATCATTAAAAAATATATGGGAGTCAGTGAGATTCTGTCGGTTAGAAAATTTAATGTACTTGGTTTTCTGTGCATTAAAGGAAACTAGATTCTTTTGTCCCCATCCATTAATTCTAGAAAGGTCCTGGTTCAGAGAAATTGTAGTGTTTATTTTTGAATTTATAAAATCGGGTTGGGTGAAAGAATTGGTAAATGTGAAGGAACTGTGGAGTGTTGAGTCATCTGCGTAGGAATGTATTGGATTATGAGTGGTAGATAAGAGATCATTGATATGAATGAGGAACATAATTGGGGCCAAAACTGATCCCTGGGGAACACCAGCATTTATTGAGTGAAATTGAGAATAAAGGCCATCTACCATTACACGTATTTTTCTGTTATGAAGATAAGAAGAAATTAGTGGAACTAATGATGCAAGGCCGTAGTGTGACATCTTCGACAATAAGGATTGATGCCAGACTCTATCAAATGCCTTTGATATATCCAGTGCTATTGTATGTGTTTCACCATGTTGGTCTGTAGCTTGGTTGATTTGATGCGTAAGAAGGCAAAGAATGTCTGCAGTTGATCGACATCGTCTAAAACCATATTGCCTATCACTGATTAATTGATTATTCTCTAGATGCTTAATTATGTGATTATTTAATATAATTTCAAAGACTTTACCAAGAGTGGAAGTTATAGCTATTGGTCTGTAGTTTGATGGATCTGAAGAGGCACCTTTTTTAGGAACTGGATGAATGTTTGCTTCTTTCCAGGGTACTGGGAAGCATGAGGTATGAGTACAGACGGAAAAAATTTGCCAATACAGGAGCGAGCACCAAGGAGCAATTCTTAAGTACTATTGGAGGAATTTCATCTGGACCAGGAGCCTTATCTACTGAGAGATTCTGCAAAATAGTTTTGACATGTCTGGTGTGGATCTTAAGTGAGGGAATTTCAGGCGAATTAAAATTAAGTACAGGGACATCTTGATTTATTTCATCTAAGGTTGAGTTGGTGGAGAAAATATCCGCAAGAAGGTTAGCTTTACCTCTTGGGTCACTTACAAGATTGCCAGTCGGAGATTTTAATGGTGGAATGGATGAAGCAGTAGTGAAGTTGGATTTGAATGAGTTAAGAGTAGACCAAAATATTTTGTTATCATTTGGATTATTTAGAAGCTTATTTGCCTGCTTGTGGAGAAAGTTTGATTTAGTTTGGTTTAATACAGTTTTGGCATGATTTCTGATGTTTCTAAAGTAATTAAAGGCTTCATGTGTTTTTTGATCTTGTGTATGCATTGTAGGCTATTGTTTTTTGTTCAGTTACTCTAGCACAATTATGGTCAAACCATTTAGGTGAATTAGATCTTTTACTGTACTTTTGATGAGGAATAAAAGTTTCCATTCCAATTTTTACAAAATCTTGTATGTGGCTCAAGGTGGAGTGTGCATCATTAGAAAAGAAAGAGGTCCAGGGAATATCAATAAAGAAACTTTGAAGACCCTCCCAGTCTGCCCTATCGTAATGCCATTTAGTCACCAAAACAGGTTCAGAGTGGGAAGGTGTGGTAGGTGATAGACAGGTGGCCTGTATCAGACAGTGATCAGAAGATCCAAGCGGGGACCTCACTGTAACATCATAATTTTCTGAATTGGTTGTTAAAAATAAGTCCAGTAGGTGGGAATTATGATTAGGATTATCTGGTACACGGGTGGGTTGGTTGACTAGTTGAGTGAGATTAAATGAGTCTGCAAATAGCTCACATTCAAGACCAGCATCATCAGTCCTGGCTGAATGAGTGAACCATTCAACATTATGGACATTAAAATCACCCAACACAGTGATTTCAGAAGAAGCATTTAAGTTGAGGACACTGAGTTGTGAGGACAGAGAATCAAAAAGACTTTGCTCTGGAGGAGTATTTGGGGAACGGTAGATGCAACATATGTATTTAAATTTACCAGCCGAAATTAATTTGTATATAGAATAATCAAAATAGGGACAATTGAAACTAGTAACCTCTTCCAGGGCAATTTCAGATTTTGCGAAGCAACATACACCTCCTTTAGGTCTGAAATTTTGGAGCAGTTGATAACCTGGAAAATTAAATCTAGACGTGTCAGATGTGGATGTTACTTGAGTCTCTGTCAAAAAAAGGAGAGTAGGGGATATAGTTTCCGATGCAGATGTAAAAGATACCAATATTGTCGATCATAGAAACCTGACCATAAAAGATCTCGTGTGGTTCCCCCTCTAGATTTGGGTATAATAAACGGGTTCTGGTGGTGGTGTGGGGCCCATTGTATGAGTGGAACCCTTGACCTGGTTATAGTGTGACGTCACAGGTCATTCACATATATAGGTATACATATGCATAGACACAGACTACCCCCCCCCCCATTCCTCCTCCACACACACACACCTAATCACAGCCTCCCCACTTCAACACACACAATTACAGCCCCCCTCCCACACACAATCACAACCATACTCACACACATATCACATATAAACACACATATCGCAGCAACCCACACATTATAAGTTGTTCCAACTCACCTCATTAGTTAGGTTACCTCGGGTACCGTTAGAGAGAGAGAGAGAGACAGACAGTGAGAGTGAGTGGTCTCTATCTATCTATCTATCTCTATTTATCTATATCTCTTTCTCACTCTCGCTCTCGCTCTCTCTCTCTCTCTCTCTCTCTCTCTCTCTCTCTCTCTCTCTCTCTCTCTCTCTCTCTCTCTCTCTCTCTCTCTCTCTCTCTCTCTCTCCCTCTCAGTAGTATTGGTGTGAGAGAAGATAATACTTTCACTACAGCACAGACCACAACCTGACACACACCCTCCCTGCATCACTGGCTGAGAGAGAGAGAGAGAGAGAGGGGGGAGGGGGAGGGGGGGAGAAATTGATTGACTGATTGATTATATATGTTTATGTGGGTGAGGGAGACAAAAGGCAAAACTGCCTGTGACGAGTGCCTCCCCCAGATTTGAACGAGTGGCAGGGCCAAAATCAAGGAATGTAAGAGCTAAAATGCCTGGACACACCGAGTGTTAAGCAATTTAAGTTAAAGGATGAGGGAAAGCTGGATTCAAGGAGAGAGTTCCATTACTCAACTGTTGAATAGAAGATTGACTGACAGTGTTAACTCATGTTGACAACAAAGGTAGAGTTTCTGTACATAATCATATGCAGTAAATAAATGCTCTAATACTGTGGCAATAACAAAGTGGATTGTTTTAAGCAAGTTCATAGATAGATCAATATTGTTTTAACTTGTCAACATGGTCATCGATATTCAATTAAATTGTTTTGAATTACGTTGAAAATTAGTTTGTATTACTAATTGACTAGGTATACCATACTCTCGCTCTCTCTATATATAATCACAGATCGAGCCCCCCCCCCCCCCCCCTTGCCACCCTTGCTCTGCCTCTATTCAACCTGATCCAGTGATAATGTTGACCCCGTTCACCTTGGTACTACCCCTTCCTTCCCTTAACCCCCCCCCCTCTCCTCTCTCTCTCTCTCTCTCTCTCTCTCTCTCTCTCTCTCTCTCTCTCTCTCTCTCTCTCTCTCTCTCTCTCTCTCTCACCTCGTTTGGATCGTAAGGTCTACGTGGTCAGTGTATCTATGTAAATCTTTCTCAGCTAATGGAGCAAAACATCTTAATCACTCATGGCTTAGATAGGGCTAATACAGTAGAGTACTTAGAACCATTCCCTTACGTGTTTAGAACCAGTCTGGTACCTAAATAATGCATCGGTGTCAGGGCCTCTACTTCTATTATACAACATCCATTTATGTTTTTATATGATTTGAATATTATGTCAATGGTATACCCACACGCGCTAGCACACTGGCACACTCACACACACACCCTTGCGTGCGTGTGTGTGTGTGTTCCTTATACCTTATCACTCAACTATACTCGGTTTCTTTTCAACTGGCGGTAAATTGCAAAGTTACCCATCAAGATTTATCGGTTATTTTGAAGATTTTGTAGTGAAATAATGTGCTAATTATACAAACATGGCCTTAATATGATGCAGAGACATAATAGTTCCATATTATTCCATACTAGCAGGGGTACCCGGCTTTGCCCGGGTTTAAATTCTACTACCATAATCACCATCATCAATCACTACTACCACAATCATCACAAGAGGCCTACTACTACTACCATAATCACCGGCCTCGACCTCATTAAACGGCGACCTCCGATTTTGGATCTGACCTCATCCGTACCCCCATTTTGGGGGGCTGCGAACAACTTTCGTTCCATACACCTTTTCGATCGGAGGCCTCCTGCCCCAAACCAGGGTTGTTGATTTTTTTGATTTTTTTAAAAAAATCAAAAAAATCAAAAAATCATTGATTTATTTTATTTATTTGATTTTTTGTATTTATTTTATTTTTTTTAAATATCCCCCCGCCCTATTGAGTAGTAGTTCAAGTAGAAGAATGTATAACAATTCTGTTTCATCCATGCCCTCAGCCCAGACTCCTGATCTGTTCCTGTCCTAGTCATGTTTCACTGTCTGACCACACTGCTGCTTCTGGCTGAGTTGCCAGTGATCCTCAAGAAATCATATTACAAAACCTATTATTGAACAGAATTACAGAAAAATAATAATCTGTTATTATTAGTACAGACTTAGTGACTAGTAGCTTTGTGGATGTTTACTTTAAAATATTGATCCCAAGGCTGTGACCAAAATCCAGAGATATTGAAGTAAAAGTGAAAACATGGCAGTCTGGTAGACCTGCACTTGGTAATATCTGACTATGTACATAGGTTAGAACTCTTCAGAATTCTTTTTATCTTGATTCACAGATCAAAAAAATAAAAAAAATAAAAAAAATCATGATTTTTTTGGTAAAAAAATCATTGATTTAATCAAGTGATTAAATCAAATTGATTTAATCAATATCAACTCTGCCCCAAACGGCAATTTTTTTCATTTTTTGTTTTCAATTTCGGCCTCGAAACGACCTCCGATCGTGGCCTCGCCCCTTCTATGACCTGACCCAGGTCAATTGACACCCTCATGCAAAGTTTCAGCTCCCCAGGTCCAAAACTGCGGCCGCCTACTAAGAACACACACACACACACACACAGACAATCGAAAATATGATTTCATATTCATATTACAGTATTCATATTATTTATATGATTCAAGTGTCGAGACATTAGCTGTTAATTAAGAGATTCAATTTACCGTCAGCTGAAACTAAGCAGAATATAGTTTGTGGTGTATGTGTGTGTCAGTATCATATGTGCGTGTTTCAGTATGTATGTGTGTCGGTCGTCGTAATGTATTTTGCATAAACCGTACTTTGTAATAAGTGTCGTATGTTAAATATATATCCAGTATCTATAGTCTGTTTCTTTGCAATTGACGGTAAATTGCAAAGTTCCCATCAAGATTTCTCAGTTATTTTGAAGATTTTGTAGTGAAATATGGTGCTAATTATATAAACTTGGTCTGGATATGATGCAGAGACACAGTGGTTTCATTTCCATTTAGTATCGAGACATTAGCTGCCAAGGGATTCAATTTATCGTCAGCTGAAAAGAAACAGAGTATAGTAAGATACAGTGGCATGAATGCTACTATTGGAGGAGATTTATCACTATCAGTAACTACATATATTTAGTATATAATGTGTACAGTACATATGTATACTTATATACAGTATATACCTATCTTTAGACATTTTAATCAATCAAAGTCTTTTAGTTTTTCTGGACTCGACTGGATAATTACTGTAGCATGCCATGTAGAATCAGAGTGTTGTAATCTAAGCTAAGGTGTGATTGTATTCCTTGTAGAATCCAGTGTCTCTCTTTCCTGGTATACTCAGTTTCCTGCTGCCGTGAAACTGTACAACATGCATCTCTTGACATTTAACACTTTCAAACCTGCTCATTACGGTGAGTGTGTGTGTGTGTGTGAGTGAGTGAGTGAGTGAGTGAGTGAGTGAGTGAGTGAGTCAGAGAGAGGGGGGAGTGTGTGTGTGAAAGAGATAGAGGAAGTTAGTGTGTGAGAGAGAGAGGAAGTGTGTGAGAGAGCGAGGGGGGAGGTGTTTGTGTTTCTTTATCTAACTTCTTTCAATCTACACATTATGGAGAGAGAGATAGAGAGCGAGATGGGGGAGGGGAGACTTATGTACTGTATGTGTGATCAAATTATAAGGCTATATTATTGTGGATACTTTAATTGCCCTCTTCATGCCTTATTTAAGCTCAAAATTAACCCCTACCCCTAATGTTACCTAACGGACTATTGTACCCACCCAACCTTGACATTTCACGACTTGGATTATTGCGAGGTAGCGATGAGCTAAATTGATTGTTAGATGGACCAAGGCGAAAGGAATTTATTTGATAATGAACCACGCCCTCCAGAACCAGTTTTTATAAGGTATGCATTTGATATGGGCACTTCGTAATATACATATAAATATATTGATTGTATATACAGTACATTATTGCAGTACATATTTATTATGTATACAATATATATATATATATATATATATATATACTGTATATATATATATACCGGTATATATACTGTACAGTATATATATATATATATATATATATATATATATATATATATATATATATATATATATATATATATATATATATATATATATAAAATACCGGTATCGTCTACAGGTCTTATGTCTCTGGATACGATAAATTGACCAAAACAATGCAATTTGATGTACATTTTCACATTTTCCTGTATTCCTTATCATAATCAGTGTCCCTGGTTGATACACTGCAGTTAGGGTCTCCAGGTGACATTTATCAGGGGGTGGGGGTGTATGTCTGATGAGGTAACCATAGTGGGCGTGGTTCATAATTACTTAACACTACAGTAGGTAAACAAAGGGACAACTGTGTATATTTTTTACCTTTTGTTATTATTATATATACCCTTTCGGGGATCACGGCGTCAGGCAATAGATAGATAGATAGACTGTATATATACAGTATATATATATATATACATCTCGATATTGACCACTTTCAATCTACACATTACGGAGATAGAGGAAAAAAGCTGGGGGTAACTGATGTACTGTATGTGTGATTAAGTGAAGTGTTTGTGTTTAAAAAGGAAGGGATATATATATATATATATATAAGAGGACAGGTGGTGGCATTACTAAGTTGGGGTCTTTGTTACTTATGAGTTAAAAGTTTGATTTTAAAGGGAGAAGAAAAATATTCAAATTGGTTTAACTTTATTTATTTATCAACGTGTGTGTGTGTGTGTGTGTGTGTGTGTGTGTATTCTTATATTTATCACTGCTGGATCTGGTATATAAAAAGTGGTCTAATAAGATAGTTCCAAGAGGTGTGTGTGTGTGGGAGTATATCAAGGTTAACTACAACTACCACTACAACTATCACTACTATCATCACTACCACAACTACTGGCATTACTACCACTACAACTATCACTATCACCACTACTACCGAACTTATATGGGCCACTGTACATATTATACGTTTATATAATTTATGTGTTTCTCTCCATCCCCCTACAATGAACTCAGCCCCAGCCTTCTGATAAACCACAAACAATACCGTGACATTTTTTCCTCACTTCTTCCCACCAACACAATGGACAGTTTTGTTGAGTCATACCACCACTATTACTGCCAAGAATATGCTGGCAATTTTCCGACCTTAATAAAAAAAAAAAAAAAAAAAAAAAACCGCTTACATTACTGAAATGTTTGTGGACATGCAGTAATGCAAGTAATAGTCACTCTTCTGTAAATCTAAAATGGCTTACTTACGAATGGGAAAGGGGTGAGACCTATTTTTTTTTTTTTTTTCTAAAAAAAAAAAAAAAAAAAAAAAAAATCCGACTGAGTGTAATCATTACATTTACTGTACCGAAATTGCTAATGACTATTTTGGTCAATTAAATCATGCTTAATCATACATGTACCTTTATTTTGTATATAATTTTAAGTTATGTCATTAGTATACTGTGTATTAAACTATTAATGAGACCAACATTTAATTAAAGTAGTCATGCTTGATTATCCATTAATAAATCAAACAAAAGTAGTGCATATTCGCAAGATTTTTTTGTGGTGTGTATGTGTGTATTTTGTATGTTTCTGATAGGCCTACCCGGTAGCTATCCAGCAGTCCTCTTTCTCTGATCGGTCCTTTTATTTCGTGGCTCCTAGGTTATATAATGAATTGTCTTTATCAATTAGACATTTGAACTAAATAGACTCTTTCAAAAAACAGTTGAAAACCTTTCTCTTCTGTAGGAGTTATGATCTTGCAAGTGGCACAGTGACAGGTCGTTACAGACTCTAACTGCTGCCATGTTAAATAATTGTTGTTGCTTGAACTACAGGTGAACTGCACCACACTTTTCTTGATTGTGGTGCACTGAGTTACGAGCGCTTGTGAATTCCTCTGAAAGAACTGGCGCTTGCGAGAAATAAAAGACCAGATTATTATTATTATTATTATTATTATTATTATTATTATTATTATTATTATTACAAAATATTCCTGTAATGTTGCCTGAAAAAGTTAGTAATACTGTATAATAAATTGGTAGTGAAAGTGGTTGTGTGACAGTACCGTTACCTGCGTGTACCAGAGACCCTATAGTAACAGAAATCGGCCAACCTTTGCCATATTGGTGCCACTGGTGTCATTAGCGTCTCTTTACACTCAAATACTTCCATGTATGTGTGTATGTATTTATATACTCGGGCACAAACCCCATGGCCGACACAAGACAGAGCCGGAACAAGAATATTTATAGTTCCTGTTCTCAGGGTCCGGGACCACTTTCAAGTTCCCTCGCCCATTTCTTTGTCTCGTCGAGTAGGAGAATTATACAAGGGGAGGAGGATTCCTAGCCCCCTGCCCCCATATGCTTCCATACCCGTAATAAACATTCTGCAATACTGGTACAGTATAAATAGTTGGGTCTTTGGATCTATATTGTATTTGATCTAATCTTAAATATCACTTATTTGATTGATAGTAACTGCACCAAAATGGTGTCATAATGATAAGATGGGTGATCCCTGTTGCTACGGAGTTTCTAGAATCCAGCTTGGTCACCTTGAAACACAACAGACAACAGGTGGAGGTTGTTATTGTTTCCCTCTCCACACTCACCACTCTCAAACATTGAAGTGTGTTTTCTCACCTTTAGGCGCACCTTATGTCCTACAACAAAGTTAGTTGGACGGAGGTTATGTTTTCGCCTCCATTTGATTTGTTTGTCTGTAAACAAGATATCTCACAAAGTTATGAACCGATTTTCACAAAATTTGGTGGGCAGTTAGAATATTCTCCAAGGAAAAATTGATTCAATTTAGGAGACTATCATATTCTGGACCCCAGATCCAGAAGAATATTTAGGCCTATCACATGAATGGTGATAGGTGAATGGTGATGGTGCCAGCGTAGGCAGAGATATACACTCTACCGAGTGCCTCTCTATATTTATTTGTGTACTTGGGCCTAGTTTAATATAACTTGTAGGATATAGATTATGTTAAGTTCCATCAATCAACTACAACATATCTCCAGTCATCAACTTTTCATATTATTTCTTTCTTTACAGTTTGCACAGTGGGATCATCCAGCTATGGGACTACCGCATGTGTACCCTCGTGGACAAGTTTGACGAACATGAAGGACCTGTACGTGCAGTGTGTTTCCACCAACAACAGCCACTCTTTGTGTCTGGCGGGGATGACTACAAGATCAAGGTTTTTTATTGATTTATATTTTTTTATTAGTTACTGTAAATTAAAGTTATCAGTACTATCACTTTTCCTTGGGTTTTCATGTTTTTAACCCTTTTGTGTACGGGAAGACGATCTTGCGTCTTCCTGTGATACAGTACCTAAAAGCCTTTGTGACCATCAGGGGAGTTTAGAAACCTTTAGTTTTGTTTTTTTTCAACCCCAGCAGTTGTCTTTGAGCAATCTTATTAGCAGAAAAAATAATTTTGTGAGATTAGGAGAATTTTTTATATAATTACTAAGCGGCATCTTAGGATTCTGAAGGGGTTAATAACCTGTGACTAGTACTATTTGTACATTTGTAATAATAGACATTTTATTCATCCTAAGAAGGACCTCTAGAAATATAATGCATTGTAAAAAAACAGGTACCAGCATCTATTAAGAACACCCCTTATTAAGCATGTATTTTCCCTCAGGTATGGAACTACAAACTGCGTAGATGTCTCTTCACTCTCGGGGGTCACCTGGACTACATCCGCACCACAGAGTTCCACCAGGTATGAGATAATTTGTGGAAATAATGCAGGGACCTATCTGTAACCAGATTTGTTTGTAATCCATAAGAATAATCAATAATTTATTTTAAGACTATTGCCACATTTGCTCATAATCTGTAAGGAAAATCATAAATACATTTTATGACTTATACGCATACGGTACATACATGCGCGTGTTTTATACGTCATAGGATACGGTACTAACTTTACCTTTTTGTTCCATCCCAGGAGTACCCATGGATCCTGTCCGCCTCGGACGACCAGACCATCCGCATCTGGAACTGGCAGAGTCGCTCCTGTGTGTCCATCCTGACCGGCCACAACCACTATGTCATGTGTGCACGCTTCCACCCTACACAGGACCTCATCGTGTCCGCGTCGTTGGACTCCACCGTGCGCGTATGGGACATCTCAGGTATTCCGGGCAAACCTGGAGGTAAGGCACTCAACCCGCGCTGGTACCTGGCAGACTGACGGCTACTCTCCTGTAGAGTAGAAAATGACGGGGTAAGAGAAACGACATTTGAGGATGGGATTTATTGTGATGACGTAAAACAAAGCGTTGTCACATAAAAGGCCCATTCCTCATATGGTACTTTCTCTAGCTACTCTCATATCTGACCTGACCTTGACCTGTCTTGGCCTGACCTGTTATGTAGTCCTGTATTACTAGACAGACCCTATCATTATCGGTGGGAAATACTATAGATTTGCCATATTCCCAGCCAGTCGATATGATACGCTAGTTGTTGTAATTGACCACTTGTGAGTTTCAGGCTTATAAGGAAGTTGGAGTTTTTTACATTGATATTTAGCAGAATTACCAGCTAAAATGCGGTTGTAGTACATTTATAAATACATACAACTAAATTCAACATATGTTTTATCCATTAGCCATTTACTTTATTATTGTATTTATGTTTAATACCGATGTTTACGGCACCAACTTCCTTATAGCCAGAAACTCGCAAGTGGTCAATTGCGATGAAAGTACTGTACCTGTACTGTAATAATGTTCCAGTACAGTACTTCTAATTGCATATTAAACTGACTGGCTAGGAATACAACATCACTATAGTAATTACCACGGACAGGGATTGTATTTGGCTCGGAATACAGACCTAACACCCAAACTGGCTTATATAACAACCCTGCAACCTTGCCTCTTCTTGGTCCCAGGTTCTTCATTAACAAACAAACAAACAAACTTTACCATCCTATTTCATCCAAGATTATAAGTGAAGCATTTATTAGAATAGTCTCTTCACTCTCGAACGTCACTTGATTTTCGCCCTGTCACTCTTTCAACTCTGGTGGAGGCAATCGACACAGGCAGTTCGGCCTTTTGTCTCCCTCACTCACATAGAAAAACAATCCTCTAAAACTCCAAGTAATATTAAATTACATCACCACGCCAATCAGTATAACCTAGAACAGTTAGATCTAGTGTGCTACATTGACTATCTTTGTAAAAGTAGATCTTGTATATACACCTCTCCTCGGTGCTCAAGTTGGTTTGGTGTTGGACTGCTACGCTACAGGCCCGGGTTTGAAGCCCTGCCTGGTTTCTTAGGTTATTGTAGGGTTGAAAATAAGCTTAAGGAATGCTTGGTGAGGATAAAAGTCACAGAGTATCAGGGATATATCCTTTGACTGTGGACAGACCTACATTAAAGCTGTGTGGCTGAGTCAAGTCTCTTAATCATCCATATACCACTCACAGCAAAACCAAAACATAGAAATTATAATTTAAAACTTACAAAACAAACAAACAAAACCTGAAACCACACAATAAAAAGACAAATGGCTGGAACAAATGTGGACGCTTTAAGACATATTCTGTTGTTCAAGTTCCATTATTATTTTTATAAGTCGCCCAGCAACTCTTCTCGTACTCTATCCCTCCCCCTGTCTTGAACCTTCTCTCTTTGTGGGAAGCCTGTGGTGTATATTTATTTATTTTGTTATTTTCATTTGGCTTTTGGTGTTACTATGGGAGCAGGAATATCTTTATAGTATAATATACTTTACAGTCAACTTTGCATATTCTAGGTCGTTGGAAAGAAGTTTGTTAAGCTTCATTATATAAAACTTGCAAAATAAACAAACCAAAACAGGGACGACACAATATAAAGGCAAAAGAACTTATCTAAGTTGCTATGTGGAAGCAACACATTAATATAATACAATTTTGAAACAAAAGCAGATTATCCTTGTGGGAATTATCATACTGTAATTTTGTTGATGCTCTGTGCCTATTATGATGTATTCATCCTTACTGCATAATGTCAATAAACCCCATGGCCTGCCACTTTGTTGGGACAATCAGCCTCTGTTGCAGTGAACCAGTGGCCTCCCTCTTCAGAATATCACTATGTTAGACATGATACCGGCCAGGGCCCCCACAGGAGGTGAGGAAAGGAGCAAAATGATGGTGGAAATACTGTGCAGGTGAGGGACTGCTCTGGGGGTCTGCTCCTTTGGTGGCGATGGTCTCTCTTCACACAGTGGAGGCAGTTTCTGCCATGGCCAACCTATTAAAGAGCTTCTTGTGGAAGCAAGGCATCAGACCTATCTGTAAATGTACAGTATGTTTATTCAAGTATTCATATACTTTTAAAGATATTGTTTAGGAAGATTTCCAAACTAGCTATCTGAAAAGTAGTTTGCAATTCATTACTTTCATTAATAATCCTAGAAGCTTACTATTGGCAAACACTCAGTACCGTAATCCAAGAAAGTCGGTCACTCAATATTAAAAATGTCATTAAATCTATTGAGGAAATTTAATTGCTAGTTATAAAATGGGATGCCGCTTTTTTCCATGGGTGAACAGTAATATGCTTTTTGTAATGTAGATTGATGTATATGGCTATTTTATTGTTTAGTTATTCCTTAGGGTGATGGTTGTATATACAGTACTGTAGTACAGTATATTGTATTTTACTTATTTGGATTTTGGTTCTGCTCGTGGGCTGTTCTATTATTGGGGGCGGCTTTGTATGGCTGTTAGGACTATTCTTAAGCAATTTCCATTATCGTCGATGGTAATTACTACACTGTACTATAGTTGTTGTTGTCGTTCCCTAGGCTGCCTGGCTGAACAGCCCTGATTCCCTAAGGAAGGTCATGGCCACGATCGGGCTTTCCCTCAGGGCTCTCAATGAGTGTAGATTATGTTGTTGGCGTATGTGATAATGTAGTGTAGAATGTATGAGCAAGTTTATCAGCTATATGTATCGGAGCT
This sequence comes from Paralithodes platypus, assembly GCA_032716605.1. NCBI lineage: Eukaryota > Metazoa > Arthropoda > Malacostraca > Decapoda > Lithodidae > Paralithodes > Paralithodes platypus. The sequence continues at coordinate 4,465,825 of CM064569.1, forward strand.
TTTGAATCCACTACAAGTTATATTATTTTGATTGATTTTGATATGTATTTGTGTACTAAGTTAGACTGTTCACATTAAGACGCTCTGTGATACAAAATACAGTACAAAAGAAAGAGAACATTGTCAGATAGTAGACTGGATATTAGGTAGTTTCTGACTTCCATACTGTGACTCAGATACATCCACCGCTAAAGTGCTCGTGTAACGCTAACTTTAGATATGTGGTAGCAGAGGGGAAGACTTCAATTGATAGACCAAGTAAGACTATGGATTAGATCCTGAGGAAGGATCTCTGGGTTAGGCTAGATTAAGTCTCTGTTTTTATCAGCTGACCAAAACATACTACTCGTACTAGGCATGATTCGTAACATACCTTGAATTTAACTATGCACTCTTTCAATTTGAAGGGACACTTGATACAGGCAGCTTTGCCTTTTGTCTCCTTACACATAGGAAAAAACATTTATTATAAGTACAGTATTTCTTTTAGATTTTAGTCCGAACGAAAAGATGAGAAAAACCAAAGTACAGTATAGTAATTAGTCACTTAAAGTTGTAGTTACGTTCTTGATTATCAAGACTTTAAGTGAAGCAATTACTTGTTATAATATTAATTGCGATTTTGGACCAGGAAGCCTAGCAACCTTTAAGTTAATTTTTGCACACTAATTAATGATTAGTGTAATAATGATACAACTTATAAATGAGGCAACTTTAATTGATAAGTGCCTGTATATACAGACATGTACAGTATAGAGAAAAAGTGACTCAAAATTATGATAAAAAATTGTAGAACTTGCAAAACAAACAAACTCACATAGAAACTGCACAATATAAAGACAAAAAAACAATTTGGAAATAATGCATTGAAGATTAGCAAAACAATACACTGTACTATGAGGTTAAATAAAATAACGCATTAAAGAAAAAATGAATCTCAATATTATAGTCATTTACCGTCCTATTATAAGTTACCCCTGCAGCTCATAAGAAGATCAGCTCTGCCCAGGTATCAGCGTGAGTAGTGCCTTTGAGTGAGTGTACAGTCATGAGCATTAATAAGTGTACGCCCAGTTGAATCTTTGAACTTATGAAGCCAATATCTGAAGTGTTATGGATTCAATTAAAGCGTTGCATTGTCTACTTTGGGTTTGATTCAGATGGAAATAGGTGCGTATCTGTTCTGAAGCGTCTACGCCCATTTGAAATATTTAACTTCTAACGCCAAGTTCTGAAGCATCTGGATATTATTATATAGTTATATCATGTTTGAGTTTGATTTACATTCAAATGAGTAACTAGGTATTAACCCCTTCATTACCGAGCATGACTTTTTCTATTATTTCAAAAATATTTAGAGGCTTATATATAGCTAATTAAGGATCTGTGGTAGTTAAAAGGGAGACTCGAGATACTTTGAAGCCTTTTAATTGCTTCAAGGCCTTCCTAAGCTAAATAAAACTGTCTAATCATAGCCAGAATACAATGGAAAAGGTGTCATCGTGCTTAAGGGGTTAATGCTTTAATATGGTTACACCCATTTGAATATATGAACTTCTAAACCCTAGTTTCTGAAGCATCTATGGTATACTGTACAGTCGCGCTAATAAGTCCTATCCAAGCTGTCATTACGTTTGGCTTTCTCTGTGCTGTACTTATGTCTGATGTTGAATAAGGTGGGTAAGTGTTGGAACATGATTATATTTCACTCAATATGAAGAAATGAAGCGTAGATATTGCTGATACCAATTATTGATCAAAACATACTTGGTGCCGAGACATCACTTATTAGCTCGACTGTACTGTACATATAACATTATATTGTCTCATTTGGGTTCGATTCAGATTCAAATGGGTGCGTAGCTAATCTGAACCATCTGGGATATGCATAGAACATTGTTCAATATTACCTCGCTTGGGTTCGATACAGAGATCAAGTGGGTGTATAGTTATTAGTGCTCTTGACTGTACTGTACATGTAGTGTGTGTTGTGTTGTGCTTTTTGGCTTAGTGTAGTGTGTGAGTTTTCTTTTTTATTTTGTTTATTTATTTATTTTTTTGTTTGTGGAATATTTAGCTGTACAGTTTACTGGACATAATCCTTTCCTCAATAACTTAGTAATTTGTCAGCACTGCACCTGTCTCCCCGACCTCCCCTCCTTCACTCCACCTCCTGGAAGATAGGAGGTGGAGTGAGGGAGGGGGGTTGGGGAGGTAGGTCACCGGCCCTGCCAAATTACGAATAAAAGTTTATAAAGACACTGCCGGCCATGACTTTAAATTGGCTTTCCCCTTTTGGTTTCTTTTAACCCGTACTGTACCAGTAACGTCCTTTTCAATATGTTCTGGCAACTATTAGATGATTTTATTAAGTTTAGGAAGGTCTCTAACCATTCAAAGCTACAAACTATCTCAATTACTCCTTTTAGCTACGACAGATCCGACCAAAGCTGAATAAAATCATCTAATAGTTGCCAGAATATAATGAAAAGGACATCACCAGTACAGAGTTGGTTAATGACTTACTGTGCCCACTGCTTTGCTTCCTTATACAACTGCTTCTGTGTTGTGCTAATTGCTTCTGACTTCTTTCCTTATTTACCCGGTAAAGACGGTGTCACTCGAGCGCATTTTCCGGCAATTCTTGATGAGCAAGTTTTTCCTCGTACTATTTTGAGGCTCTTTCGCATTGGAATCAGAAACTAGATCGAAGGTAGATTATGTTAAGTAGTTTAATTCTTAATGACTTTATATTTTGAAGCTACCAGACTATAATTGCCCATAAAATTGATGGAAAAATCGCCCTTGTAACACCGCCTTTATGCAATAATTCCTCACTTAAGGTTCTTATTACTCTCTTAAAAAGCAAAACTTTAAATGAGATTACTTTGTGATATGATCTTTGTCATTTTTCCTTGTGATTATACACCATTTTTTGTCTTATTTGCAACTTGATATTGAAGCATAACTTTAAGTGTATTTTGTTCCCTAATTATTGAGAATAGCCTAGCAACGAAGCCAATTATATCAAGGAGATTTAAGTGAAAAATTACTGCATTTGTTATGTCTTACTTCTGCACCAATTTCCCAACGATTTTTGACGGATGAACAGCACAATTTCCTTAACTAGCTATGACTTGTGATTTACAGTCAAAAGTAAAAAAAAAAATTCAATAATTTATATTAAAGGGTTTCTATACAATCATGCATGACAGACATGTATGCCCATGTGACCCCTAAATTATCCACATTAATTAATTTATTTGTTACCGGTATTTTTATTTTTATTATCAAGTACTGTAGTTTTACCAGACCATCGTGTAACAAACTGAGACTTAATGGGCTGGCCTCATCCACATTTAGTAATTGTACCATTGCACTTAATGGGTATATTTGTGTGTACAGTATGTGTGAGAGAGATGGAGAATGAGATTATTATTATTATTGTAATTTTCCTGTTTTGCACAATTGCTTTGATTATATTGTAAAATTTGGTTGATTTGATATCTAGCGTTTCACCGATGTACAGTATTTTAATTGACGTGCACATCCTGTTTTGTTTTATGGAAATGTGTGTTGTCTAATGGTTCTTTATTTGTCTGTGTGCTTAATGTCTTGTTCATTTGTTTTTGTTTTTGTTTATTCATTTATTACTTCACTGAAGAATCTTCTACATAATTATTATTGCCAGCATTGTATTTGTGATTTAGTTCACTAGAATACTGTATGTATATGATTATCATGCTCTGTTCATTCTCCAGCGGAATGCAAGAACAGCCAATGTCCAGATATGCCAATACAAACTTGAGCCGATAAAACCATGCCTAAATATATGTTCTTTTATTGGTAAAAGGACTAATTCCCTCTTCAGTAGTAACATTCATGCTACTATTGAAGGAGATTGGCCTGTTATTCACTAAAGAGTACACATCTTTAGACATGGTTTTATCAACAAATGTTTTGATTTGTATTTCTCGACATTGTCCATTCTTGCACTCAACTAGAAGATTAAAGCACTGTATGAATAAAGTTATTGTTATAATTTTTACATTTCCTTGATCTATTAATTTATTGTTAATATCCTTGTTTTCTATCACCATGCATGCCTCCAGTATTATTTAGTTCAGTATTTTGATTAAATATTAGCCTAACATCCCCTTGCACTTTCACCATATGTTGCAATTATATATTAACATCCTCTTTCACTTTCACCGTATATTGCGATTTTATATTAACACCCCCTATGTTGCAATTTTATATTAACATCCGCTTTCACCTTCACCTCGCGTGTCCAGGCCTACGCAAGAAGAACGTCTCCCCGGGCATGGGTGGCTTGGTTGGCCTGGGAGAAGAGCAGCACACACGTAACCCGGAGCTGTTTAGTGCCGGTGATGCCACGGTGCGTCACGTGTTGGAGGGTCATGATCGCGGGGTTAACTGGGCCGCCTTCCATCCCTCTCTGCCGCTGGTCATCTCCGGCTCCGATGATCGCCAGGTCAAACTTTGGCGGATGAACGACTGCAAGGTGGGTGCTGGCTATAGCTAACTTCTCGCCATTTATTACTATTATATTTATTATTATTATTTTATTATTATCATCATTATTCTGTGTGAAACTTTGGTGTATGAATGACAGCAAGGCGGGTGCTAGGTGCCACTCGAGAGCGGCCCTTTGCATGTCCCACAAGCATAAACGTCTTTTGCTAACGTCTCTCCATGATAATTATTGTTCTTGTTAGTGTTATTATTACCATCATCATCATTTTCATTGATTATATTCAACCCCATAAAGAACCCACAAACTGTTTATTTAACTCATTGCCACACAAAGATGAAGGAAGGTATAGATAAGTCATAGGTGTTGTTTTTCATATCTGGATACCTTGCTTTATCATAAGTTATATAGTGTTATCCTTATCCCCTTTCTTTAGAGAGAAAGATGATTTAACTAACAACAAAAAGAAGAACGTTGCCCATCCAGACTAATCGGGGGAACCCCTCTTACTGTTGGAACTGTGAAAATTCCATAATAATAATAATGTGCCATAATAATCTCTGACTTCCATAATAGTCCGGGAGTCAGAGTAATATAGCCAAAACAAGATCGTAAATTTCCGGACTACTGTATATTACTTAGACTTAAGTCTAACTACTGTACAGTAATATAGTCCGGACAATAGCTCTACTATCTGGACTGCCACTGTCGCTAGAATTAGATGTGGCTGGGGGAAGTTCAGAGAACTGCCAATTCTGACCATGAAAAGAATGCCTCTCCCCCTGAAGGGAAAGTGCAATGATGTATGCCTCAGAAACATGGGCTGTTAAAGTAGAGGATGTCAACAGAATGGAACGTAATGAGATGAGAATGGTTAGATGGATGTGTGGGGCCAAACTGCAGGATAGAATAACAAATGATGAGCTGAGGAGACTTTTAGGTATACATAGTATTAGCGAGGAGATGCGTACAAGTAGACTGGGATGGTATGGACAGGAGAGAATGGATGAACAAAATTGGGTGAAAAGATACAAGTCTGTGATTGTGGAGGGAGCTGCACCAAGGGGTGGACCGAGGAAGACCTGGGATCGGACTATACGTGCTGATCTCAAATCCAAAAACTTGACAAGTGAAGCAGCCCTTAACAGGGTTGCCTGGAACGCCGCCATTAGGAAAAGAGACTGAAACTGCACGTATGTGTGGAGCACTCAGTCTTAAAATTGTATATATGTATATTACTGTACTCAGAATTTCAGACTTTTTCCACATAGCGATTTTGTTAAGTTCTTTTGCCTTTATCTTGTGTTTTCCCAGTTTTGGTTTATTTAGTTTGCAAGGTTTACATTGCTGTATAAGGAGTTTAAATTGAAATGCGCATCTGGAAGTCTTGGGTTTCCTGTTGGGCGAGCTATGGATGTGAGAGATTCTATTGTATTATAAAATGTCCGAGGCTTTGGGTGTAAGGCGTACTGTAAAATCATGAGTCTTGTGAAATTTTGGATAAGCAATTTTTACGGATAAACGAGAGTCCCTCTCTATATAGCTAAATATGTGTACAAATGGCCAAATATACTGTTTTCAATGCATTTAAAACCATTTCTAGGTTGTCTTAACTTCTAATTATCTAATTCAAGCTATGTCTACTTCAGAGGGGATAAATTGATGCAATTAACCCTTTGGAGACCGTTGGAGATGGAGATCGTCAACTCTTTTAAGTATCTGGGCAGTGTGTTGAGTAAAGATGGGACTATGGATGAAGAGGTGCGGGAGAGGGTACAACAGGGGAAGAGGGTTGTAGGAATGCTAAAAGCAGTAACAAGAAATAGGGTGGTCAGTATGGAAGTGAAGAAGTCCTTGCATGACAGTGTGGTAATCCCGACACTGACTTACGGAAGCGAAGCATGGACGTTGGTTGAGAGACTCAGACCAAGAGTGAGAGCAGTGGAAATGAATTACTTAAGGAGTGCGTGCGGAGTTACATGGAGGGATAGACAGACTAATGAGGAAGTAAGAAGGAGGTGTGGTGTGGAGGTAGATGTGCTGGAAAGTGTGAAAAGGAACAACTTGAGATGGTTCGGCCATATGGAACGTATGGAAAGCGAGAGAATGACTAAGAGGGTGTACGAGAGCGAGGTGGAGGGACAGAGGGGGAGAGGTAGACCGAATATGAGGTGGAAGGATGGAGTGAGGAACTACATGAACGAAGGCGGTGCTGGTTGGGGGGAGGGGCGTCGACTGACTGGGGACAGAGGTGCATGGGGGCGGTTCGTTCGTGGCCACCCCTTCGGGGATCACGGCGTCAGGCAATAGATAGATAGATAGAACCCTTTCACGCTCATATGACGCAGAGGTTGCCAGATTAGCAATAAGAAATAGAGTTCTCTCACTCTTATAATTACCTCTCCAAAATTAGTTTTCTGCCCACAGATAACTCAAAGACAACTGCAGAGGTTGAAGTAACTAAACTAAAGGTTTCTAAATACCCCTGATGATAACAAATGCTTTAAAGTATCCCTAATAGGCTCAAAATTGCATCATATGTCGGAGAGGGTTAAGCACCCAGAGAGGCTTAAATAAGTGAAAACTAGTGAAAAATATGGATAGCAAGGTTAACTGAAATTTTTGGATAGAGTTTATTGTATTTCATGGGTACAGTAATTGTATTTTCTGTCACCATATGTTCTTGATGTGTGAGGGATAGGGTATCAGACTTCATAATAATTGTGAACTCTTTTGATAACAGCGTAAAATCAAGACAAAAGCAGACACTGTGGTGGTCAAATTAAGGGTCCATAAGGTTAGTTGTGTAGTTTGATGATAGTGACTTATTTTGACAGTTTAATCTGGCTATCATTAGGTGATTATATACAGTTTAACCCCTTCTGTACCGGGGATGTTTTTTTTTTTTTTTTAATTCTAGCTATATTTAGATAAATTTGTTTGCAGTTTAAGAAGTATGTGTGGTAGTAAAAAGGGTTAAGTGAGATAGTTCAACGATCTCGGTTAAACCTCTTAACTACCGCTGATCTTTCTTAAGCTGCATAAAATCACCTAAATGTAGCTAATGGAAAATAAGAAAGATGTCCTTCCGTTCTGAAAGAGTTAACACCTTCAGTATATTTAGACGTTATTTATATTTCATTCTGACTAACAACAGATAATTTTAAGTAGCTTAGGGAGCTCTGTCACTAAGCCAGAGTATTATTGAAAAAGGTGGTGTCTTGTTTATAGGGTCAATAGGGAGATTAGGAATTTTAAGTAGCTTAGGGAGGACCTGTTTCACTAGCCAAAGTATTATTGAGAAAGGTGGTGTCATACGTAGGGTTAATAAGGAGATTAGGATTACTAACACCGTAGTCATTTATTAAGTATTCTCATCACCTCTTTCGTCGTGAAGTTTTTCTATCTATCTATGTACTCAGGCCCATTCCCCATTTTTCGTATATTTTATTTTCTTAGTTTTATTTTTTTCCGCATATATTTTAGCTAATCTGACGTCAAGAGTAAACCGATTTTCCAAATCTATCTTATACTCTCTCCCTCAATCTGTTTTTCCCTCATCCTATGAAAAACTGCTTTAAACTCTGTGTGTCCAGACATTTTGACTCCAACATACACTGTACCTTGAATTTGGCTCTCTGTCACTCTTTCAACTTTGGGGGAGACACTTGTTACAGGCAGATTTGCCTCTTTGTCTCCTCTCACATAGAAAAAACGAATTACTTTTTTGTCGCGGTGCCATTTTTGTTATCACTAAACCAATTATATGTTGTGTCGTACTTAAGAGGTTAATAGGGAGACTAGGTACACTAACACAATAGTTATTTGTTTAAGTATTTTGCAAGTTATGCCCACAATTCTCCGTCTGATAGCAATATAAGCCAATGTCCAGATATGCCATGGAAGACTTTAACCGATAAAACCATAGCTACCGGTAGGTATAGTACTGTTTTATTATTGGTAAAAGGGACAATTTCCTTTTGTTAGTAGTATGAATGCTATTATTGAAGGATTAAATATGCACCTTTTTCACTAATAAGTATATATCATCAGACATGGTTTAATCAGCCATAAATCTTTATTATTCTTGATGGTATATTGGTTAGAGCGTGTAAGTTCTGTATGTGATATCCTAGGTTCGAATCCTGAGAGAATCACATGCTTTTATTAATTTCATTTGGGGTGTTGTTGGTGTTAAGAACAATCACCCAGGCTTTATTGTGGTCGGCAGGGAGGGTTCTTTGGGGGCGCTCGATTATGGCCTTGGCCTTATTCGGGGCCTTGGGGCTGTTCGGCCAGGCAGCTTGAGGAACAACAACAACAACATGATGTTAAAAATAATTAGCATTTCTGGACAGTGGCATATCTTGTACAGTCGCGCTAATAAGTGATGTCTCGGCACCAAGTATCTTTGATTAATAATTGGTATCAGCAATATCTAAGCTTCATTTCTTCATATCAAGTGAAATATACACACATGTTCCTACACTTACCCACCCTATTCAACATCTGACAGACATAAATACAGCACAGAGCAAGCCAAACGTAATGACAGCTGGGACATGACTTATTCGCGCGATTATACTGTACTCAGCCGGAGAATAAGAAAGGTGGTGTCATTCTAAGAGGGTTAATAGGGAGATTATAGTGCATTCATTATAAGTAGGCCAGAAATTGTAATCCCTAACTTCTGTAACTCAAAAGGGGCTAGAGGAAATGGGCTATATATGTCCATACCTATTCCCTGGCCGATTCTTCACAAATGGTAAAAATTATAGCTCTGTTTCTGAAGTTGTTTTGAGTTATAGAGGATGATAGTTAGGATTTTTGGCCTCCCTATAATGAACAGGGTACAGGAGTATTAACCCCTTCTGTACCTGTGACGTAGTTCGCATTTTATTCCGGCAACTATTAGACGATTTTATTCAGCTTAGGAAGGACGAATACGCATTAAAAGACTACAAACTATCTCACTTAACCCTTTTTACTACCACAGAAACTTCTTAAGCTGCACAAAATCGTCTAAATATAGCTAGAAGAAAATTACAAATATGCTGCAGTACAGAAGGGGTTAACACAGTAGTGATAAGTGTATAGTAGTTATTCATTATGCAAGTTTTCTATAGTACAGTACAGGGTGTCCAACTTTTATATTTACAACTTGTAGGGCAGATTGAGTGGGTAGACAAATGTATAGTTATCTCTCAGTACTGTATACTGTATATAGTAGTTCCTCACTTAGTATGGTACTGTAGTTCTAGATTAGCTTCACTATGCTCTTAAATCTTCTAAAAACTTCACCAATCCTTATCTTACAATCCTTGCACATCATCATGGTCAATATCATCACTGATACCTTGCTTCCTCCTGGGAAACCCCCACTTAAAGATAGCAGAAACGTCTCCAGACTACTGTACTTTGTCCAGACGTATTTAATTTGCCCATACCACAAGTTTTTCTTTAATATATTTTTCTTCTCCCACATCATACGGACGAGAACATCCCTCTTCTAGGCTGCTAATCACTTCATGATTAATTAAAAAAAAAAATCTCCTAAACAGGCCTGGGAAGTGGACTCCTGTCGCGGCCACTACAACAATGTGTCCTGCGTCATGTTCCACCCACGTCAAGAACTTATACTCTCGAACTCGGAGGACAAGTCGATCCGCGTGTGGGATATGGCCAAGCGGATCTGTCTCCACACCTTCCGCCGGGAGCACGATCGCTTCTGGGTCCTGGCCGCTCACCCCAGTCTCAACCTGTTTGCTGCAGGACACGACAGCGGAATGATAATTTTCAAGGTAGTGGAGTTTAGCTTAGAGAATTCCTGTTACTTGTAGCATTGTACAGTACCAATACGGTACCGGTATTGTGTATCATCTTTCTTTCTCTTTTCACTTGACATTTACATTAGTGGAATACTGGAATTACAATAAGGATTTAATGTAATACTGTACTGTATATAACAAGAGTAATACTGTACTGTATATAACAAGAGTAATACTGTACTGTATATAACAAGAGTAATACTGTACTGTTTCTATCCCTCCATCTGTGCCTTTGTCTCTAATTTCCTTTCCGGCCGTTCCATAGCCGCGGTTGTGGACGGCCATTGTTCACTTCCTCACTCTATAAACTCCGGTGTTCCTCAGGGCTCTGTCCTATCTCCTATTCTCTTTCTAATTTTTATAAATGATCTCCTTAACTGTACCTTAATTCCCATCCATTCATACGCAGACGACTCAACCTTGCACTACTCCATTAGTTTTTCAGAACGCCCCAGCCAGCAATCCCTCAACGACAAACGTAATGAAGCCATAGAACTCTTAATTCTGATCTAAATACTATTTCCAATTGGGGCAGAGAAAACCTTGTTAACTTTAATGCTTCCAAAACCCAATTTCTCCATCTATCTACCCGTCAGGATCTCCCAGCGGACTATCCCTTATTCTTCAACAATACAAAAATCAACCCTTCATCTTCTCTCAATATTCTTGGTGTCTCTTTTTCTTCTGCTCTCATTTGGAAGGACCATATTACCAGTCTTGCTAAGGCAGCCTCCCAGAAGCTGGGTGTGCTCAAACCGCCTTAGGGGGTTCTTTTCCCCTGTACAGCTTCTTGCTCTGTACAGGGGCATAGTGCGCCCTTGTATTGAGTATTGTTCACATGTGTGGGGAGGTTCCTCTCACACTGCTCTCCTAGACAAAGTTTGAAAGGAAGGCCTTTCGTATCATTAACTCCCGTCCACTCACCAACTCTCTGCAATCTCTCTCTCTCCGCCGCAATGTTGCATCTCTCTCGCTATTCTATCTATCGCTACTATAATAATCAGTGTTCCTCAGAGCTATCCCGTGCATACCACCTCCTTTACGTAGGGCACGTGGTACCCGTCTTGCAACTCAATCCCACCCCTACTCTGTGCAACTCTCCAACCCAAGAGTGAAACGTTACTCTCAAACTTTCTTCTACTCAACAGCTGAGCTCTGGAACTCTCTCCCAGAATCAGTCTTTCCCTCTTTCTATGACTTAAATTGCTTCAAACTCCGTGTGTCCAGGCATTTTGGCTCGAACGTCCCTTGATTTTGGCCCTGTCACTCTTTCAACTATGGGGGAGGCACTCGCTATAGGCAGTTATGCCTTTTGCCTCCCTCAATCACATAGAAGAAAAAAAAAAAAAAAAAAAAAAAAAAAAACTGTATATACCAAGAGTAATACTGTACTGTATAGAACAAGAGTCTCCAAATTGTTAAAACCAAAAATATAGAATAATATGCTCATAAACAGCTTGAAAGAGGAGATTCTATGTATGTACAGTATATACTCAGGTAGGAGATTGTACTGTACAGTAGTATAATGATTATATGACGAACTTATATCATTTTGATGTCTTCTTAGCAGCTTGAATGAAAATAATATAAAATTCTAATGCTTTTGTACACAGCTTGAACGAGAGCGTCCAGCGTACTCCCTCCACGGTCACCTGTTGTACTACGTCAAGGACCGTTTCCTCCGACGCCTTGACCTCACCAAGAACAAGTAAGTCATAATGGTTCTGTTTGGTTGAATTTGATAAGGTTTTCATTATGTTAGGTTACGTTTGGTTTGAGTAGGTTAAGTTAGGTCATGTTAGATTAGGGTGAAACTACTCCAAACTAATTTTGTGGTGAGCTGGATTTGTCAGAGTGAGGGTTGGTATCCTCTACTTCCCATAGCCGGTTCAGACTATTCTTATATAATTTCCATCATTGTTATTTCTAACTTTTTTCCTGAGAGTGGTGAAGGCCATAATAGTGGTTTGCTAAATCTTCAATGCTATATTTTCACATGGTGATTTAAGTTCTTTGTCTTTATATTGTGTGGTTCCAGTTTTAGTTCGTTTTGCAAGTTTTACATTATACTTACAGGGACGTGGCCATAATGCAGCTACGTGCAGGGTCCCGAGCTCCGATATACAGCATGTCCTTCAACCCAGCCGAGCATGCCATCCTCCTGACCACCCGTACCATCAACCAAGACAACAGCAACTATGATCTATACCAGGTTAGTACAGGAAACAATCGGTACGGGTTGTGTCCTCTGAGAATACCATCCATTATTTTAAAGACCATGTCATCCTCACAAGGTGCAGTTTTATTATGTGTCCTTATGTCGGCGTTTCAAATTTTATTGTCAGGTTCTTTTAATTTGAGGTTAGATCGTATGACATGATCCCAAGTTATACCCACAGAACTAAAACTAATTTATTATAACCTATATATTTGTCTTCATATTGTGCCGTTCCTCTTTTGGCATTTGTTTTTCAATTTTTATATTTTAATAATGACATGACAGTTTCAAAGGCCACCTGAAGAAGACACCAGAGAGAGTCAAAATGGTAGTGGTGTTACAGAATTTGTTTTTGTTATGTGTGTATAATTTCCCCAAGAAACTCCTTGCTTATTCTGTTTGTGCACATATCCTCTTCACCAGGTTAATAATAATAATAATAATAATAATAAACGGTTTATTAAAGAATGGCAGCCTCATGAGCTGAAAATACACATTTTACAATTTAGTGGATGAACATGAGATGTACAGATATGAGGATGGTAAGCTTAGTTTACAAACAAAATAAATAAATACAATAATGATGCAGTCAACTCCAAGCGTATCCTCCTCACCAAGCGTATCCACCTCCTCACCTTAATCATCTTTATCATCATTATCGTCATCATATTGCAGCGCATATCCAAGCTTGTAGTACAATCAGCCCTGGTCATCTGATGGGTGCTCTCCAAGCTACTCAAGCAACTGCAGCTTCTTTGTTAAGTCTCTAACCTGAGATCACTCCTCAGAACCCATTTCTAGTAGCTCATTTTGGCACGTCACCAAGGATCAATGTATATACCGAGGATTAAACTACATTTTCTGTTGGCCTTTTGTTTGGCTAACAAAGCAAAACCATATTAAACAGCCCATTGAATCTGGATTGTTGGACCAAATATGGGCCAAACAAAAAGCGAGCAAAAGCAAACCAAGAAATGTGTCCGCTACTGGATGATGTACCAAAATATGCTATAGGTCGCACCTGGTCTACCCACAGCCGCCTCGCCATCCACAGTCTTTACAAAAACATAAACGCTTCACCCAGCCAAATCCACGCGTCCGAATCACTGCAGCCTGTCTGTATGCACCACCTCACTCATGTGCTCTGTGAAGCTGTCCTCTCAATGCTGCTGTTCATAGTCCATCTCTCAGTGGGGCATTGCACATTCATCTCGTCTAACATATTTCAGTACCGTTGAATCTATAGGTATCTTTCTCATCAACTGCCCATGTCTCACTACCTTAACCCGGCATCACACAAGCAAGTTTATTGGCTACATGTATCGGAGTCTTGAATCCACCACAAGTTGTCATATTATTTTGATAGATTTTGCTGTTTATTCATATATTGGGTTAGAAGTTCTAAAATATAAAATACAGACATAATGAAAGCATACTGCTACATACATTCATCTGAGACCTTGCTTCCAGAGGAAGTACCCCAAAAGGGATGGCCATGGCAGAAACTGCATCCACTGCCCCACTCTACAGTACTCTTTCCACTTACTGGATTAAGACTATTAGCACTGAAAGAGCAGAGAGCAGTCCCTCACCTGGATGATAGTTCCACCACTGTTTTGCTATTTTCTTTACCCCCGTGGGTGCCCTGGCCGGAAGCATACCGAATGCAGAAGCGTTCGGAAGACAGGAACCAGTGGTCCACTGCTACAGAAGCTGATTGGACCACCAAAGTGGTGGGCGGTGGGGTCGCCGCATATCCTAATACAGTACTGCGTTCTAGGCAGCCCTGTTTTGGGCTGCCTTACTTTTCCGTCAGATCAGATCATACAACATCATCCCATCTACCCGTCTGTGCTTAAGAGGTTTTGGTATCTTGGGGCTTCCTTTGATGTCTGTTATAGTTATTGGTTTACTTTGATTTGTGTTGTTGTTTGGGTTTGCTTAGAATTCTGTAATTGTTGAGGCTTGCTTTGATTTCTGTTAGTTGAGTTTTCTTGATTTCTGTTGTTTTTGGTTTGCCTTGATTTAGTTTGTTGTCATGTTATGGTGATAGTTTTGGTATTGCCTGGGCAGAGACTCCACCTCAACAAGCCAGTGCTGGGACACCTTAAGACCCTGTTGATCACAAGGTGTCAGGATGGCCTTAGAGCAAAATTTAAAACAGTCTAATTCATAGTATGAAGGAAAGATTAATTGAAACCTGTTTATCTTTAATTATGTTAACTTGATTTTATATTTTCTCTATAGATCCCCAAGGACTCAGACCCACAGCTGCCAGACTCACCGGACTCCAAGCGATCGGCCGGACTGACAGCCGTGTGGGTGGCACGCAACAGGTTCGCTGTTATGGACAAGACTAACCAGGTGAGATACAAAGAAATGCGAACAGCAACAGATAAACTAGTCCTAATAAAAAGTAGCACATACTCTAGTCTGTACAATCGGCCTAATAAGTGATGTCCCGGCACCAATTATGTTTTGATCAATATTTCGTATCGGCAATATTTATACGGTTTCTTCTATTTGAGTGAGATATACAAACCTGTTCCTACACTTACCCACCCCATTCAACATCTGACAGACATTAATGCAGCACAGAGCGAGCCAAACGTAATGACAGCTGAGACATGACTTATTAGTGCCACCGTACATGTGTCATTTCCCATGGCTTTCACAGCTAAAAAATTATAACAGACGAGGGTTTGATTGCGTAAATTCATCTAAGTGTACTTGAATGCTGGTACCGTCTCAAAATTTATTACATCTTGTGGTAACTTCTATCACACAAGCTTTTTTTTTGTAGTCAAATTTTCAATAGCCAATATGTCTGGGATTTTTTGCTATGGCTATACAGTAGATAGAATAATAATTGAGTACTGTACATGAACATAAAACTAAAATTTTTTTAATCTGGCCTACTGGCCAAAATTACAGTTTCTTTTAGACTCACTTCAACCATATACCTATACTAATAACCTCCCTTCTCTCCTACAGCTGGTGATCAAGAATCTACAGAATGAGGTGACCAAGAAAGTTAGCGCCCCTCCGTGTGATGAGATCTTCTACGCCGGCACCGGTACCCTGTTGCTGAGAGACAGTGAGGGAGTCTCTCTCTTTGATATACAGCAGAAGAGGTGGGTGACTTAAATGGCAAGAAAATTATAAATTTGAGAATAAAATTGAATGAGAAAAATGTGTGGAGTCGGTAAACGACACATAATTTTTTTTTCATAAACGTAATGCAATGTACAGTATTACTCAACGAGACAGAGAAAGGGGCGAGGGAATACGAAAGTGGTTCCGAACCCTAAGAATTGGAATTTGACAGGCTTCTGTTCGGGCTCTGTCTCGAGTCAGCCACCCACCAGCAATGGGGTATGTGCCTGAGTATATACATACGTACATCTAAACTTAAAAAGTGCTGGGAAACGCACACATCGCGAAGTGCCGTTTGGCATCATGCCGTTTCAAAATGCTTGCATAATAAGTTGATAAACCTTAAATATAAAGTTGGTATCTAAACTAACAAAGAGTACCAGAAACCACATCGATCACCAAGTACTGTTAAGTAGTGTGATTCGACAATGCAACTTTGCAAGGAATAGCTATTAGTTTTTGTAGTATAAGTTGATGAATCTTTATTATAAAGTTGCAATTTAACCTTACAGAGTGTTGGGAACCGCACGCATCGCTAAGTGCCGGTACGTGGTGTGGTCCAGCAACATGACTACCGTGGCTCTACTGTCCAAACACACCATCCTGGTCTGTAACCGCAAACTGGAGCGCCTCTGTTCCATCACTGAGACCAACAGGGTTAAGTCCGGCTCCTGGGACGACAGTGGTGTCTTTGTCTACACCACCAGCAACCACATCAAGGTATGGGAGATTTTAGGCGATCATCCTTTGAAGTTATGGGGAGATCTGCGAGAATTGATATTTGGTTACTTAATGAGGATATAACGAGAACGGAAATAGTGAGAACGGAGTTTCCACTGTACAAGCTGCACTTAACCTTTTCGCACATATGAAAGCAATTTGCGCCCTGTCTGGGATACTTAAAAGCCTTTGTGACCATCAAGGGTGTTTTGAAACCATTAGTTTAGCTACTTCAACCTCTGCAATTTTCTTTGAGCAAGCTTTGGGCAGAAAACTAATTAATTTTGGAGAGGTAATTATGAGATTAGGAGAATTCTATTTCTGATTACTAAACCCCCCAATACATGAACATACCAGTATATTTGTTACTAAACTCCCCAATACATGAACATACCAGTATATTTGTTACTAAACCCCCCAATACATGAACATACCAGTATATTTGTTACTAAACCCCCCAATACATGAACATACCAGTATATTTGTTTCATTTTTTTGTTATTGTACACAGTGACTAATATATTTTATTATCCTACAGTACGCCTTGACAAACGGCGACCACGGGATCATTCGGACCCTAGAGCTACCTGTGTATGTGACTCGTGTGTCTGGCAGCTCAGTATATTGTCTGGACCGTCAAGCCACCCCCAGAGTTCTCACCATCGACCCCACAGAGTTCAAGTTCAAGTTGGCCCTCGTACAACGCAAGTATGATGAGGTAAGGTTTTGCGATTTATGACGTTCAGACTAGATATTTTATGAATGGAGGACACCTTTAGGAAAATGGACCTTTATTTGTATTCTTTGTTTTTCCATTTTCCATTCATTGTCTCTTAACCCAGCAACTGCTGGAAGACTCTTAAGAGTTTCCCCGGGTGACTGCGGGAAGACTCTTAAGAGTCTGGGAAAACAAAAATCCATTTAAAACACCCAAAAAAAAAAAAAAAAAAAAATTTTTTTTTTTTTTTTTACCCCTGGGCCATGCCAAATATCACTCCTCCACCTCCCCTCCTTCCCCACTTTCCTCCCCTCCTTCAGTTATCACCTATTTTCCCTGTTATTCCCTTATTCTGTGGTCTATTTTCGTGCTAACATTAGCGAGTTGGTAGCAGGGCGTTGTCATCACTGTTACCAAGCGTGAGAAAGAGCGAGAGAGAGACTATTGCATAACAGTAGGGGAGGGGAGGAGGGCAGGGAGGTTGCCTCACCCATACATTATGTAATTCCCGGCCTGTATCGCCGATTTTGACCATCCAAACATTGTTTCCACTTGTTTTATTGTTGTAACAGGTTAATACCTTTATAATCAACCTATAATAGGCGCATATGGATAAGTATTAATGCTATTTATGGTAAAATAACGATGTTAGTGATGGGAACAGCTCAAATACGTGCGCACAGGAGTGTGGTGTCTCATACCCCCCATGCGCACGTCTTAGGTTAAGAAAAAATAATAATAATAATACTGTATGGGATGGTCTGAACATTGGTTAATGCCTTTTCATCCAAAAAAATGCAAGCACATGCGGATTGGGACAAGCAAGATAGACAAGGTAGGATACAGTATGTATGAAGCGATGGAGGAAGTTAATGCAGAAAAGGATATAGGAGTAGTGATAGACAATAAGTTAAATTTCTCAGAACATTTAGATGATTTAGCGGAGAAGATAAACCAAGCCAATATAATTGTAGGGCTGATAAGGAGGACATTTGTGTCACAAAGAAATATTCAGAAATCTCTATACAGCGCTGGTTAGGCCGCACCTGGAATATGCGAACCAGGTGTGGGCTCCATATATGGTAAAGGATATAGAAGCAGTGGAGAAAGTGCAGAGGAGAGCTAGCAAGCTAGTGCCAACGTTGAAGAACGCGGGGTATGAGCAGAGGTTGAGGACACTGGGGCTTCCGACATTGGCATATAGGAGAAAGAGAGGGGATATGATAGAGACTTTTAAGATAGTGTCAGGAATGTATGAGGAGGATGTGTGTGAAGGTATCTTCTTGATGCGGGAGGGAACAAGAACGAGAGGACACTCTAAGAAAATTTACAAAGAAAGAAATACTGTAGGCTTGAAAAGGCAAAGAACTCATTTTGTGATAAATGAGTGGAACGCACTGCCCCAGTATGTAGTCGATTCCGAATCAATAAGGAAGTTTGAAAGTAATCTTGATAAAGCATGGGGAAGACAAGATTTGAAGTTTGGTTATAAAACAAAAATACAGAATAGTAAAAATGTTGCGTCTGCTACCGCCGCCGCCAACACCGTGAACGACCGCAGCAGTGCAAGTACTGGCACTGAGCTGGATACACAGGCCTAGTTTGCCTTTTTCCAGAGGATCTACTGTAAGAAACTAAGTATCTGGTTCAGACTAACTCATCTTCAGACAAAGGCCTAAAGTCTAAGGTAATAAATAGTTTTATTAGGACTGTCACCCTGGTCTGAAGTACAAGTCTGAAATACAGCGGTAATAGTCTCATTGATTAGGGTGTCTCACGCTTTCATATTTTTGTTACCTTCGAATAGGATCGCTTCCTGATTACTCAGAGAGTAGTCATTAGGTGCAAGAAGTTCTTATAATTAATTTGTATATTCCACCATTGTTTCATGTTAAACAGTATTAAAAAAAATTACATATGACTAAACCGGGCTTCGAACCCGGGCCTGTATCGTAGCTGTTGAACACTAAACCAACTAGACCACCAAGGAGCTATACCAAACCAACTAGACCACCAAGGAGCTATACCAAACCAACTAGACCACCAAGGAGCTATACCAAACCAACTAGACCACCAAGGAGCTATACCAAACCAACTAGACCACCAAGGAGCTATACCAAACTAAACCAACTAGACCACCAAGGAGCTATACCAAACTCTTTATATTTCCTTAGGTGCTGCAGATGGTTCGTGGAGCCAAGTTGGTGGGACAGTCCATCATCTCCTACCTACAGAAGAAGGGTTACCCAGAGGTGGCACTACACTTTGTCAAGGATGAACGCACTCGCTTCCTGTTGGCTCTGGAGTGTGGTAATATCGACGTGGCCCTCGACGCTACCAAGGCTCTGGATGATAAGGGATGCTGGGAGAAGTTGGCTGAACATGCTCTACTTCATGGCAATCACCCTGTAAGTTGGTATTTATATTAAGCGTTATTTCCAGATAGCGATTTTGATTAGTGCTTTTGTATTTATCTTGTCATCCCAGTTTTGGTTTTACAATTTAATTAAAAATTTAATTAATAGTAACAGTAAAGATGGTAGGAATGATGGTTGTAGTGATGTTACCATTGACAGTGGTGATAGTAAAATGTCTTTCCCAGGTTGTGGAGTATTGTTACCAGCAGACCAAGAACTACGACAAGCTGTCCTTCCTCTACCTGATCACTGGTAACCTGGCCAAACTGCGACGCATGATGAAGATCAACGAGATCCGCAAAGACTACGAAGGCTGGTACACCAACAGCCTGTACCTCGGTGATATTGGTGAGAGAGTCCGAGTGCTGAAGGCTTGTGGGAAGACATCTCTGGCTCTGCTGACAGCCTCTACACACGGACTCACGCAGGTACGCTTATTTTTCTTCTTTATCTCTTATTTCCAAATAAAACAAGAGTATTATTAGGATTTTTTTGTATATGTGATATGAGGGTGAGAGAGAAAAAATGGGTTAATCATCCATGATGATTAACGATATCCGGATGGATTACGAGGGTTGGTACTCTAATAATTATTTTTAGAGTCACCCTAAACTTTAACGTGAAGTCACTTTAAATTGTGCATGACGGTCAAACATATGATTCTTCACCTGTGAATGTTAGTTTATGAACACTGCTCTACAAAGTAGAGAATACTGTATATTAGGTTATTCAATCTTGCAGGAGATAGGATGTCTGATTGTTATCAAACTTTTAGCTTACAATGTTGAACTAAAACTTATATAATTTCCAGGAGGCTGAGGCTTTGGCAGCCCACGTGGACCCTGGTGCAGTACCTGAACCATTACCACATGCTACACTACTACAACCACCAGCACCAGTACTACCATCTGATACACCATGGCCCACTCTTACTGTTGCCAAGGTAAGCTTACTTATGCTCACACAAAATATGTACTTTATTTCTTGCACATCATGCTGCCTGTGAGCAGCTATGTGGTGGTCCTAAAGCTCCTAAAGCTAAAAGCTAAGGTTAAGATTGCATTGGCCCACCCCTTTGACAAAACAGGTGTTTTACCATATATTTTTTTTTTTTCACCCACAATGGGTAAGTCTCATTGCTTCATTAGTAAGTATTTTAATCAACTGGATCATAAATTATAATTCATTTGTCCATCCTCCTTGCACCTGGTAGAGTAGTGGCCTGTGTGACTTAGGCAGGGATGTACCGTAGTTTATGTAAACTGTGCAGTGTATTTTTAAAACCTGTCTCCCAATTGAATGAAACCCCAACTCTTTATTTCTCTCCCTAACTAAAAGGCTTCTTCGACACTGCAATAGGCCAAGGCAAGATTACCAATGTTTCTCCTTAGTTATTGACACAACCCTAAGCATAAAAAATCCTCAACTCCATGTAAATATCTCTCAAGTGAACAAAGTTTTACATTATAAAACCTCATTTGCTGACGTTACCCTTATAATTAACTTGCTCATGTAGTAATGTACTGTACACCCTGTGGTGGATTGTGTTCTTTTATTTCATAAGTTTTATTTGAGTAAGCGTTATTTCCACATAGCGATTTTGACAAGTTATTTTACCTTTATCTTGTATCGCCTCAGTTTTGGTTTGTTTAGTTTGCAAGTTTTACATTTTTATGCAAGAACCACATTATGACCTTACCCTTAGAATAAGCAAACACCAGCTTAATGCATTTCCTAATCACTGAATGTCAACTGTGTGTAACTCCCCAATGAACGAAAACCAAACTCTCTTTCTTCCCCTATCTAAAAGGCTTGTTCAACACAACATTAGGCCAAGGCAAAGCAACCAGTGAGTCTCCTTATTTTAATCAACACCCATTTTATACATTACTGGTACTCCAGGCATAAACAAACCAAATTTCTTGGTTTCTTCTGGCCAGACCTATGAGAGTTCCGTATGGAGCTCAGTGGTCTGGTTAATCTGCTCTACATAACTAACTAACTTGGTTTCTTCTAAGATGAATGAACATTATTTGCTAATGTTATCTTAGGAATGAAAGCACCTTATTTATTGGAATAAACAAATCAAGTCCTGTAGGTGTCCTCTCATTTATGTGCCTTCCTGAAAAATATATTAATCACAAGTTCTTGATTAAAATTAAAATGTAAAACTTGCAAACTAAACAAACCAAAATTGGGACAAGGACAATATAAAGTCAAATTAAATTATCAAAATCGCTATGTGGAAACAACGCTTACTAAAATGAAAATTATTAAATAAAAGAACACAATCCATTTCATACTATATTATATTTATTTTGCAAGTTTTACATTACAGTATAATAAGTTCTTTTATCTTTATTTTGATTAGTTCTTTTGTCTTTATATTGTGTCGTTCCTGTTTTGGTTTGTTTGTTTTGCAAGTTTTAAATTTTAATTAATATAATGCAATGTGTCTCTCTCCAACAGGGCTTCTTCGACACCGCAGTTGGCCAGGGCAAGGCGACCACTGGAGCCTCAGCAGCGATGGCTGTTGACGACATCAGTGACGCTGCCGGTGATGGCTGGGGCGATGACGACGAAAATGCCGACGATGGCGAGGTTGATGTGGCAGGTTAGTAAGAGGATCGGAGAAAGTTTGGTAAAAAAAGAGGGTAAAAGCTTAGGTAGGATAGAGGGGAAATTAAAATGGAAAAGTAAGAGGAAAGCTAGATATGAATACCGGTACATAAGGTTAGAAAAGAACAGTAAAATATGAAACAAGTAAAACAAAAAAGAATTAATGGTGGATAGTGTATGATAGCAATTAAGATAGATACAACCTAAAAATGTCATGGATAAATAGCGGAGCCTTGGCAATGATTAGTGTAGAATGTGGAGGAAGACCGATCAGAGTTGGTGGGTCTAGGGGGGTGTTCTCTCTTATAAACCCCCTTTTTATAAACCCTTTCAGGTGATGAGGGAGAGGGTGGAGGCTGGGAAGTAGAGGAAGACTTGGACTTACCGGAGTTGGAGGGTGGTGCTAGTGCTGGAGGTGGTTCTGGAGGAACGGATGGAGAGGACGGTTATTTTGTACCTCCACCTCGAGGTCACCCCATCACCCACGGATGGACACAGAAGAGTCAACTGGCCATTGATCATGTTCTGGCCGGAGCTTATGAATCTGCTGGCCGACTTCTACATGACCAGGTAAGATAATAAACTTAATCTGGCGTAGGGATGCAGCGACTCCATTGCCCGCCACTTTGGTGGTGCAAGCAGCCTCTGTAGTGGTAGACCAGCAGTTTGAAGTTTTTAACGCTGTGCAGGACTAGGGCGTTCCCTTGTTACAGGTACTTAACTGGACATTTGCCATGAATCGCTAGACTGAGCTGACCAAACTCTTGAAATCTACCAATGGCACAGCCTGGGATCAAACTGCCAACCCTTCGATCAGCAGCCAGACGCGTTACCGACTATGCCACGGCCTGTTTTACCTTTTCAGAATACAGTACTCCTGTGCTTACTATGTTGTGTGACAGGGCCCACACAGAGGTGAATAAAATAGCCAAACAATGGTGAAACTGACTTCCAGGTGAGGGACTGCTCCTTCAGTGCTTATGGTCTTATTTCACGTAGTGGTAATAATACTGTGGAGTGGAGCAGTGAGGACCTGTCTCGAACTCTGGAGGTAATATTTGCCGTGGCCATCCCTTTTGGAGAGTTTCTTGAGGAAGCAAGGCATCACACATTCGTTTGTTTGTTCGTCTATCAAGAAATGTTGCATCCCTTCCATTGCTTTACAAATACTTTTATGATAAATGTTCAGATGATGTTGCATATACTGTACAGTATATTAATTTAATGTTCAGATGATGTTGCATATACTGTACATTATATTAATTTAATGTTCAGATCATGTTGCATATACTGTACAGTATATTAATTTAATGTTCAGATCATGTTGCATATACTGTACAGTATATTAATTTAATTTGGGGCTTATTGGTGTTAGGAACAATGTTAATTAATATCTTGGGTTAAAGCGTTCTGTAGTTAAAAATGGTACTGTACTTCTTCTCCTCTCAGGTTGGTGTGGTAAACTTTGAGCCGTACCGGGAACTGTTTTTGTCATCCTTCGGTCACTCTCGCAGCAGTTACCTCACCCTACCAGCCCTCCCTTCACTGTTCTCTCACCCGGCCCGTAACTGGCGCACCGCTGGGCCCAAGGAACATCTACCGGCCCTCTCCCTGCGGCTATCATCACTTATGGACAGACTTAAGGTACAGTACTGTAGGCTTTATTATACGCCTCTCTTCACTCCGCAATAAAATTAATTTTGAAGTTAATGTTTTTAACCTGTGTGCCGATTGTTTTCTCTTCGAGGATTTTTTTGTATTAAAAAATTGGAACAAGTAATAGGGATTGATTTAATTACTATAAACAGTATGCCTTTTGTCTCCCTCAATGATATAGAAAGAAAAAAATGTAGAATAGCCTGCACAAGTAGCGGGTACATTATTTCATGATAAACTTGAGACAGTCAATATTGAGGTAAAACAAAAATTTGGGGAATGTTGTTAAAGGAAATACAGTATTTCAAAATGTTACATCTGCATGACAGAATCATTCAGTAGATATTATGCCATCCCTGAGCACTCTCCCATTTCTCTAGTGTATAATTATAATCTTTGCATCCCTGAGCACTCTCCCACTGTGTTAGCCGTTAATTGGAGATAATGCTCAAAGGTTAAAAGTTTGTATGATTTTGAGATCTGGCTATGGAGTAAATGTGTTATTGTCCCTCACAGGAAGCATCCCAGCTCACTACAGCAGCCAAATTCTCCGAGGCTGTGGACAAGCTGCGAGGAATACTGTTAGCTGTACCACTCATTGTTGTCGACACCAAGCAGGAGGTTAGTCATATTAATTAAATTGTAAAACTTTAAAACCAATTCAAACGTTACTGTTCAAATTAATATAACTAACTCATTAAAATTAAGATGTTATTGTTACATTTTGTTGTAGATGTACGAGTATAATGCTATACAGTTGCCCACTTTCATTTTAATCTACTTGTGATTTTATGAAAGGAATGAAAATTAGTCCTGTCCAAAACCACCCCAAGATAAAATGTGACGATCACTAGAACTAGCTGCATACCGGTACTTAATTATTTTTTTATTATTATTTTTTTATTACAATGTTAGTATTATTATTTTGTTATTACAATGTTAGTACTACTACTACTACTTTACTACTACTTAGGCCCATTCCCAATTTTTTATATTTTTTTGTTTTCTGGGGGTGGCTAACTCGAGACAGAGCTAATACAATACTATTATTATTGCTTTAACAGATCAGCGAGGCCCAGAATCTAGTACGAGTTTGTAAGGAGTATGTAGTAGGGATCAGTATGGAGCTCTACAGAAAGGGCCTAGCCAAAAGCACCCCAGATGAAGCACAAAGATCCCTAGAACTGGCGGCGTACTTCACCCACTGCGAACTCCAGCCCGGCCACCAGATTCTGACCCTAAGGACGGCTGTTAACCTGGCCTTTAAGATGAAGAACTACAAGATGGCCATGAGCTTCGGTCGTCGTCTGCTGAGTCTGGGACCTCGCCCGGAGGTGGCTCAGAACATCAGGAAGGTCGTCCAGGTTAGTCATTCATATTTTTTCACCAACCAACTTTACTTCTAAAACTCAATGAAATCAACAAATACATGTGGCACTCCAAGGACTCGAACCTAGGATACTCACACCAAAATTCCGCGCATTTATTATTAGTGTTTAAAATCAGCGTGTGGTAACCCAGGTTCGAATTTTGGTGGATCATATGCTTTCATTAATTTTGTTGGGAGATGTTTGGTGTTGGAGTGAAATTAATAAAATAAATTATTAGGTTTGCTCTCTGATAAATATAGTCAAACTCAAAAAGAGAGCTATTAGTTTGACATTTCTAAGATTTTAAACAAATAGTATTTACCTAATTGTATTTACCTAATTGTAGTTTACAGGAGTTGAGCTAAGCTCGTGTTGTCCCGTCTCTCAGTCTACTTTTTATCCAATTTTTTCTTGAAAATATGGATGTTCCTTGCCCCCACCACCTCCTCCTCCAACCCATTCCATTTGTCAATACATCTATAGGGGAAGCTAAACTTCCTGATATCGTTCTTGCAGGTAGGTCTTTTTACTTTGTAGCTGTGGCCTCTAGTTATTCCTGTATCCATAATTAATATATCCTCCCTATCCAGGATACCAGTACCAGTCATGAGCTGTATTTCATATACAATATATATAACTGTCCCACCATGTCATCAGTGTGGCTGTTGCTGCTTGCTTTCATTAGTCTCCTGCTAATCCTAACCTCTTTCTAGGCGTGCGAGAAGAACCCCGTGGATGAGATAAACTGCCTGTATGACGAACACAACCCATTCACCATCTGCGCCCAGTCCTACGTGCCCATCTACCGGGGCAAGCCAGAGATCCCGTGCCCCCTGTGTGGTGCCTCCTACCTGCCCGAACACAAGGGCATCACCTGCACCATCTGTACTGTGGCACAGGTTGGCAAGGACTGTGTGGGTCTAAGATTATCCCCGCTGCAGTTCAGATAAGGACGTCACCCCCTCCACGGATACTAAGGGCCTTGGATTCATCAACATTGCCATCCAAATATACTTACCATTGCTTTGCTATATTCATAAATTCCATATTCATCAACAAAGTGGTATTGAAATGGGATGCTTAGGAAATGTGTAAGTGCGCAGTACAACATACAAGTTTATAGATAATTTTGTTCACAGTGTGTGGTTTAAGTCTTGCGCCTTACGTAGTGAACGGTGAACAAGTTTTAAAAATAATTAAGTTGATGTATTGTCAACTTACCAGTGATCTTGGTGGTAAATGTATTGATGAATCCGGCCCAAGGTTGCCACCCCCTCCTCGGATACTGTAGCTCGGCAGCATTTCGGACTTCCTTCTCTACTGTTCAGATGCATCCGCCAACGCTACAAATGTCTCGGCAGCATTTCAGATCACCCATATCATGACCTTGGCTTTTCTCTATTTCTCTCTATATATTTATCTATATTTCTCGATATACTGTAGATTGTTGACGATCACATATCTCGGCAGTAACATTTATATTTGTAACAGCGAGTATTTAGTTAATAACAAAGTAAGAGGAAATTTCTCCACAAACCACCTGAACAAAACTCTTGTAGTCAGGATATTTTCTGTTATGTTAAAGATTAAATTAATATAACCGGGAAAAAACAAAATTATATATTGGTGACCGAGATTATTAACACAGACACATGGTTACAAAAGCCACTTTCATTTTCCTCTCTCCGGATTGGAATTAACCATTCCAACTCTATTTTTTATTACAGAAATATATAACTTTCTCCAGGTGAGATTGGTAGAATTTGCTGGTCATGAATCATACATGGAATTACTTACAGAAACCCATTATTCAACTAAATCATTTTGAGTGTTATGAAACTGTGAAGTTTTGTGATACTGTATATATTTCAGCAAACTCATTTGGCTAAATATTTATCAGATATTTTAATAGTGACTTTAACCCTAGCAAACAGCAGAACATATGGAGGCTGAATGAAGTTGATCATTACTTGAATGATGGATTAAATATTTAACATTTATATTACCAGTTACCGGTAGTGTACAGAATATTGTTTTGTAGCACAAGCTTTAGTCAATCTTTATGTCAATTTAATAATCAATGAAATATTTAGAAGTACATTTTACTTTGAGTGATGTAGTATAGAATTAATGAGGACAGTATTGTAATTTGGTATTTGGGTTTCAATTGAACTTGTTACATATTAAGTTCATTCCAAACATTTATTGACAGATATATTTATTATAGGTTCAGGTTTATAAACCAAAATCACAGACAATATTGTGTAAAGCAGAAAATCTTAATATATAAATGTAAATTCTTCTACATAAGTTCTGTTCTTCCACATAATCTTATGTATGGAAGTAGAATTAATGTGATTGACTTACGAGTGTACCGGTTGTATGTATGTATATACTCAGCAGGCATATACCCCATTGCTGGGGGTGGCCGACACGAGACAGAGCCCGAACAGAAAAAAAATTTAAAGTTCCAATTCTCAGGGTCCGGAACCACTCTCGTCCGTTTCTCTGTCTCGTCGAGTAGGAGAATTGTACAAGGGGAGAAGGATTCCTAGCCTCCTGCCCCCAGAAGGAAAAGTAGGACAGTAAAACAGACAGACAAGAAACCGCTAAGGTTGGGTAGAGGATGCCAAACCTCGCTGATCTATAACAAGATAATTCATATTTTTTATACTAGCCTACTGAGCCTAAAAAAAATATCATCTTGTTATAGATCAGCTGACTAATTAGATGAATAAATTACTAACAAACTACATTCTTAATTCAATCATACTGTCTTCGTGGTGCAATGCAGAAGTGTGTTGATTTTCGGTGTGAGCGTCCTGGGTTCGAATCCCCGGACTGCCACATGTGTTTGTTAATTTCATTAATCGAGTTTAGGAGTAAAGTTGGTTAGTGGAGAAAACATAATACTATATATATTTCAATATATCATGATCATGATTAAGACCAGAACTTCTGTAAGAGACTATACATAATGGAGACAGACAGGTCATCACATTATTTTTTATTTTACTGTAGTGGGAGACTTTATTGTAGTGGGAGACTTAGGAGATTTTATAGTTTAAGTGGGAAGCTGTGAGGACGAAGATAGTACCGGTACAGAATAGTTGTAGGCCTAGACTAGGAATATATGTTTCTCATTAATAAGAACCGCCATTGTTATTTTTATTATTGTATTACCTTGGATAAGAATAAATTATTAAATGTTGATTTTTGCTTTATTTACCACCTATACACATTGTTGGAGAAACATAAGAGTGAGATGAGTGGAAATGAGTTACCAGAGAAGTGAGTGAAGTCACAAGGAGAGATACAGATGAATTAAGAAGTACGAGAGCATTGTGATGTGGATGTGCTGGAAAGTGTGAAGAGGAACATTGAAATGTAAAATTTGCTAAACAAAAACCAAAACAGGAACGGCACAATAACAAAACAAAAGAACTTATCAAAATCTCTGTGTGGAAATAACAACTTAGCAAAATAAAATTATTGAAATAAAGAAACACAAAACCACATTTTGATGTGGTTTCGTCTTGTGGAGTGTATGGAGAGTGAGAGAACGACAGTTGTTGAGATGGTTAGGTATCAAGAGTATCAATGATGAGATGTGTAGCCTACTAGCAGGTTTGGATGGTTTGGACATATGAAGAGGATGGATGAACTAAGTTGGGTGAAAAGATGAAAGTCTTAGAATGTGGGGGGAGCTGCACCAAGAAAGACATGGGATCATACCTTGCGGTCTGATCTTCAATAGAAAAATCTGACAAGTGAGGCATCTCTGAATAGGGCTGCCTGGAATGCCGCCATTAGGATGCGAGTGGAACCGCACTTCAAGTGGAGCACTCGGTCTTTAAATCTATGCATGTACAGTATGTATAATTGTCGGTTTATTGTTCACTTGCAGACGTGAAGCTGAAAATTTAGTGTTTCTTAACCTAGAAATGGTAAAATACTTATTCTACCTTAACTACTGGGTCACATACGACCTTAGGTGACCGTGAGGTGCCGACTTCCCATCAGGGTACATATATGCAGATGCAGTGGTGAGAAATATGTGCAGGCTAACACAAGCTGATAGCTGAGCAGCTTGGCTAGGGAAGGACCACGATACAATTAATCATCACCATTGGGATAGCTGAAAAAGCCTTCAGGATTCTGGGGGACTCGAACTCTCGACCTCGCGGTCAGCACACTGCGCCTGAGACCACTTCATATGCTGACCTCACCCAGGCGGGATGCGGCTCGAGTAAAACAGTAAGTAAGAAAATAAACTACTAATATAAAGCTTCACATTTGCAAACATAGAAGCAATAATATAGGAACAAAAGAGAGTTCTATGGTAGCTTGCAGAGCAAATACTACGTATGTATAGGGCTATAAACTACCAGGGTTGTAACTACAATTTTCCTGTGTTTGGAATTTATTTTTTTATGCTCCCGGACCCTAAGAATTGGAGCTTTAAGGTTTTCTGTTCAGTCTCTGTCTCAAGTCGGCCACCCCTAGCAGTGGGGTATGTGCCTGAGTAATAGTATATACGTATACACACATACTTTTTAAGTGGGAGAAAGACTGAAAATCTGTTCACTCTTGGATTAGAGAGTTGGATAAAGTAGGGATGAGATTGTGTTGAAAGGCAGATACCATCTACTCTTCACCTGCACCATAAAAACATTGTTCTGATAATGTAATTGACCCAGATGAGTAGAATATTGATGAATTTTGTTCTACCTATAATAAAGCTATAATATTAATTCTATCAAACCAATATTTCAAAATATCCTAGTGCATATTAGTATAACTTAGCTAGTGTTTGACTGTTTATATAACACTGCTGACAAGTCATAAAGCACAGAATACAATAATAATAAAAATAGGGTAAATATAATCTTGTAGGCTTTTCTACTACAGTACCGGTACTGTAGTTCATTGAATAGGATACAAGAGGCCCAGAGGGTTTATAGGTCTTTATTGCCTTGAAAAGTACTGCCCTTTAATTCGGGCAAAACCGGTACTGTAGTTCATTGAATAGGATAGAAGAGGCCCAGAGGGTTTATAGGGCTTTATTGCCTTGAAAAGTACTGCCCTTTAATTCGGGCAAAACCGGCACTAGAGGGTTTATAGGGCTTTATTGCCTTGAAAAGTACTGCCCTTTAATTCGGGCAAAACCGGTACTAGAGGGTTTATAGGGCTCTATTGCCTTGAAAAGTACTGCCCTTTAATTCGGGCAAAACCGGTACTGTAGTTCATTGAATAGGATACAAGAGGCCCAGAGGGTTTATAGGGCTTTATTGCCTTGAAAAGTACTGCCCTTTAATTCGGGCAAAACCGGCACTAGAGGGTTTATAGGGCTTTATTGCCTTGAAAAGTACTGCCCTTTAATTCGGGCAAAACCGGCACTAGAGGGTTTATAGGGCTTTATTGCCTTGAAAAGTACTGCCCTTTAATTCGGGCAAAACCGGTACTAGAGGGTTTATAGGGCTCTATTGCCTTGAAAAGTACTGCCCTTTAATTCGGGCAAAACCGATACTGTAGTTCATTGAATAGGATACAAGAGGCCCAGAGGGTTTATAGGGCTTTATTGCCTTGAAAAATACTGCCCTTTAATTCGGGCAAAGTTTCCGGGGTGTTTTCTTTTTAACTGAATTACCTGTCCTGTACGACATCCCAATAGTTAAGTATGTTATCAAAGCTCAATAAAAAGCATAAATTTTTGAATCAATCTCGTAATCAGGGGCGTAGCTAGAGATTTGGAGGCCCAGGGGGCTTGGTGCCTGGAGGGGCCCCCTCCATGGTTTGTATTATAGAAGGGGTGGAGGTGGCGAGCGAAGCGAGCCTAATCAGCTGGGGGGTTCGGGGGGGCGCTGTAAGCCCCCCGAGAAAATTTTAGAATATAATGCTACCTAGGTGCATTTTGACGATATCCATGACTCAATAGTGGGGGTACGGGTAATAATTTAATATACAATTAATTATTATATCACCGTTATCTAATGGATTAGGAAACATGTACAATGGTGGTACAATACTGTAAAACATATACCACTTTGATGAAATCTTTCTCTTGTCGTTCATTAGGCATGTCTGAAATAAGAATATAAAATATAATACTAATAAAATAATAAAAAATATAATGTACATGAAACGTTATAGGCTAACATTAAAATATTATTTCAACCCCACCACTGGCGTTAGGGAGTTAAAAATAGGCGTCATTGGTAGGCCTAATCAAGCTATGCATTACCTCAAATCTCAATACGGGGGCCTCTTCTTGAGAACCCCAGTAACTTGTTAGAAAGCTTACCAACGTTTGCACCTGACCCTGAACCAGCCAAAGGGCTAGATTAACCTACAAACGAGTATTCAATGCTCACAACTGTGTTCCTTCTTGCCCAGTTCCTGGGCTTGATATGTACAGCCACCATAGCCTATAGCCTATATGGAAGGTGTATGGTAGCATAAATAAAAGTGCCAGAGTCTAAATTTGAAAGAATGAGTCATAGTGCTCATAGCCTAACCAAGGTGAGCCTCCACTCTACACCATTAATGTTCCCTCTCTATGCTCTATTTTAGCTGATGTATGGCACCCATACTTAATTAACTAATATTAAACGACTATGCATCTTTTTCACGATAAAGCTAAGGTTTACTACGACCATAAACATAGTATAGGCTATGTTACGCCCCCTACAGTTCGACTACAAAATAAGAGACCAAAACATAGTCCTACAAATTTCAAGGCCTAAATATTTAGCGCTTTAGCAGTTTAGCCTACTCTACAAATATCTTCGATACACTCAACTTTCTCACAAGGTTAAGTACATAGGTTATCTATGAAATATAGCTATCGATTTGACCATTACAGTTCACGAAAAAGAAAATATTACCGAAATATTTGGTTCCTATATTTATATATACTGTAATTGTATGTAGGCCTAATCTTCGATTATACACTCAACTTACTAACAATCTCCATGTTTCTTGTTGTCAAATTAGGCTATATCTTATTATTCCTTTACACATGCTTACGAAAAACACAGTATATTAACCAACTGTCAAAACTCAATAGGTAATGTATCTAAAGTATAATCATCAGGCCTACCTATAGGCAGTGCGTCCTAAGCAAGTGGCGGGTAGGAGGCTAGGAGCGAGAGCGACGATGTTTCCCCTTGCACCGCCAAATAAATACTGATGGAATGATCGTATTTTTCTAATTTTAAATACCCATGACGTC
>CM064569.1:4498355-4560855 GCA_032716605.1 Paralithodes platypus
ATACACAGGCCTAGTTTGCCTTTTTCCAGAAGAGCAATGGGATTATCTACTGTAAGAAACTAAAGTATTATGCCAGTTCAGAACTAAATCATCTTCAGACAAAGGCCTAAAGTCTAAGGTATATAAAAATAGTTGTATTAGGACTGTCACCCTGGTTTTTTTTGTGAGTGTGTTTTTTTGCTTCTGAAGCCCTACAAGTCTGCCAAATTACAGCGCGTAATAGTCTCATTGATTGAGGGTGTCTCACGCTTTCATAATTTTTGTTACCTTCGAATAGGATCGCTTCCTGCATACTCAGAGAGTAGTCATTAGCGTGCAAGAAGTTCTTATAATTTAATTTGTATATTCCACCATTGTTTTTTTTTTTTTTTCTTTTTTTGAATTTCCATTGTTAAACAGTATTAAAAAAAATTACATATGGACTAAACTCGGGTCCTTCGAAACCGGGCCTGCTATCGTAGCCTGTTGAACACTAAAACCAACTAGACCACCTAAAGGAGCTGATACCAAACCAACTAGACCACCAAGCGAAGCGTATACCAAACCAACCTAGACCACCAAGCGAGCCTATACCAAACCAACTAGACCACCAAGGAGCTATACCAAACCAACATAGACCACCATAGGAGCTATACCAAACATAAACCAACTAGACCACCAAGGAGCCTATTACCAAACTCTTTATATTTCCTTATGCTGCTGCCAAGATGGTTCGGTGGAGCCAAGTTGGTGGGACCAAGTCCATCACTCATCCTACATGACAGAAGTAAGGGATTACCCAGGAGGGTATGGCCCACTACACTTTGTCAAGGCACATGAACGCACTCGCTTCCTGTTGGGTCTGGAGTGCTGGGCCTAATATCGACGTGGCCCTCGAACGCTACCAAGGACTCTGGATGATAAGGGATGCTGAGGAGGAGGCAGTTGGCCTGTGCAACATGCTCTACTTCATGGCAATCACCCGTGTAAGTTGGTATTTATATTACGCGTTATTTCCAGATAGCGATTTTGATTAGTGCTTTTGTATTTATCTTGTCATCCCAGTTTTGGTTTTACAATTTAATTAAAAATTTAATTAATAGTAACAGTAAAGATGGTAGGAATGATGGTTGTAGTGATGTTACCATTGACAGTGGTGATAGTAAAATGTCTTTCCCAGGTTGTTGGAGTATTGTTACCAGCAGACCAAGAACTACGACAAGCTGTCCTTCCTCTACCTGATCACTGGTAACCTGGCCAAACTGCGACGCATGATGAAGATCAACGAGATCCGCAAAGACTACGAAGGCTGGTACACCAACAGCCTGTACCTCGGTGATTATTGGTGAGAGAGTCCGAGTGCTGAAGGCTTGTGGGAAGACATCTCTGGCTCTGCTGACAGCCTCTACACACGGACTCACGCAGGTACGCTTATTTTTCTTCTTTATCTCTTATTTCCAAATAAAACAAGAATATTATTAGGATTTTTTTGTATATGTGATATGAGGGTGAGAGAGACAAAATGGGTTAATCATCCATGATGATTAACGATATCCGGATGGATTACGAGGGTTGGTACTCTAATAATTATTTTTAGAGTCACCCTAAACTTTAACGTGAAGTCACTTTAAATTGTGCATGACGGTCAAACATATGATTCTTCACCTGTGAATGTAGTTTATGAACACTGCTCTACAAAGTAGAGAATACTGTATATTAGGTTATCAATCTTGCAGGAGATAGGATGTCTGATTGTTATCAAACTTTTAGCTTACAATGTTGAACTAAAACTTATATAATTTCCAGGAGGCTGAGGCTTTGGCAGCCCACGTGGACCCTGGTGCAGTACCTGAACCATTACCACATGCTACACTACTACAACCACCAGCACCAGTACTACCATCTGATACACCATGGCCCACTCTTACTGTTGCCAAGGTAAGCTTACTTATGCTCACACAAAATATGTACTTTATTTC
Organism: Paralithodes platypus; assembly: GCA_032716605.1. Lineage (NCBI taxonomy): Eukaryota > Metazoa > Arthropoda > Malacostraca > Decapoda > Lithodidae > Paralithodes > Paralithodes platypus. The sequence goes on from CM064569.1 coordinate 4,500,314, forward strand.
TGCCACATGATGCTGCCTGTGAGCAGCTATGTGGTGGTCCTAAAGCTCCTAAAGCTAAAAGCTAAGGTTAAGATTGCATTGGCCCACCCCTTTGACAAAACAGGTGTTTTACCATATATTTTTTTTTTTCACCCACAATGGGTAAGTCTCATTGCTTCATTAGTAAGTATTTTAATCAACTGGATCATAAATTATAATTCATTTGTCCATCCTCCTTGCACCTGGTAGAGTAGTGGCCTGTGTGACTTAGGCAGGGATGTACCGTAGTTTATGTAAACTGTGCAGTGTATTTTTAAAACCTGTCTCCCAATTGAATGAAACCCCAACTCTTTATTTCTCTCCCTAACTAAAAGGCTTCTTCGACACTGCAATAGGCCAAGGCAAGATTACCAATGTTTCTCCTTAGTTATTGACACAACCCTAAGCATAAAAAATCCTCAACTCCATGTAAATATCTCTCAAGTGAACAAAGTTTTACATTATAAAACCTCATTTGCTGACGTTACCCTTATAATTAACTTGCTCATGTAGTAATGTACTGTACACCCTGTGGTGGATTGTGTTCTTTTATTTCATAAGTTTTATTTGAGTAAGCGTTATTTCCACATAGCGATTTTGACAAGTTATTTTACCTTTATCTTGTATCGCCTCAGTTTTGGTTTGTTTAGTTTGCAAGTTTTACATTTTAAGGCAAGAACCACATTATGACCTTACCCTTAGAATAAGCAAACACCAGCTTAATGCATTTCCTAATCACTGAATGTCAACTGTGTGTAACTCCCCAATGAACGAAAACCAAACTCTCTTTCTTCCCCTATCTAAAAGGCTTGTTCAACACAACATTAGGCCAAGGCAAAGCAACCAGTGAGTCCTTATTTTAATCAACACCCATTTTATACATTACTGGTACTCCAGGCATAAACAAACCAAATTTCTTGGTTTCTTCTGGCCAGACCTATGAGAGTTCCGTATGGAGCTCAGTGGTCTGGTTAATCTGCTCTACATAACTAACTAACTTGGTTTCTTCTAAGATGAATGAACATTATTTGCTAATGTTATCTTAGGAATGAAAGCACCTTATTTATTGGAATAAACAAATCAAGTCCTGTAGGTGTCCTCTCATTTATGTGCCTTCCTGAAAAATATATTAATCACAAGTTCTTGATTAAAATTAAAATGTAAAACTTGCAAACTAAACAAACCAAAATTGGGACAAGGACAATATAAAGTCAAATTAAATTATCAAAATCGCTATGTGGAAACAACGCTTACTAAAATGAAAATTATTAAATAAAAGAACACAATCCATTTCATACTATATTATATTTATTTTGCAAGTTTTACATTACAGTATAATAAGTTCTTTTATCTTTATTTTGATTAGTTCTTTTGTCTTTATATTGTGTCGTTCCTGTTTTGGTTTGTTTGTTTTGCAAGTTTTAAATTTTAATTAATATAATGCAATGTGTCTCTCTCCAACAGGGCTTCTTCGACACCGCAGTTGGCCAGGGCAAGGCGACCACTGGAGCCTCAGCAGCGATGGCTGTTGACGACATCAGTGACGCTGCCGGTGATGGCTGGGGCGAGACGACGAAAATGCCGACGATGGCGAGGTTGATGTGGCAGGTTAGTAAGAGGATCGGAGAAAGTTTGGTAAAAAAAGAGGGTAAAAGCTTAGGTAGGATAGAGGGGAAATTAAAATGGAAAAGTAAGAGGAAAGCTAGATATGAATACCGGTACATAAGGTTAGAAAAGAACAGTAAAATATGAAACAAGTAAAACAAAAAAGAATTAATGGTGGATAGTGTATGATAGCAATTAAGATAGATACAACCTAAAAATGTCATGGATAAATAGCGGAGCCTTGGCAATGATTAGTGTAGAATGTGGAGGAAGACCGATCAGAGTTGGTGGGTCTAGGGGGGTGTTCTCTCTTATAAACCCCCTTTTTATAAACCCTTTCAGGTGATGAGGGAGAGGGTGGAGGCTGGGAAGTAGAGGAAGACTTGGACTTACCGGAGTTGGAGGGTGGTGCTAGTGCTGGAGGTGGTTCTGGAGGAACGGAGGGAGAGGACGGTTATTTTGTACCTCCACCTCGAGGTCACCCCATCACCCACGGATGGACACAGAAGAGTCAACTGGCCATTGATCATGTTCTGGCCGGAGCTTATGAATCTGCTGGCCGACTTCTACATGACCAGGTAAGATAATAAACTTAATCTGGCGTAGGGATGCAGCGACTCCATTGCCCGCCACTTTGGTGGTGCAAGCAGCCTCTGTAGTGGTAGACCAGCAGTTTGAAGTTTTTAACGCTGTGCAGGACTAGGGCGTTCCCTTGTTACAGGTACTTAACTGGACATTTGCCATGAATCGCTAGACTGAGCTGACCAAACTCTTGAAATCTACCAATGGCACAGCCTGGGATCAAACTGCCAACCCTTCGATCAGCAGCCAGACGCGTTACCGACTATGCCACGGCCTGTTTTACCTTTTCAGAATACAGTACTCCTGTGCTTACTATGTTGTGTGACAGGGCCCACACAGAGGTGAATAAAATAGCCAAACAATGGTGAAACTGACTTCCAGGTGAGGGACTGCTCCTTCAGTGCTTATGGTCTTATTTCACGTAGTGGTAATAATACTGTGGAGTGGAGCAGTGAGGACCTGTCTCGAACTCTGGAGGTAATATTTGCCGTGGCCATCCCTTTTGGAGAGTTTCTTGAGGAAGCAAGGCATCACACATTCGTTTGTTTGTTCGTCTATCAAGAAATGTTGCATCCCTTCCATTGCTTTACAAATACTTTTATGATAAATGTTCAGATGATGTTGCATATACTGTACAGTATATTAATTTAATGTTCAGATGATGTTGCATATACTGTACATTATATTAATTTAATGTTCAGATCATGTTGCATATACTGTACAGTATATTAATTTAATGTTCAGATCATGTTGCATATACTGTACAGTATATTAATTTAATTTGGGGCTTATTGGTGTTAGGAACAATGTTAATTAATATCTTGGGTTAAAGCGTTCTGTAGTTAAAAATGGTACTGTACTTCTTCTCCTCTCAGGTTGGTGTGGTAAACTTTGAGCCGTACCGGGAACTGTTTTTGTCATCCTTCGGTCACTCTCGCAGCAGTTACCTCACCCTACCAGCCCTCCCTTCACTGTTCTCTCACCCGGCCCGTAACTGGCGCACCGCTGGGACCAAGGAACATCTACCGGCCCTCTCCCTGCGGCTATCATCACTTATGGACAGACTTAAGGTACAGTACTGTAGGCTTTATTATACGCCTCTCTTCACTCCGCAATAAAATTAATTTTGAAGTTAATGTTTTTAACCTGTGTGCCGATTGTTTTCTCTTCGAGGATTTTTTTGTATTAAAAAATTGGAACAAGTAATAGGGATTGATTTAATTACTATAAACAGTATGCCTTTTGTCTCCCTCAATGATATAGAAAGAAAAAAATGTAGAATAGCCTGCACAAGTAGCGGGTACATTATTTCATGATAAACTTGAGACAGTCAATATTGAGGTAAAACAAAAATTTGGGGAATGTTGTTAAAGGAAATACAGTATTTCAAAATGTTACATCTGCATGACAGAATCATTCAGTAGATATTATGCCATCCCTGAGCACTCTCCCATTTCTCTAGTGTATAATTATAATCTTTGCATCCCTGAGCACTCTCCCACTGTGTTAGCCGTTAATTGGAGATAATGCTCAAAGGTTAAAAGTTTGTATGATTTTGAGATCTGGCTATGGAGTAAATGTGTTATTGTCCCTCACAGGAAGCATCCCAGCTCACTACAGCAGCCAAATTCTCCGAGGCTGTGGACAAGCTGCGAGGAATACTGTTAGCTGTACCACTCATTGTTGTCGACACCAAGCAGGAGGTTAGTCATATTAATTAAATTGTAAAACTTTAAAACCAATTCAAACGTTACTGTTCAAATTAATATAACTAACTCATTAAAATTAAGATGTTATTGTTACATTTTGTTGTAGATGTACGAGTATAATGCTATACAGTTGCCCACTTTCATTTTAATCTACTTGTGATTTTATGAAAGGAATGAAAATTAGTCCTGTCCAAAACCACCCCAAGATAAAGTGTGACGATCACTAGAACTAGCTGCATACCGGTACTTAATTATTTTTTTATTATTATTTTTTTATTACAATGTTAGTATTATTATTTTGTTATTACAATGTTAGTACTACTACTACTACTACTACTTTACTACTACTTAGGCCCATTCCCAATTTTTTATATTTTTTTGTTTTCTGGGGGTGGCTAACTCGAGACAGAGCTAATACAATACTATTATTATTGCTTTAACAGATCAGCGAGGCCCAGAATCTAGTACGAGTTTGTAAGGAGTATGTAGTAGGGATCAGTATGGAGCTCTACAGAAAGGGCCTAGCCAAAAGCACCCCAGATGAAGCACAAAGATCCCTAGAACTGGCGGCGTACTTCACCCACTGCGAACTCCAGCCCGGCCACCAGATTCTGACCCTAAGGACGGCTGTTAACCTGGCCTTTAAGATGAAGAACTACAAGATGGCCATGAGCTTCGGTCGTCGTCTGCTGAGTCTGGGACCTCGCCCGGAGGTGGCTCAGAACATCAGGAAGGTCGTCCAGGTTAGTCATTCATATTTTTTCACCAACCAACTTTACTTCTAAAACTCAATGAAATCAACAAATACATGTGGCACTCCAAGGACTCGAACCTAGGATACTCACACCAAAATTCCGCGCATTTATTATTAGTGTTTAAAATCAGCGTGTGGTAACCCAGGTTCGAATTTTGGTGGATCATATGCTTTCATTAATTTTGTTGGGAGATGTTTGGTGTTGGAGTGAAATTAATAAAATAAATTATTAGGTTTGCTCTCTGATAAATATAGTCAAACTCAAAAAGAGAGCTATTAGTTTGACATTTCTAAGATTTTAAACAAATAGTACCAGTCATGAGCTGTATTTCATATACAATATATATAACTGTCCCACCATGTCATCAGTGTGGCTGTTGCTGCTTGCTTTCATTAGTCTCCTGCTAATCCTAACCTCTTTCTAGGCGTGCGAGAAGAACCCCGTGGATGAGATAAACTGCCTGTATGACGAACACAACCCATTCACCATCTGCGCCCAGTCCTACGTGCCCATCTACCGGGGCAAGCCAGAGATCCCGTGCCCCCTGTGTGGTGCCTCCTACCTGCCCGAACACAAGGGCATCACCTGCACCATCTGTACTGTGGCACAGGTTGGCAAGGACTGTGTGGGTCTAAGATTATCCCCGCTGCAGTTCAGATAAGGACGTCACCCCCTCCACGGATACTAAGGGCCTTGGATTCATCAACATTGCCATCCAAATATACTTACCATTGCTTTGCTATATTCATAAATTCCATATTCATCAACAAAGTGGTATTGAAATGGGATGCTTAGGAAATGTGTAAGTGCGCAGTACAACATACAAGTTTATAGATAATTTTGTTCACAGTGTGTGGTTTAAGTCTTGCGCCTTACGTAGTGAACGGTGAACAAGTTTTAAAAATAATTAAGTTGATGTATTGTCAACTTTACCAGTGATCTTGGTGGTAAATGTATTGATGAATCCGGCCCAAGGTTGCCACCCCCTCCTCGGATACTGTAGCTCGGCAGCATTTCGGACTTCCCTTCTCTACTGTTCAGATGCATCCGCCAACGCTACAAATGTCTCGGCAGCATTTCAGATCACCCATATCATGACCTTGGCTTTTCTCTATATTTCTCTCTATATATTTATCTATATTTCTCGATATACTGTAGATTGTTGACGATCACATATCTCGGCAGTAACATTTATATTTGTAACAGCGAGTATTTAGTTAATAACAAAGTAAGAGGAAATTTCTCCACAAACCACCTGAACAAAACTCTTGTAGTCAGGATATTTTCTGTTATGTTAAAGATTAAATTAATATAACCGGGAAAAAACAAAATTATATATTGGTGACCGAGATTATTAACACAGACACATGGTTACAAAAGCCACTTTCATTTTCCTCTCTCCGGATTGGAATTAACCATTCCAACTCTATTTTTTATTACAGAAATATATAACTTTCTCCAGGTGAGATTGGTAGAATTTGCTGGTCATGAATCATACATGGAATTACTTACAGAAACCCATTATTCAACTAAATCATTTTGAGTGTTATGAAACTGTGAAGTTTTGTGATACTGTATATATTTCAGCAAACTCATTTGGCTAAATATTTATCAGATATTTTAATAGTGACTTTAACCCTAGCAAACAGCAGAACATATGGAGGCTGAATGAAGTTGATCATTACTTGAATGATGGATTAAATATTTAACATTTATATTACCAGTTACCGGTAGTGTACAGAATATTGTTTTGTAGCACAAGCTTTAGTCAATCTTTATGTCAATTTAATAATCAATGAAATATTTAGAAGTACATTTTACTTTGAGTGATGTAGTATAGAATTAATGAGGACAGTATTGTAATTTGGTATTTGGGTTTCAATTGAACTTGTTACATATTAAGTTCATTCCAAACATTTATTGACAGATATATTTATTATAGGTTCAGGTTTATAAACCAAAATCACAGACAATATTGTGTAAAGCAGAAAATCTTAATATATAAATGTAAATTCTTCTACATAAGTTCTGTTCTTCCACATAATCTTATGTATGGAAGTAGAATTAATGTGATTGACTTACGAGTGTACCGGTTGTATGTATGTATATACTCAGCAGGCATATACCCCATTGCTGGGGGTGGCCAACACGAGACAGAGCCCAAACGGAAACAACATTTAAAGTTCCTATTCTCAGGGTCCGGAACCACTTTTGTGTTCTCTCGTCCGTTTCTCTGTCTCGTCTAGTAGGAGAATTATACAAGGGGAGGAGGATTCCTAGCCTCCTGCCCCCAGAAGGAAAAGTAGGACAGTAAAACAGACAGACAAGAAACCGCTAAGGTTGGGTAGAGGATGCCAAACCTCGCTGATCTATAACAAGATAATTCATATTTTTTATACTAGCCTACTGAGCCTAAAAAAAATATCATCTTGTTATAGATCAGCTGACTAATTAGATGAATAAATTACTAACAAACTACATTCTTAATTCAATCATACTGTCTTCGTGGTGCAATGCATAAGTGTGTTGATTTTCGGTGTGAGCGTCCTGGGTTCGAATCCCCGGACTGCCACATGTGTTTGTTAATTTCATTAATCGAGTTTAGGAGTAAAGTTGGTTAGTGGAGAAAACATAATACTATATATATTTTCATATATACATGATCATGATTAAGACCAGAACTTCTGTAAGAGACTATACATAATGGAGACAGACAGGTCATCACATTATTTTTTATTTTACTGTAGTGGGAGACTTTATTGTAGTGGGAGACTTAGGAGATTTTATAGTTTAAGTGGGAAGCTGTGAGGACGAAGATAGTACCGGTACAGAATAGTTGTAGGCCTAGACTAGGAATATATGTTTCTCATTAATAAGAACCGCCATTGTTATTTTTATTATTGTATTACCTTGGATAAGAATAAATTATTAAATGTTGATTTTTGCTTTATTTACCACCTATACACATTGTTGGAGAAACATAAGAGTGAGATGAGTGGAAATGAGTTACCAGAGAAGTGAGTGAAGTCACAAGGAGAGATACAGATGAATTAAGAAGTACGAGAGCATTGTGATATGGATGTGCTGGAAAGTGTGAAGAGGAACATTGAAATGTAAAATTTGCTAAACAAACAAACCAAAACAGGAACGGCACAATAACAAAACAAAAGAACTTATCAAAATCTCTGTGTGGAAATAACAACTTAGCAAAATAAAATTATTGAAATAAAGAAACACAAAACCACATTTTGATGTGGTTTCGTCTTGTGGAGTGTATGGAGAGTGAGAGAACGACAGTTGTTGAGATGGTTAGGTATCAAGAGTATCAATGATGAGATGTGTAGCCTACTAGCAGGTTTGGATGGTTTGGACATATGAAGAGGATGGATGAACTAAGTTGGGTGAAAAGATGAAAGTCTTAGAATGTGGGGGGAGCTGCACCAAGAAAGACATGGGATCATACCTTGCGGTCTGATCTTCAATAGAAAAATCTGACAAGTGAGGCATCTCTGAATAGGGCTGCCTGGAATGCCGCCATTAGGATGCGAGTGGAACCGCACTTCAAGTGGAGCACTCGGTCTTTAAATCTATGCATGTACAGTATGTATAATTGTCGGTTTATTGTTCACTTGCAGACGTGAAGCTGAAAATTTAGTGTTTCTTAACCTAGAAATGGTAAAATACTTATTCTACCTTAACTACTGGGTCACATACGACCTTAGGTGACCGTGAGGTGCCGACTTCCCATCAGGGTACATATATGCAGATGCAGTGGTGAGAAATATGTGCAGGCTAACACAAGCTGATAGCTGAGCAGCTTGGCTAGGGAAGGACCACGATACAATTAATCATCACCATTGGGATAGCTGAAAAAGCCTTCAGGATTCTGGGGGACTCGAACTCTCGACCTCGCGGTCAGCACACTGCGCCTGAGACCACTTCATATGCTGACCTCACCCAGGCGGGATGCGGCTCGAGTAAAACAGTAAGTAAGAAAATAAACTACTAATATAAAGCTTCACATTTGCAAACATAGAAGCAATAATATAGGAACAAAAGAGAGTTCTATGGTAGCTTGCAGAGCAAATACTACGTATGTATAGGGCTATAAACTACCAGGGTTGTAACTACAATTTTCCTGTGTTTGGAATTTATTTTTTTATGCTCCCGGACCCTAAGAATTGGAGCTTTAAGGTTTTCTGTTCAGTCTCTGTCTCAAGTCGGCCACCCCTAGCAGTGGGGTATGTGCCTGAGTAATAGTATATACGTATACACACATACTTTTTAAGTGGGAGAAAGACTGAAAATCTGTTCACTCTTGGATTAGAGAGTTGGATAAAGTAGGGATGAGATTGTGTTGAAAGGCAGATACCATCTACTCTTCACCTGCACCATAAAAACATTGTTCTGATAATGTAATTGACCCAGATGAGTAGAATATTGATGAATTTTGTTCTACCTATAATAAAGCTATAATATTAATTCTATCAAACCAATATTTCAAAATATCCTAGTGCATATTAGTATAACTTAGCTAGTGTTTGACTGTTTATATAACACTGCTGACAAGTCATAAAGCACAGAATACAATAATAATAAAAATAGGGTAAATATAATCTTGTAGGCTTTTCTACTACAGTACCGGTACTGTAGTTCATTGAATAGGATACAAGAGGCCCAGAGGGTTTATAGGTCTTTATTGCCTTGAAAAGTACTGCCCTTTAATTCGGGCAAAACCGGTACTGTAGTTCATTGAATAGGATAGAAGAGGCCCAGAGGGTTTATAGGGCTTTATTGCCTTGAAAAGTACTGCCCTTTAATTCGGGCAAAACCGGCACTAGAGGGTTTATAGGGCTTTATTGCCTTGAAAAGTACTGCCCTTTAATTCGGGCAAAACCGGTACTAGAGGGTTTATAGGGCTCTATTGCCTTGAAAAGTACTGCCCTTTAATTCGGGCAAAACCGGTACTGTAGTTCATTGAATAGGATACAAGAGGCCCAGAGGGTTTATAGGGCTTTATTGCCTTGAAAAGTACTGCCCTTTAATTCGGGCAAAACCGGCACTAGAGGGTTTATAGGGCTTTATTGCCTTGAAAAGTACTGCCCTTTAATTCGGGCAAAACCGGCACTAGAGGGTTTATAGGGCTTTATTGCCTTGAAAAGTACTGCCCTTTAATTCGGGCAAAACCGGTACTAGAGGGTTTATAGGGCTCTATTGCCTTGAAAAGTACTGCCCTTTAATTCGGGCAAAACCGATACTGTAGTTCATTGAATAGGATACAAGAGGCCCAGAGGGTTTATAGGGCTTTATTGCCTTGAAAAATACTGCCCTTTAATTCGGGCAAAGTTTCCGGGGTGTTGTCTTTTTAACTGAATTACCTGTCCTGTCAGACATCCCAATAGTTAAGTATGTTATCAAAGCTCAATAAAAAGCATAAATTTTGAATCAATCTCGTAATCAGGGGCGTAGCTAGAGATTTGGAGGCCCAGGGGGCTTGGTGCCTGGAGGGGCCCCCTCCATGGTTTGCTTATTATAGAAGGGGGTGGAGGTGGCGAGCGAAGCGAGCCTAATCAGCTGGGGGGTTCGGGGGGGCGCTGTAAGCCCCCCCGAGAAAATTTTAGAATAATAATGCTACCTAGGTGCATTTTGACGATATCCATGACTCAATAGTGGGGTACTGGTAATAATTTAATATACAATTAATTATTATATCACCGTTATCTAATGGATTAGGAATACATGTACAATGGATGGTACAATACTGTAAAACATATACCACTTTGATGAACTCTTTCTCTTTGTCGTTCATTAGGCATGTCTGAAATAAGAATATAAAATATAATACTAATAAAATAATAAAAAATAATAATGTACATGAAACGTGATAGGCTAACATTAAAATATTATTTCAACCCCACCACTGGCGTTAGGGAGTTAAAATAGGCGTCATTGGTAGGCCTAATCAAGCTATGCATTACCTCAAATCTCAATACTGGGGGCCTCTTCTTGAGAACCCCAGTAACTTGTTAGAAAGCTTACCAACGTTTGCACCTGACCCTGAACCAGCCAAAGGGCTAGATTAACCTACAAACGAGTATTCAATGCTCACAACTGTGTTCCTTCTTGCCCAGTTCCTGGGCTTGATATGTACAGCCACCATAGCCTATAGCCTATATGGAAGGTGTATGGTAGCATAAATAAAAGTTATCCAGAGTCTAAATTTGAAAGAATGAGTCATAGTGCTCATAGCCTAACCAAGGTAGCCTACACTCTACACCATTAATGTTGCCTCTCTATGCTCTATTTTAGCTGATGTATTGCACCCATACTTAATTAACTAATATTAAACGACTATGCATCTTTTTCACGATAAAGCTAAGGTTTAGTAAGACCATAAACATTGTATAGGCTATGTTAGGCCCCCTACAGTTCGAGAACAAAATATGAGACCAAAACATAGTCCTACAAATTTCAAGGCCTAAATATTTAGCGCTTTAGAAGTTTAGCCTACTCTACAAATATCTTCGATACCACTCAACTTTCTCACAAGGTTAAGTACATAGGTTATCTATGAAATATAGCTATCGATTTGACCATTACAGTTCACGAAAAAGAAAATATTACCGAAATATTTGGTTCCTATATTTATATATACTGTAATTGTATGTAGGCCTAATCTTCGATTATACACTCAACTTACTAACAATCACCATGTTTCTTGTTGTCAAATTAGGCTATATCTTATTATTCCTTTACACATGCTTACGAAAAACACAGTATATTAACCAACTGTCAAACTCAATAGTAATGTATATAAAGTATAATCATCAGGCCTACCTATAGGCAGTGCGTCCTAAGCAAGTGGCGGGTAGGAGGCTAGGAGCGAGAGCGACGATGTTTCCCCTTGCACCGCCAAATAAATACTGATGGAATGATCGTTATTTTTCTAATTTTAAATACCCATGACGTCGCAGGATAGAAGAAAAGAAAGAGGTTAAATCAGAAAACACACATGGTGTTTATTTTACTCATTATTAATATTACTTATATATACAGTATATACTATTAGTATAATTAATATTATTTTCAGATCCATTTGGGGGCCCCCTTCTCTTGGGGGCCCGGGGGGCGATTTCAAACAGCCCCCTCCCGCCCCCCCCCTTAGCTACGCCACTGCTCGTAATAGGTCGAATAACACTGGGCTGATACTCGCCAAAGTGGCCAATACTGTACGGATTTTTTTCTGCAGGGTTGATAACTTTACCCTTTCAGAAACTGCACTTTGGAAGAATGTAAAGTTCTACGGACCACTAACCTCTTCTTCATCATCATGAATGCTAACTTGCAACATGTATTGTTTACTTGCTCATGATTTACAGTAATAGGGTTACCTAGCAGGCTTAGTTTTTCTTGGGATTACTTATCTATCCTGGGAAAAAAAAGTATGAGATCAAGGAAATTAGCTTGGTAAATATGCAGAACACGCCAATATGCTATCAATGAGGTAACATTCAAGACAGCTAGGCCTAGAGCCGCCTTATTTACCAAGTTGCTTTAATTTTTTCCCAAGGAATATAGGCCTAGGCTAGTGTTTAATTGTTGTTTTTCATGGTTTGAGTGGAGGATTTGCATTAACTTACCCATTATTCATTAATCTGAAGATACTCCGTCAAATGGCGCCATTTATTGGGTGAATCGCGCTTTTACAGTAGGTAAGGAAAATTGTGGGGAGGCCATGCACGCTTCCAAAATGTACAAATATTATATATACATTAGATTAACCTACCCTAACCTAACCGTAATATAATATAATATAATACGCTATAATACAGGAATAATATAGGAATTAAGAACGGCATCGACTCCAAGATTCTTCTATATAAGCATTTTAACACAGATTGTACTAAATTTGATTGTAAATACAAAATTATAGAAATTGTTCAAAGTAATCAAAATGTTTTAGATAGAGAAAATTATTGGATTGGAAAATTAATGACCATCTATCCATTTGGACTTAACAATCAAATAAAAAATGTAGGCAACATTTTGTATAAAGATTTATTAAAAAACGATTTTAATAACCCATATTTTAACTTCCCTGTTTTAAACAGAAGACCTGGTAGACACGGTAATAGAAGACTAAATACATTTAATAAAAAGAAAAGCAGGTCTGATATTATAATTATTGTTAATAATTTATATTCATTATATCGAAATTTCGGAATTAAAAAATTAAAAGATTCATTGAAAGGCCTACAAAAGAAAAGTTTTTGCTCCTTTTATAGAAAATATTCTAAATAATAAACATAATTTCACAAATAAATTTAAGAATATAGTCTTTGCTTTTATGGGATATATTAGAGCTAATTCTAAGAAATCCAAAGATAACCGTATTAAAGATAAAGTCCTGTCCACTTTAAATTATTCCTCTAAAATTTTAGACAAAATTAATGTTAACAGTCTTATTAATTCAAAGAAAGTTAAGTCCATATTACCAGATGGTTGTAAAGATTTCAAACCATTAATAGTGTATTCATATGAACGACCTGTTGGGTCTATTATTTGTAATTATAATAAAGTTTTAGGAAATCTTTCAGATAATGATATTTTCAATAATAATAAATGCGTGTGTGAAAGAGTCATGGATATGCCAGCTAGCAGACGTGATGCACTAGCAAAGTTCATTTATAGTCCGATATGTCACATATTAACAGGTGATGTAGAACTAGTTAAACATTTTGCAAACGACAAATTAGCGGAGCTATGTCGTAAAGGGTTTAAATTTAGAATAGGGAGTAATAAAGTAACATGGGACATAATTTTAAAAGATATTGTTTTTTCAGTCAATAAATTAAAAGATAAATTGTTAAAAATTGCGTGCTGCAATGCGAGAGAACTAGAAGCATGGTCTAAATTATTAATTAAGTTAATTAGAAATAAAATTTTCTCGCTTAAAAATGAATTTAATCTTTCAGATTTTATAGACTATAATTATAATAAGCTTAAAGCTGATTTAATAAATTTACATAAACATTTTGTAATCACTACAGTAGATAAAGCCAGCAATAATTATAGCTTCACATGTAAGAAATTTTATCTTGAAAATATGAAAAAAGAATTAGGTATTAAGGGTAACATATTACGTAAAAATATTTGCGGTAATTCTGTTTATGAAATTCAAAATAATCTGAATATTGATAACTTAATCGATGAACATACCAAGACAACTAATTACAACTAATTACACCATTACAACTAATTACACCTGACCTACCCCTAGCTCCAACACAACATGGCTTTAGGCCACTGCACTCCACAAACACTCTTCTCACAGACCTTACACAAAGAGCTTTCGACGGCATCAATTCAGCTAGACCACCACACAGATCACTATTAGCCACACTCGACATTAGTAAAGCCTTCGATGCCATCCCCCGCCACAACCTAACAAACAAAATCTACAACACAAACATGCACAACAACACAAAACGGTGGCTGGCCAACTTCCTAGCAGGCAGATGTGCACACGTATCTTTTGCCGGTCAGTCATCTAAAATCAGAAACTTTCCAAACGGAGTCCCACAAGGATCCGTCCTATCGCCCGCACTCTTCAATCTGTACATGCACGATATAACTACACCCAATACGCCCCAAATAAACTTAGCCTCCTATGCAGATGACATAACACTCACATGCACACACCATGACCCAAAAAGAGCAACAGATCTCCTTCAACCCTATCTCAACACACTACATGGCTGGTGCACTACAAACAGACTTAATCTAGCCCAAGTTGGACCCCCTAACACATACACACACACCCGCCCTCAGGTCACTTGCTCACACAAAATTTGGACACAACAAAGAAACTACCACCACAGTATATAAACTCAGTGATGGAATACGCAAGCCCAGCTTGGGCTTCTAACCTAGCTGAAACACATCATAAGACCTTACAGACTATTCAAAACAAAGCCCTGAAGATCATTACAGGCTGCACAGCTACTGCACCCACAGATCACCTACATCAAGAAACCAAAATCCTCAAAGTCAAAGACCATCTGGACATGAGAGGCACTCAATTCCTGGCAGCAGCCTCCACGAACCAAGACCACCCACTAAACTACATGGCAACACACCCACAGACACCAAGAAATATCAAAACAACACCCAGCACACGGTATCACACACAATTATTGTCCTCTCTCCCTCCCTGCCCACCCCGAACCAACTTCCAGAAGCACATCCATACTCATATCTCTCACCGATCCATCCACTCACTCACAGACAACACACAGCTGCATGCACGACCTCCCGAAATCCATCCTTCCGAATCCTCCCTTCCTCGCGAGGACAGAGTCCACCTGGCCAGGCTGAGATGCGGACACCATCCAGCTCTCCTGAGCTATCAGAAGAGACTGGATGACTCCGTTGTCGACGCCTGCCCGGGATGTAACACAGCACCCCATACCATTAAACACATCATAGAAGACTGCATTTCACACAACCACTTACGCCAACAACACAATCTACACTCAATGAGAGCTCTGTGGGAAAGCCCGATCGTGGCCATGGCCTTTCTCAGGGACTCGGGGCTGTTCGGCCAGGCAGCTTAGGGAACAACAACAACAACAACATACCAAGAAAAATATAATATTTGATATTAAACTTTCTGATAAGAACAAGTGCATTGCAAAATTATACATGTTACCTAAATTTCATAAAAGACCTTATAAATATCGCTTTATTGCCGGAGCAAAATTTGCTACCACTAAAACTCTATCAGAACAAGTAGTAAATTGCTTAAAATACATTAAAAGTACTCATAAAAGATATTGTAATACCATCATGAGAAGAACTGGCATTAACTATTATTGGAGTGTTGACAATTCGTTAGAAGTTATTGATAAAATAAATACCATGCCGAAAGTTACCTCGGTACATAGCTTCGACTTTTCAACTTTGTATACCAATTTGCCTTTAGATTTAGTATATTCAGAGCTTTGCTTTATTATAGATTTGCACTTTGACAGGTTCGTTGGGAATGGTAATTATTTCATAAATGTTTATACATATTTTAATAATGCATCACTTAGCTCTACTCCCACTAGTTCTGTATATTTTGATAGAACTAAACTTAAAGATGCCCTTAAATTCCTCCTTTTCAATACTTATGTTAGATTCGGGCCGTACATTTTCAAACAAATATTAGGAATTCCTATGGGTGGAAATGCTAGCCCTTTAATTGCAGACTTATTCTTGCTTGCTTTAGAATTTAAATATATAAAAGACTTAGTTGACAGTAGCAAGAAAAATAAAATTCCAGAAAAATTAGCACTTGCTAAACTGTTAAGTAATAATAGTAGATATATTGATGATATTCTTGTTTGCAATTTGTTAAATTTTAATCAAGTTGCTAAACTTATTTACCCTAATTCTATTCCCCTCACACAATGTAACGTAAATTATAAAGTTGAAAATTTTCTTGATATAAATATAGAGATTGTTAATGAACAGTGCATACTTAAAGTATATCACAAAGTTGATGATTTTAATTTTAACGTAATAAACTTTCCTTTCCCTAGTAGTAATATCGATAGTAAAATCACTTATAATTGTTTTTATTCCCAATTAATAAGATTTTGTAAAATCTGCACTAAAGTAGATGACTTTTGGGCTAGAGCTAGGTTACTATACAGACTCTTAGTGGACAGAGGTTTTGAGGCAAGTAAATTGTTCCATAAATTTAATCTTTTTAGGGTCAATTATTGTGACTGTATTCTAAAATTTGACATCAATAATTTTAATCAAGCATTTTTAACTTGAAGTTTCTTGTATAACCTCTGCTTACTTTTTGTCTGTATTTATTGTTTATCTTTTTCTTTTTCTATTATTATTATTATTATTAATATTGATGATTTTTTAAATTTATTGTTCTTGTTAAAAGAGTACTCTTTGTTTAAATCTGTTGTTACTTCATATTTTGCAATTATTTCTCTTTATATTATATGTATTCATTGTCGATAGTATCAATTGCTTACTTTTGCGATTTCCTTAGTTTATTTGTGCTATAAATGTAGGTTATTTGTAGGGTAGTTATTGATAGGGGTCACTTGAGGCATGCTATGCTTACAGGTACCTACCCGATAGCACTATCGTTAGTGAGTGCTGTACTGTATTTTATATATTATTTTGTAATAGTATAGATATCTTATCAATATTTGTATTTTTTACTATTGTTAATGTCTTGTCATGTTGCAAATTTGATTTTAAATAATATTTTGACATTTAACATGTAGTTTCTTTATTCATGCAGAGTTTAGTAAAATTTGCCAGAACGTCCCGGACTTCCCAAACTTGACTACTTCCTTTAACGTGACGATAGTGCGTTGTTATATGTGCGATTGGTTTGCTTGGGAAACAGATTAACTTGCTCATGTAGTGATGTACACCCTATGTGGTGGATTGTGTTCTTTTATTTAATAATTTTCATTTTAGTAAGCGTTGTTTCCACATAGCGATTTTGATAATTTAATTTGACTTTATATTGTCCTTGTCCCAATTTTGGTTTGTTTAGTTTGCAAGTTTTACATTTTAATTAATAATATAATATCGTTTTTGTGAGTAACGTTCAAGCCATTTATTGGGTGAATCGCACTCACCGCATCTTTCAAAACAAGAAGAAGAGGACCCAGGTCGAAGGATTCATTGGGTGCAATGCTTTGTTTACGTTCGGGACATTATTTTTGTTTTATTTTTCGGTGTAATCGGGTTTTTTCAAGTGTCGATAACGAAATTCCTCCATGCGGACTAGGCCTATAATGAGAAAAATATGGCGAGTCTATTGGTCCCTATTTTCCCTAATAAATTATTTCTAATAGGGCTGCGAAAGAGGTCTTGAATATTATCATCAATGATTTTGGAATCACTGAATAGGTTATTTACCATACTATTCAGTCTATATTATTTCGAACTTCGAAGATCGGAGCCTCGGAGGGCAATTTCATGCCCCTCCCCTCACCCCGCGGGCCCGCATCCATGTCCTTCAGGGGGTTAGGTAATCTTTACTTAATCTAATCCAACCTAGTTTTCTTTAAATGGTGGTTGCCGCCATCCTTCCATTTCTTAATTTATAAATATTTCCAATTATAATTTTTATTATAGGCCTAAGCCAGATATTATGAATGTTAGCGGCTCGCTGGTGTAGTGACTAGCATCTTGGACTTCCACCCAGATTCCCAGAAGGCCCGGGATTGCGCCCACGCTCGGCGCATTAAAGATTTTTCACAAGCACTGAGTCATTACCATCCCTCATGAGCAAGGGGATGGGGTAGTATTACAGGACCCCAATGGAAATACGCCTAATCGGCCTTATTGGGCTATCCTTAGCTGGCTTAGCATGCGCTAGCTTTAAGAATTATTATTATTAGCATATTATTATTATTATAATAATATACCGGTACCGGTATGATATAGTACGGTATTTCATTACTGTAGGGTGCTGTGCTATAATAATAATAATAATAATAATAATAATAATATTTATTCAGTTAGCAATTTACAGAGTTGGTACCACATAATATGTTACAAATATGACATGTACCAGCCTTGCATAATTCCAACTAAGGATAGCCCAATAAGGCCGTTAGGCGTATTTCCATTGGGGTCCTTGTGGTACCTTGTGGTACCTTGCTGGTATGGACATGTTAAGCAAATAGGAGATGAAAGGCTTACAAAGAGAATACTGTATATGAGTCAGATACAAGGGGAGGTAGAGGGATAAGAAGTCCTCCATTGATATGGAGAGAGTGTGTAGTACAAGCGTTGGAAGATAGAGAAATTACTATAGATCAGGTAAGAGAAGTGGTAATAGGAATGAATGAAGAAAGCTTGTGAATATATGAGTGATAACGCGGTCGATTGGAAAAGGGGTCGGGCGCCAGTTTTTGACTAGATACCGGTAGACTGTAGTTCATCAGGCGCCTGGCCTGGGGAGCCAGTATATATAAAGGGTCATGCCTCGATGTGAGGTGGGTGGGCATTGTGGTGTGCCCCGCAGCCTCCGCTGTGTGTCTGCCTGCTGAGACCGGATCTTCTCTGGATGGTCGGGGGCCGAGAGAGTGCTGGAGGCCCTTAGTTATCCATTCCTTGGTCTCTGGGTCTTCTGGGCATCTTAGATGTGTATGAATTTATATTTTGTTTGTTTATGTTGTGTTGTGTTGTCACTGTTCAGGCTCTGTCTCGAGTCGGCCACCCACAGTTATGGGATATGTGCCTGAGTACCGTATATAGTGTACATACTGTACATACGGTACATATTTTTTAATACCCGGAATATATAATAATAGTAGGCCTATGTGCAAATTTTCAAATACTGGACTGAACTGTATTTTTTTTCCCCTCCCCCAGGTTCTGACTTGCGTGCTGTATGAAGATATAAGCGTAAACGATATTGATAAGTGAGGGGGGCTAAGGGAAGATGAATCAAGAATTAAAGAGAAAGGTAAGAGCATTATGTACGGTATTTACAAACTATAATGAAGAGTAATGAAATGGCTATTGTGATCAGGGTGTCAAACCAGAGCAATTTTGTTTGAAGACTTGAATCTTGAATCTTTGAGACTTGAAATTTTTTGGAATCTCTATACTGTACAGCGCTGGTTAGGCCGCACCTGGAATATGCGAACCAGGTGTGGGCTCCATAGATGGTAAAGGATATAGAAGCAGTGGAGAAAGTGTAGAGGAGAGCTAGCAAGCTGGTACCAACGTTGAAGAACGCGGGCTATGAGCAGAGGTTGAGGACACTGGGGCTTCCGACACTGGCATATAGGAGAAAGAGAGGGGATATGATAGAGACTTTTAAGATAGTGTCAGGAAAGTACGATGAGGATGTGTGTGAAGGTATCTTCTTGATGCGGGAGGGAACAAGAACGAGAGGACACTCTAAGAAAATTTACAAAGAAAGAAATAGGCTTGAGAAGGCAAAGAACTCATTTTGTGATAGAGTGGTAAATGAGTGGAACGCACTGCCCCAGTATGTAGTCGATTCCGAATCAATAAGGGAGTTTGAAAGTAATCTTGATAAAGCATGGGGAAGACAAGATTTGAAGTTTGATTATAAACAAAAATACAGAATAGTAAAAATGTTGCGTCTGCTACCGCCGCCGCCAACACCGTGAACGACCGCAGCAGTGCAAGTACTGGTACTGAGCTGGATACACAGGCATATTTTGCCTTTTTCCAGAGGATCTACTGTAAGAAACTGTAAGAATGAAAATATGAAGGAATACAAGAATATTTACATGAAATAGCAGTTGTGGCCGATTTATCACTTACATAGATATAATTTGAACTATATTCCATAATTTTATCTTTGCATACTGTACACATATACTGTACCGTCATCTGGGGTGGCTTCGGACATGTGGACAACTTCGGACATTTTGGATAAAAAGTAAAACAAATAAAAATAGAGAGAAGAGGAGATTGGTTTTGAAAAATAGATGTGTAGCATTCAAGAGGAGTGTTGTAACTATATGTAGGATGAACTAATAATTTAAATTAATTAATTTAATTTGTGGTGAATATGTAACAAAGAAAACACATGTTTTTGTAAGTGTGTCAAACTTCTACTGAGCATAATTAATGGGATGTGAGGAAGACAATTAACCTACACCAGAATGTTCTACAATTATCTGCGAGACCATACACACAGTAACTCTTTCCCCAAAGTTCATAATACACAGCCTATAGCCCTAACAATTTACTTTTATTGTTTTCCAGATTTATTGGGGTGTTTTCGGACATAGTTTGGGGTGATTTCGGACATGAGGTGACATCGGACATCTAATATTAGTTACAAGGACCTTCCAATATGAACAACAATTAGTACCTAAGTGTATGGTACTCTTACCTAGCCATACATAGTGAGCATCCGTCGAATCATGTCATCATCTGTCATCTTGCTCCCGTTTGAGTAACGCCAATTAAAGGATGCTTAAGACTGAGTAAGGTGTCAGATGTTGACATGATTTGGTGGATGTTTGCTGTGTAAGGTTAGGTAAGAGTATCATATTACATTTCTTTTCATTCACAGGAGTAAAAATGCCACGGATATATAAACCAAAGCCACACAACGAGAAAAGGAAATACAACAGTCATGTATGTCAAGACAAATTAAAGAAATCAAAAGATGATATACAAAAGAAGAACATGAGTGTACGTGAGGCTGCTAAAAAGTGGAAGTTAAGTAAGAGCACCTTACATGACTATATTATATAAGGGAAACATAGTAAACCTGCTGGTTATTGTTAAAGTTCCGTTTGATGGTAAGAAGAAACATCGACATTATATTGCAGTCATAGTAAAGGTTCTACCAGAAATACATGTTCGTTTCCTAAAGCATGTGAAGGGCACAAGTAACGTCTTCATTAACCCAGTTATTGATGATTACAGTGACATAGTACAAATCCTGCCAGAACCAATACTAGACAAGAAGTGCAGAATGCTGTTCAGTGTTGATGTAAATAAATGGCCAAAATAATAGAGAGAGAGAGAAATAGAGAGGGTTGAAGAGCTATAGAGAGGAGAGAGAAAGCGAGCGAGCAGGGGGAGAGAAAGTGAGAGAGAGAGGGGTGGGAGAGAAAGCGAGAGAGGCTGGGGCCAAGAGAAGGGTGGGAGAGAAAGCGAGAGAGAGAGAGAGGTGGTAGAGGGTGGGGCCAGGGGAGGGTGGGGCCAGGAGAAGGGTGGGAGAGGGCGGGGCCAGGAGAAGGGTGGGAGAGAGATCGAGAGATCGAGAGAGAGAGGTGGTAGAGGGCGGAGCCAAGTGAGAGAGGGAGGATGAATAAGGAAAGAGGCAATAATGTGATACAAAGTTATATTTTTTGTAAGGTCCTTTTTATTTCATATTATGATTAGTTTAAGGTATATACCCTGAAAGTGTTAATTAGTATTTTGGGCCATTAATTAGCCAAGATGGCATCTAGTCGGCTGTGTGCCATTAGTATTCCTTTAATATGCAGTCATTAAGATATTATTGCTAAGCTTTAATGATATCAGTATTATTTTTTTAGAAGTTTGGTCACAAGTGTGAAATACGTTTTCAAGGAGTCATTATGTGTAATTTGAATTAATTAATTGTATTTTTTTTGTATTAGAAAAGTGCCTATACATACGGTGTACCTGAATGCATTAGTGATAATAATATAATTGCTTTGTTATTGAGAATACATAACAATTTATATGAAGGTGCTAAAATGCACAGAAACTTGGAATCTAATGTATATGCTCCTCTAAGGGCTACAAATGTAAGCATTTCAGTTTGTAATTTTTTTTTTAAACTCCGTCTTGTGTCCGAAGTCGCCTCTGCATTGTCCGAAGCCGTCGTTCAATACACACACTCAGATTTAAAGGAGAAAACCATTAATGTCCGAAGTCACCTTACCCCAGTCCTAAGTCACCTCATATCGATGATGACTTCGGACACCATTATAAATATTAGTTATAATTAAGCCAAAGGCCTATAATTTTTTCCACTGTACACACGATTATTCTACGTTTCTAAGCTATACATAGATGCAAAAGATTGCATTATTAAGGCTTTACCTATTGAGTTAGGCTTAAAATGAGGTCAAATAGGTCCGAAGTCACCCCGAATGACGGTACTGTACAATAATAAAGACTAAAAGAAAGGACTCTGCTTTCGTTTGACATCCTGATTGTAATTTATAGTTGGTCATATTTCAAAATCACATGAATTGGTACTGTCTAAGGGGGTCAAGCTTTCAGTAATAATCTTGCTATAATAGCAATTAAGTGATATGGGAACTCATGGATTAAAGGTTATCATAAACAAATAACATATCTATAACAGTAATATCCTATACCGTATATTATAATTATAGTACAGGTATTGGTAAAACCCCTATCTCATAGTACGGTACCAATTTTTCACCCTTGGCATATTGACTAATAGCTATGCTATATCTCGTCTGCTCCAAGCTATAATACTAAGATTATAGTTGGTAATATTTATTCTGGTGGTGACTGGCTTACATACATAATTACAAACACTATATACAAACCCAATAAATACAGAGTAGCTAATCCACTCTTATGTCCTAATGGTAGCACTCCAGGCAACCTGGTTTTGGGCTGCCTCTTTTCTATTTTTTTTATTTTATCTGAGATTAGATTGTAGAGCCTGGTTCCACATCTTCTAGGTCTACTCCTCTGTGCAGCTTCCACCAAATTCACAGACTTGAATCTCTTCATCCAATTTTTATACCTTATCTTCTCCACATGCCCAAACCACCCATGACTGATTGTAAACATGCCTTCGCAGATACTCTTAACCCGGGAGCTGCGGGGAGACTCTTAAGAGTTCCCCCGGCGCACTGCGGGGAGACTCTTAAGAGTCAGAGAAAACAAAAATCAACTTTTGACATCGAAAAAAATATATTTTTTTATATTTTTTTTTTTTATTTTTATTTTTTTTTTTGGCCCCTGGGCCATGCAAAATCTCAGTCCTCTACCTCCCCTCCTTCCCCACTTTCCTCCTCTCCTTCAGTTATCACCTATTTTCCCTGTTATTCCCTTATTCTGAGGTATATTTTCGTGCTAACATTAGAAATCCGATTGGAGGGTGTGGTCATCACTGATAGCAAGCGAGTGCAAGAGAGAGAGAGAGAGAGTATCGATCGATTGTGTCTCAGTGGCCTTGGGGGAAATTGGCGGGAAAGCAGATTGCCTCACCCATACATTATACAACTCGCGGGCTATATCTCCGATTTTGACCATCCAAACGCTGTTTTCACTCGTTTTATTGTTGTTTCAGGTTAATACCTTTATAATCAACCCATAATAGGCGCATATGGATAAGTATTAATGCTATTAATGGCACAATGAATATTTTAGTGACGGAAACACCTCAAATACGTCAGCACAGGGGGACGTTTCCAATTACCCCCATGCGCACTTCAGAGGTTAATAACCACCTCCTCAGCTCATTCTTATCTTGCATTTTATCCCCTCCCATCCATCTCACCATTCTCATATTGCTCTGTTCCATTCTATAATATCGTCTACCGGGTAATAGATTTTGTAAACACTTCCAAAATGCCTTTAACATTTTATTGATCTTGGTACATCTTACTTGGCAGGTGTTGACGGTGTTCAAGCAGTTGCACCGAACTCGACTGACTGTGTTTGAAGGAGACACCAACACCCTGTCAGGTAAGACACTTAACCTGTTTTACCTTATATTCCGGCTAATGTTAGACAATTTTATGCAGCTTAAGAACTAAGAAGGACCAATATTATTTATATGGTTTATTAATTTAAGATATTATTTACCCTTTTGAGTCCTATAGATAATTTATAACCTAAAGAAATTAGTGTACTGTACTGTATTGGTACCTAAAATATGACGAAAAGTATGTCATCATGCTGAAAGGGTTACGGTATTTTGTATACTGTACCTTCTGTTAATCCAAAATAACATTTTTGCAACCAATTTCGACAAACCAGGGAGTTTGATAAACATTTCTCAATGAATCTCATGATGATTTTACTCATTTGAATATGATATTTGGGAATACAAAATCTCTATTTGTAAATGCTAGATTAGATTAATAGAATCATCAAGAGAATTGCATAATGCATGTCTGTCAATGTTAGATCGTCAAAATTGGTTTTGATAAGGTCATTTTGGGCGGAATTAAAGTATACAGTAGATACATTCCTGAAAATATAAGACTTTAAATGAAACACTTTTAATTAAACCATTTTTGGCAAGAATGGTAAGTTCGGGCGTACCGCCACCCTTGTTTACACTACGCGTAGTGGCGTCGGACCTTTGCCATCATGTTCTCGTCTATTTTGACTGCCTTTAGATACAATAATATGTTGAGGGGATTTTGCCCCCCCCCCCCCCCCCCCTCACATATTGTCATCATCATATATATTGCCAGCAGGGGGCAAATTACCGAAAAAATCACCATAAAAATAGACACGAACTTAACCACGGCGATCGACAAATGTAAACATGACGGCGGCGTAAACGTCGGACCTTTGCAATCATGTTCCCGTCTATTTTGAATGCCATTGGATACAATACTATGAAAGCCCCCCCCCCCCTCACCCCCCCATGACATATTGTCATCATATATATTGCCAGCAGGGGGCAAATAACCGAACAAATCGCCGTCAAAATAGGAACGAAGGTAACCGCGGCGATCGCCCTATGTATGCATGACGACCGTACGCCCGGAATCTACATCCATCCCCCATTTTTTTCTCATATACTGTACTGTACAACGTAGTAATGAAGCATAAGAAGTTTAAGTAAATTATCTTATCTAATTAATGAGGTACCGGTACTGTAGTGTGAAGCAGATATACCGGTACCGTATGTTTTAAGTTCTTTTGCCTTAATATAATAATTATATCGTCTCGTCCCAGTTTTGGTTTGTTTATTTTGCAAGTTTTACATTTTAATCAAGTGTATGGTCTAATTACTATTTGTGCATTTCAGCTGCCAGGGCCAAAATTAATGAAGAATTCCTGAAGAACCGGAATGTCTGCGATGCTACCAAAATAGAGGAGGTAAATTGTTGAAAAATAGTGCTTAAAAGATACACAGAGGGCCTCGGAGTTGGACCCTAAGTTGAGTGGTCATCCTGTAAACTCTTGAATAAAGTGGCATAGGTTGTCGTTTTCACGGGGGATGGGTCCACTTGAGGGTGTTTTGTGTTGTATGGCCACCCTCATAAAGGGGAGTAAGGCATCCCGCAATAGATGGGTAAATAGAAGTTATATTTTCACTTTCTGCATATGTTGATGTGTTTTTATCATTATACAGTATTTTGACTTTTAGACAATTGTATAGCTTAGCAGGTTGTTACGATTACTGTATTTAACTATCATAATTTAACTTGTGACTCCTACAGTTCCTACCTAAACTTAAAAAAGTCACTTAATGATATCAAGAGTAAAATGTAGAAGTGCATCATGGTACAGTATACTGAAAGGGTTGAACTCTTTAATGGTGTTCATATGCAATTAAAATATGTATGATATCTTTAATCCCTCAAGATTTTCATAAGCATTTGACGTGTGACAACGATGCAAAACACTTTAATAAAAATACCTTGTGAATACATACATACCGGTACATAAACTTTTAAGACTGAGTGCTCCACACATACATGCAGTTTCAGTCTCTTGTCCTAATGTTGCTTTATTTAGATATTTGTATTAAGCTTTAGAATTATGAAAATAAAAATGTGACAAATTCTCCTGCATGACATTTTATCGGTACTTTAGCATATTTTCAATATACAAGCACAGTACATTAGTCTGCTTGTTTTTCATCTGACGGTATATTGCTGTCATAATTTAATTACTCAGCTATGACAAAGATTTGTGTAGTGATACATTTTGTTAATTATGAAAATTTGGCATTAATATGATGCATAGTTTCATATTTTTGTACTAACTACAGTACAGTCTGAGAAATATTGCTGCTACAGGATATAATAATAATGTTCATGTAACTTGAAAAGTTATCTTGGATTTATATTACCTTTGTGTATTGAATACCGGATATACATTTTCCATTCTGATATGTACAGTATATTTGTTTATATTAATTTATATTATATTTTTGCACAGCTGGTGAAGTATGGGCATGAAGTTGAAGGAGAGCTGCGAAGGAGTGTCATCCAGGCAGTAAGGAGAGATGAAGGTTCCTTCAGTAAGTACTTTACCATTGTCCACTTGCAAAATTCCAGAAAACACCAGGAATGGGTTAGGAATGAAGGAAAACCCACAAAAAACCGATCCCCTAGGTCATTAAGGGGTCCTACGGTGCGCCCGAAAGTCGGATTTACAAGAGGGGAAATAGGTAGGCAAAAACACCCAAAAACAGGTTTTTGCGCGCTCACGCGGTTGGATGAGAGTTTTCAACCATCGGCATTGTTGTGTGAGATACTTACACAGTTCCCATACAAATCTGAGCCCTCTAGGTGCCATAGGACCGGAGTAATTAACAGTGACGCATACGTATGCGTCGCTGGGGTTTAGCGATACAAACATTGCCGATGCACTGTTTGCGTCACTGGGGTTCTGTGGGCTAATGTCCCTCTGTCTAGATATCATAAATTTTATTTTAGTAAGCGTTGTTTCCACATAGTAATTTTGATTAGTTATTTTGCCTTTATATTATCTTTGTCCAAGTTTTGGTTTGCTTAGTTTGCAAGTATTACATTTTAACAAGTAATCATCAAGGTATTTGGCAAACTATTGATTTTAACTTATATCATGGTAATGGGAGTTTTGTCAATTTTCAGGTGCTAAACTTCGACCGGAGGTGACCAGAATCAATATTAAACCGTACACCCCAATGCCGGACCATATGATCGGCCCATTCAAGAGGAAGAAAACTAAATGCAAAGAATAAGTATTTTCCTATTAAGTAAACCACTATTAACCCTTTCGTGTATGGGAAGACGCAACTGTGTGCAAGTTTTACATTATAATACTTTAAAGCCTTTGTGTCCAGGGAAGTTTAGAAACCTTCAATTTAGATATTTTTCAACCCCTGTAAGTTGTCTTTGAGGGAGCTTATTGGCAGAAAAATAGTTTTGGAGAGCTAATTATGAGATGAATTTGCCTCTCCGTCACTCTTTTGGCTCACTCGTTACATGCAGCCTGCCTTATGTCTCCTTCATACACATATAAAAAAAATACTAGCCGGCATCTTAGGAGCCTGAAAGGGTTAATATACAATACCGTACATTATTTATCAGTTCCGCACAATCACCAATTGCAGGCATTCCTCACTTATACTTGCTTCATTTCAATATTCTTTTATTAGGGAGCAAAATTAACTTAAATTGTGCTTCACTTTAATTATATGACAAAGTTTTTGCATAATTGCAAGAAAAAATTACAAATATATTTGTTTTACTTAAAGTTATATTATTTAAAGTCTTGTTTTCCAAGAATATAACTACCGGTATAAATATAAGTGAGGAATTACTATAATTCCAAGTAGTTTATCTAAATATTTAAATACAGGATGTAAATGTTTGTATATAAATTGTTATCATGTGATATTAAAAATACAATATTATTTGCATTATTTTATTACTATCCTCATTTGAGTATAAAGATTAACAATGAAAACACAGCACCCCATACCATTAAGCACATCCTAGAAGATTGCATATCACACAATCACTCACGCCAACAACATAATCTACACTCCTTGAGAGTTCTGTGGGAAAGCCCGACCGTAGCCACATTGGCCTTCCTTAGGGACTCTGGGCTGTTCGGCCAGGCAGCTTAGGGAACGACAACAACAATGAAAACCAGAAGTTTATATTTCTATTATTGTTGTTGTTTTAGTAGCCCCAAGATGGCCTTTACGGGAATCTGGCGGCGTCCAGGTAGTCCACCAGCTCTCTCGGGTAGGTCCTCAGATCTCCGAGTGAGGTGGTGTTGAAGTTATGTCTGTGTGGGGCAAGTGTTGAACAGTGGAGTATTAAATGTTCTGTGTTGTCAGTGGGATATTGACTGCGGAGATAAGAAGCGTCTTGAGTTGTATTTATTCTGTATTTGTAATCTTGTAGTGACTGGTGATCGCCGGAATAGTCGTACTGGAATTTTTCTCTATCATCTGGTCATTGACTCTTCTTGCACTCAACTGGAAAATTGCTTCTTTACCTATGTATGTATGTAAGTACTGTTGTTGTTCCCCAAGCTGCCTGGCCGAACAGCCCCAAGGCCCCGAGTAATTCCAAGGCCATAACCGAGCGCCCCCACAGAACCCTCCCTACCGACTACAATAAAGCCTGGTTGACCAAAGCCACTCCATGGCGGGGAGCTGAGGAGGGTACGGAAACGCCCGGGAAACCAAAGCCTCACCCAGGGCCCTGTGCCCCTCAGCAATTATGAAGAGAAAGTTGGGGGGCAAGAGAAAAATGTGACGCTTTGGCTTCCAATCTTGGTAGATTGGGAGGTCAATCCACGGAAGAGACGCCGTCACTTGAGATCTAGAAAATATATAAGTTAAAGGAACAGTCAGAGTAAGCTATGGGTACGGCAGAGATTGCTCAGCTCTCACTCTGATAGATCAGCCCATCACCATTGTAAGTACTGTTTGTACATATATACATGCATAGGTAAAGAAACAATTTTCCAGTTGAGTGCAAGAAGAGTCAATAACCAGAAATGCCAGTAAAGTCTTGGGCCGATTAAACCACATCCAAAGATACACACAGTCGCGGTCATTAATTATTTCAGATACATTATGAAGCCTGAAATATTTAAAGGAACCTCGGAAATACAAATATCAGGCAAAGAATTACTGTACAGTAATACAGAATTTTAATGCAACCCGAGACAGCTTCGAAAGTATTTATATCCGCATTAATAACTGCGACTGTGCATTATTGTGAAAAAGGGCTTACCTCTTCCTCCATTAGTAGCATGAATACTAATGACAGGCAAATTGGCCCTTTCACCAATTATATTATTTCACCAACCAACTTCACTTCCAAACTCAACCAATACATACACATACATACATAACATTTTAAGACTGAGTGTTCCACACATAAGTGCAGTTTCAGTCTCTTGTCCTAATGGCGGCGTTCCAGGCAACCCTGTTAAGGGCTGCTTCACTTGTCAAGTTCTTGGATTTGAGATCGGCGCGTATAGTCCGATCCCAGGTCTTCCTCGGTCCACCCCTTGGTGCAGCTCCCTCCACAATCACAGACCTGCATTTTGTCACCCAATTTTGTTCATCCATTCTCTCCACATGTCCATACCATCCCAGTCTACTTGTACGCATCACCTCGCTAATACTCTTTATACCTAAACGTCTCCTCAGCTCAACATTTGTTATTCTATCCTGTAGCCTGGCCCCACACATCCATCTCACCATTCTCATCTCATTACGCTCCATTCTGTTGACATCCTCTACTTTAACGGCCCATGTTTCTGAGGCATACGTCATTGCACTTCTAACACATGAGGCATACACCTTTCCCTTCAGGGGGAGAGGCATTCTTTTCATGGTCAGGATTGGCATCAATTCTCTGAACTTCCCCCAGCCACACCTAATTCTAGCAACAGTGGCAGCCTCGGCCCCACCACCGGCAGAGATGGTATCTCCTAGGTAACAAAACTTGTTCACCAGCTCCAAAGACTCATTTCCAAAATTCACAGCCACAGGATCATCACTTAACACAAGCTCGCCTTTGCACACTACGCACTCAAATTTCTCTATTTCTGACTTATCCTTCGGCAGGGGCCCCTTTATTCTACTACAGCGCTTACTCCCATGGTGTACCCAACATCGACAGATGCTACATTGAATTGAGTTAACGCCCACTCCCTTTCCACACACTGCACATGGGTATGCACCGCTCTTTTCCACATTGCCTCGTCTCAAACTACAATGCATAACCTTGGTTTTGTTAATATTGACTCTTAAACCCTTGCTCGCCATGCCCTCTCTCCACTTTCTGAATTTGGCCTCAGCATCCTGCATACTGTCAGCTATTAGGACTAAATCGTCTGCATAAAACAGTTCCAACGGGAGTCCGCCTCTAAAAACTCTAGACAGCGCCTCCAAGACCATAATAAAGAGGAGGGGGCTTAACACTGAACCCTGATGGACTCCAACACGGACTGCGAATTCATCACTCAGTACACCTTTCACCCTCACCGAACTTCGCGAATCCTCATACATCTTCATTATCACACGCACCAGCCACTCTTCCACACCAAGTTTCCTCATAGCCCACTGTACAACATCTCTAGGTACCCTATCAAAGGCCTTCTCCAGGTCCACAAACACAAAGTAAAGATCCCTGCCTTTTAGTAGGTATCTTTCCTGCATCTGCCTGACTATGAAGATAGCATCGGTTGTACCACGTCCTGGCATAAAACCAAACTGCATATCATCAATAGAGATGCTTTGCCTGATCAAACCCTCAAGGACTCTCTCACAGACCTTCATGATTTGGTCAAGCATTTTCAGGCCCCTATAATTTCCTCTATCTAGCGCATCCCCTTTTCCTTTGTATATATTTACTATTACACTTTTGAGCCAATCCTCTGGGATTGAAATCAACAAATACATGTGGCACTCCAAGGACTCAAACCCAGGACACTCGCACCGAAATCCGCGCACTTATGCATTACGCTATCAAGACAGTTACAGAACATATATTTACGGTTCTATCTGGTAAATTATTCATTGGCATTTCTGGTAATTGTTTTGCTAAATCTTCAATGCGTTATTTCCACTTATGTGATTTTATTAAGTTCTTTTGTCTCTATATTGAGTGGTTCTTGTTTTGGTTTGTTTGTTTTGCAAGCATGTAGGAGTATGTGCTTGGAACTAATATAAAAATATATATATTTATAAACACAATATAGTTTAATAATATTCACAATCATTTACAAAATATATAAGTATCAATTAACTAGACTGTCAAACATCAGCACCAAGTCCCATGCTGTATTCCCGAACATGGTCCAAACTGTCTAAAACCTTCAATAAATTCTGTGAGAGTTCCACCTCCTGGCCTCTCCACATGAGGTGCGTTGGGGGAAGGTCGTCGCCAGCCTGGAAGATGAAGTGTGATGCCAGCTGTATGGATAATTGTGAACGTACCAAACCAACGCCACCTACACGCTCCAGGGCAGGGTGGTACACGCGCCCAGTCTCAATCTGTCGGAACCAGAAATCAAATTAATTATGATCTTCCAATTTCTACCTTCAAACCCTCAGTAAGTTAGCATCGTACTCAATTTATTCTGGGTATTGTATGCATTATTTTAATCACTTTATGAATTACTGCTAGAAATCCAGAGGGTTATAGCCAAGATTCACAACCATTTATCATATTTTATTTTAGTGTCGAAATGTACCTAAACTATCGTACTTGTTGATGCTAAGATTATAATTCAGACACAACTAACTCAAATGGATAGTATCTTTATCGACATCACATATTAATTGGATCACCGTGCATTACTTGGCTAGTTTATCCTATACTACTTGGTTATCTGTGTATTACCTGCATACAGAGTTCAGATGGTTGGAAGGGCAGTGTCATGTCGGTACCAGCGTTACCATAAGCCACTTGCTGTACAGGATCTTCAAGTGACGACTCTACCTGGAAACAAAAAATACCCACAATAGTACTTCATATAGATAGTAAGGGAATGTATGAATTGACAACTATATAGACAACTGGTTTAGTGAGGATCCATTATAGTCCACAGGCAGAGGAAGTCACTACAGGTTTAGGTCTGAATCCACCGAGTCCCAGACCTGCCCACGAGCAAACACTCCTTTATCCTCCCTCCCCTCCCCCCTCCTTTTACAATCCCTTTCGAATAAAATGGTTTCTCTCAAACTATCACAACTCACTGTTTACAATTTGGCTAACTTACTGTACCGTACCCTAAATACTATCTGTCCACTGACCAGGTGTGTGAAGACTAGAGGCAGATCATCACAGCGGACAAAGTTGCGTTCTCGGCCACACAAGGACAGGAACGGGAACTCAGGGTACCGGCTGCTCTCGTTCAGACGCAGACGACTGAAGAAGAACTTCAAGAATTTCTTCTCTGGAATAGTGAAACAATTAGATACAGTTGGTTTCATGCTATACAGTATAATAAAAAAATACAGCACATGAAAGTGTATGACCGCAGATAACACCAACACCATGGGACGCTACACTCATTGATGCCACTAGATGAGGCAAACGGTCAACAGGTAGGTAGATTAATGTGTGCAACTATTTAGTCCATTTTTTTAACCTGGCAAATTTGCGCTTGGTCCCTTTAAGTTAGACAACTCTACTTTGAGATAATTGGCATAGCCTACTGCTTTAGCTAAATAAACAAGATAAATTTCCAACACATTCTTGCAAAATATGGAGCAGCCTTTCAACTGACACCAAGTAATTTGGCCAGCTAATGCAGCTACATACAGAAAATTGGCAATGACCCTCACCTTTAAAGCATGATGTAAAATTCTTCATCCTGGCATCGTCTAGGAAGAGCTGAAAAATAAAATGCAAATTCAATACAGAAACTACAGTAGCCTACTGCTTATACAGTACTGTACAATATTCATGTTATTACTATAACTGAAGTACAGTACAGTACGGTTGTTGTTGTTGTTGTTGTTCCCTAAGCTGCCTGGCCAAACAGCCCCGAGTCCCTGAGAAAGGCCATGGCCACGATCGGGCTTTCCCACAGAGCTCTCATTGAGTGTAGATTGTGTTGTAGGCATAAGTGGTTGTGTGAAATGCAGTCTTCTATGATGTGTTTAATGGTATGGGGTGCTGTGTTGCATCCCGGGCAGGCGTCGAAAACGGAGTCATCCAGTCTCTTCTGATAGCTCAGGAGAGCTGGATGGTGTCCGCATCTCAGCCTGGCCAGGTGGACTCTGTCCTCGCGAGGAAGGATGGATTTTGGGAGGTCGTGCATGCAGATGCGTGTTGTCTGTGAGTGAGTGGATGGATTGGTGAGAGATATGAGTATGGATGTGCTTCTGGAAGTTGGTTCGGGGTGGGCAGGGAGGGAGAGAGGACAATAATTGTGTGTGATACCGTGTGCTGGGTGTTGTTTTGATATTTCTTGGTGTCTGTGGGTGTGTTTCCATGTAGTTTAGTGGGTGGTCTTGGTTCGTGGAGGCTGCTGCCAGGAATTGAGTGCCTCTCATGTCCAGATGGTCTTTGACTTTGAGGATTTTGGTTTCTTGATGTAGGTGATCTGTGGGTGCAGTAGCTGTGCAGCCTGTAATGATCTTCAGGGCTTTGTTTTGAATAGTCTGTAAGGTCAGTACAGTACGGTACTACAGTATTCTAAATCAGCTGACCATTAACCTACAATGGAAATATCATTGATATTGGAAGTGCGACTCTAGAGCAGGAAAAAATAGGTTAAAAATTATAACAAAATACTGTATATAAAAATTACTGGTGTTAAAGAATTAAAATGCATGGTATGAATATAATTATGCAGTTGTAAAATCACCTATCCATCCATCAATCCATTGCCAGATGAAGTTATACCTGAGAGGGGTGGCTGTGAATTAATCCCCTTCACATGCTTCCATATACTGAGGCAACCCATCCAATTATCTAGCTGGTTTCTATTTACGGGGGAGGGTTACTTAAGCCTGACTACCCATTAGTGTGTATAGTATGTGGGAATACATGTAGATTTTGGAATACTATTGTACTGTTGTAATGGCTGTGGATGTAAATGTGGTCTGTAACCATAGTAATCAGCTCGATCATTCTGATAAGGTGCTAGCATATACTTGTGTACATGGGACACTGGTTTACCGCACCTGTAATATCTGCCAGTGCAGCTAGGGTTATGAAAAGCCATGCCTGTAGTTAAATACACCTACGGCGCTCCAGCAAGGGATCGAACCCAGGGCCTTCCAAGCCTGAGTCAAGTGCGGTACCGATTAGCCATGCTCCAAAATCACACCAATAATTAAACTGTACTGTACTTGTATTTCGCAAATTAGCAACTTCAGTAGCTATACTGTATACCGGTACTGTTTTTCAAAATTAAAAGATTGGTAGCTTAGTTGGTACCAGTAGCTAGAGTAAATGTACCAGAGAGAGAGATAGAGAGGAAGATAACTCACCATACCCTGATGATCAATATAGTAGAAGTATTCCCTCATTCTTGGCTCCGGTGCCTGGCCCTGCTCATACTCCACACTCCTGGCACCAGAGTGGCAGGTCCTGATGCCATGACACCTTAGGGTAGGAAAGGTTAAAGTTGAGTTAGTTTAGGTGATGTGATGGAAACTATGAAAAGGAACAACTTGTGGTTCACTCATGTGAAGCATAAAGTGAATGACTAAATTACTATGTCAGAGTGTCAAACGAAAGCATTCATTATTTTTAGTCTTTATTGTAGCATATGTAAAGAAAAAATATGGTTTCTTGTTAAATATTATGACTGGAAGTGATAAAATGGCCAAATCAATGCTATTTCATGTTGATTTTCTTGTATTCCTTCTATTCATTCAAGTCTTCAAACAAAATTGCTCCAGTTTTACACCCTGAGTCTATGAGAATGAGGTGGAAGGGCAAAGAGGGAGAAGGAAGGATGGAACCAAGAAAATAAGAGGCATATGAGTGACAGTGGTGTTGGTTAGGATGAGGGGCACCGGCTGACAGATGACAGAGTAGCATGGAGGCGGTGCAGTCATGGCCACCTCCCTCAGGGATCAAGGCATCTGGTAATAGATAGATACAATGATAGATACCGGTACATTGGTTTTGCCATTTTATCACTTTCCTTTAATTTGATCAGTAGGCTATGTAGTACAGTATATTTAGCCTAATAATTATGCCTATTAACTGGTTTGAACTAGGCCTAGTATCTTCCTTTGCCAGCCTACTAATCTAACTTATCAGGGCGGGTGCCCAACCCCAAAAGGGGATGAAATAGGGAAGCTACCCGCCAAAGGCGGCTTTATAGGACCTTTCCTAGCTGATGCTGAGAGGATTGGGTTCTAGTCATGTGGTGATGGGCTGGTCTATCAGAGTGAGAACTGAGCGATCTCTGCCATACCCATAGCTTACTCTGACTGTTCCTTTTACTTATATATTTTCTAGATCTCAAGTGACGGCGTCTCTTCCGTGGATTGACATCCCAATCTACCAAGATTGGAAGCCAAAGCGTCATATTTTTTCCTTTGCCCCTCAACTTTCTCTTCATAATTGCCGAGGGCCACAGGGCCCTGGTTGGGGCTTTGGTTTTCCGGGCGTTTCCGCACCCTCCTCAGCTCCTCGCCATGGATTGGCTTCAGTCAACCAGGCTTTATTGTGGTAGGCAGGGAGGGTTCTGTGGAGGCGCTCGGTTGTGGCCTTGGCCTTGCTCGGGGCTTTGGGGCTGTTCGGCCAGGCAGCTTGGGGAACAACTTATCCATGTTAATCTAACCGAACCTCTCTAACCAAACCTAGCCTATCCAAAATCCAAACTAATGTAACCATACCATCTTATTTATCTTAATCTAATGAACCTAATCTAACATAGGCCTAGGCCTACCTACCTTAATCTATCCTAGCCTAACCCAACTAACCATTCCATTGCTAGCTTAAGTTAGATAGGCTAGGAAAGTTAGCTTTCAGGATAGGCCTGGTTAGATAAAGTTGGGAAGGTTTGGTTTAGACCTAATAGGTTAGGAGGGTTAGATTAGACTAAACTACCCAACTACACAAACTACACAAAGTGTAAGTGTGTAAGTGTTACCCCTTTCCATCCTAGCATTCAGAGGTAGTGACATCTTCCTGGAGGTTTACCGATTAATTGGTGGTAAATAACAGCGCCAACCTCCAATAACCCTTGCTAACATGTTCCTGCAAGTTTACCAAGACTTTTTACTCGATTATGGACCACAGCTTTTATTTATAGACTAGAGACTCAGAGAGTACGCTAGGTCGACACTATAGGCCCAGTAAGGCCGCCATCATGCTATGCTAGAAGTTTAATTACAAGGCATATTATGTTTATTTCACTTAAGTGCATTCATTTTGCTTCAGTATTGTTAATGTTCAGTATATATTATTATGTATAGGCTATCCCGGACTCCCGGATTCCTTGTTTAGATATATTTGTATCAAGTATGGGGCTATGGGCATGGTAAGATGGCAAAAAGTGAGACTGTATTTTGCATGCTCTGAACTGCTGATTTTCAAGCATATGTCATTATAGCTACTGTTTATCATAATTAAGTCAAAATACAACATTTGGACAGTTTAAACCCCAAAGTGACATTTTAATGCATTTAATCAAAAAAACTCCTTTGTTTACATCATATGAGAGTTTGAGTTTAATCATTGATACAATAAATTGTGTAGTAAGATATGTGTAGCTTACAGTTATTATATTTAATTTAGTTTTTAATAAATAGCTCACTTATATTGTTTATATTGTTTGAAGTAAATTTGAAATTATAATAGTTTTGAAGTTGACTTTTGTTTCGTAAAGTCTTCACTGTTGAGAAAAGGCGAGCTTCTATTGGTCGAGAGAATGAACTTGTCACCTAAACCAATGATAATCTTGCTTTTACCTCCCCTGTCGCCTCCCAGTGTTGCTAAGCTAGCTGGTTATCGCTACATGTATACGATGATTTAGCGACATTTGTTTACATATAGCGATTTAATTCTAGCCATATTCTGGACATTCGAGCCTTTTTTTTAAGGGATATTGTAGGGCTTATCACGTTTTTTTCCATCGATATTTTATTTTTCCTATAATCCTCATTCCATACTCTATTTGTCTCTACATTTGCTTTAGCTGGCGGAATTTTTGCTCCATTAGCAGCCGATTTTTCGATAATTAATTAATGGTGAGAATCAGCCATGTCTATATTGCCAGATGACTTGATTCCCGAGGGGATGGATACGAATGAATCGCTTCCATGCTCCTCTGTCATCCATCAGCTGGTGCCTATCTTTCTAACATCTTTTTCATCCACATTACCTTAACCAACTCCATATCCCTCCATCTTCTCCCTCTTTGCCTTTCCACCTCGATTTCATTCACCCTATATTTGGTCATTCATTCTCTCACTATCCATGTGCTTTCACATGGCCGAACCACCTCAAGGCGTTCCTCTTTATGCACATCCACAATAGCCTATTGTACTTCTTCATTTGTTGATCTCTCTATTTGACTTCATATGCACAATTCTCAAGTAATTTGATCATTTCCACTTTTCTCACTCTTGATTCATGTCTCTCCAACAACGTCCATATGCTTCACTCTCTTCACATATGCAGCAACTTCTTAATTTTGATCCATTACCTCCCTATAGCTATGTTAGCAGTGTCCTACCATGTGCTGTTGCATCCTCTCCCACACTTCATTTTCTAAACTAGCTCCCATCTTTACTGAAAAGTGAAAACATTGCCCTAAAACATAATTTAGCTGGCATTTAGGCCTATTTCCATTATCTGACCATTCAACCTTAATTACTTCACACTCTATTGGCTGCATTCTTATCTCTGTAGGCTACTATTCTAATCCAGATTCAGTAATGGATAATGGTTTATAAGGTTTTATGAGGTCACAGTATGGTTGGTAGGATGCCCACTTATAATTCTAAGATCGTGGGTTCGATTCCCGGCTAGAGACAAAACACTTGCATGTACAGTTGGCCACATAAGTTCTGTTCCTCGTCGTGATCTTATGTATGGAATTAAATTAGTATGAATGACTTGCAAGTGTGGTTTCTTTAATTATCAGTTGACTAATAGGATAAGTTTACCACTGCATAAGAAACTACACTCGTAATTTAATCATGCGCGCATTATATTTCAATGTAGGAAATAATAGAGAGGAACAGAACTTTTGTAGCCAACTGTACTCATGTTAATCACTTTATCTGATAATCACTTTGTAATCTACGACGGGACGGTGTTCGTGACATTTATCCCATAATGAGTTTTAACCTCCTGATTTCAGCTACATTTAGACAATTTTATGAAGCTTAGGACGAATATGTGGTAGCTAAAAGGATTAATTTAGATAGTTTGTAGCCTTTTTCATTGGTAGACGTCCTTCCTAAGCTTAATATAATGGTCTAAATGTAGCTGAAATCAAATATAAAATATGTCGTCGGTAAAGAAGGGTTTAAATGTAGCGGTTTTGGTTTTTGGATTAGTAAAGTTGGTAACTCTGAACCATTCATGGTGCCACTGCCTGTGGGCCTCCTACAGTAAATAAACCCACAATAACGGGATTTCCCAACAATATACTTATTTTGTGAATGCCATAATGATTATATGTGAGTTTAAACCAAGTGCCAATGATTGTGAATAGAGGAAATAGTGTGAAAATCAGTGTAAATGGTGAAATAACCTTAGCCTGGGTCCTTGACCAGCTGACTGGCGTAAACAGTTAGCCTATTTGGTGGATGGAGATATATTCCCCCAAGACGACATGAACCCCAATAGATCACCGAACCTGTCCAAGCGATCATGGAAATTACGTGAGTATAGATTTATTGGGTTATATTGGTCTTGGTAGAGTAGAAACTAAGATTGAATGATGACCCTTGCCTAGACTTCACTTTCTGTTTCAAAATCACAACTCGTGAAACTACAAGAAGGCTTCCGTGTTTCCTGCTAGGCTAGCAACAATGGTGCAGAGTATTGTGTTGTATTAAATGGAAGTGTAGCCTATATATGCAGTGAACAGGCTATATTGACCAAATGAATACCAGTACTTCAGATAATTAGTTTCTTGGAGTTTTGTAGGCTAGCCTACTGCTAAACAGCTAAAATGCAATTTAGGCTATCCTACTGACTGGGCTAGCAGCTAGCTGCTGTAAAAATCAAAACCAAGCTTCCACAGTGTATTAGTTGGAGTAGGCCTAGGCTATATTAGGTTAAAAAGGTCTGGTTCAATAGGTTAGGAGCGCTAAAAGGTTGAATAGGACCCTTAGGAAGGTTAGATTAGCCGCAACTAGCCTACCTTAACTTAACTTTTTTTATCCTACCTAGCCTATTAAAGGAAGGTGACCTCTTAAGGTTTACCGTATTTTGCCATTTTGATTTAGGCCTAGGTCACTAAGAGGCTAAGTTCGTTGCTTGCTTCCTCATTGGCTATTGTATCTTATCTTGTAGTTGCAGTATTTCCCCTCACATCCATCTGACTATTTTAATTTTGTTATGTTTCATTCTGTTGATAATATCCAATTTGAATGTGCAGCCGCCAACAGATATAACGGATATGCCTACCGACTCATCGGTACTGGACTACTGGTACCGGTGAATGGACGACTCGGCCCATGGGACAACTCGGCTCGGACAGCTCGGCCCACTTTTGGACAACTCGGCCACGACGGCCGCCGGCGAGACAGCTCGGCCCATTATTTGAGACAGCTCGGCCCCATGTTATGCAATGGGTCAATTTGACGAGACCTGCCGACCATGCCAAGACCACTTTTGTTAATATAGCTGTGAATTGTATAATTATGTCATAGTTGTTCACAATTATAGGGCTTATCCTAATTATAATTTTACCATAACGTTTGGACGTACAACCCCCCCCCCCCCACCACCACCACCACCACGGCCTCAAATTGTGACATCATTATACAATTACAAGGTACTGTTGAAGAACCAAAAAGTATTGTTGTATCATGGTTTTATTAACAGTGTAATCAGCACACAAGTATATGAACATATTATAATTATAATACATGTATATTAATGCGTCCTTGGAGCTGCTGGTATTTCGTTCGCTGGAACCGGCACAGCTTGTTGTCTCAGACATATCTGGAAATGATAGGTCTATCTATCTATCTATCTATTGCCGGACGCCTTACTCCCCTTACGAGGGTGGCCATACACAGAATGCCCCCAAGCGGACCTATTCCCTGTGAGAGGGACAACTCGAGCCAGTTTAGTGAAGGACTTACAGGATTGACCACTCAATTTAGGATCCGTCCGACTCCGAGGCCCTCTGTGTATCTTGTTAGCACTCTTTTTCTACAGCGGTGTTCGGCTAATCCATCCACTAACCTGCCGGCGGGTGCCCAACCCCGAAAGGGGTTGAAATAGGGGAGCTATCCCCCCGCCAAAGGCGGCTTTCTAGGGCCTTTCCTAGCTAATGCTGAGAGGATTGGGTTCTAGGCATATGGTGATGGGCTGGTCTATCAGAGTGAGAATTGAGCGATCTCTGCCATACCCATAGCTTACTCCGACTGTTCCTTTTACTTATGTATTTCCTAGATCTCAAGTGACGGCGTCTTTTCCGTGGATTGACCTCCCAATCTACCAAGATTGGAAGCCAAAGCATCACATTTTTCCTTTGCCCCTCAACTTTCTCTTCATAATTGCTGAGGGGCACAGGGCCCTGGGTGGGGCTTTGGTTTCCCGGGCGTTTCCGCACCCTCCTCAGCTCCCCGCCATGGAGTAGCTTCGGTCACCCAGGCTTTATTGTGGTAGGCAGGGAGGGTTCTGTGGGGGCACTCGGTTATGGCCTTGGCCTTGCTCGGGGTCTTGGGGCTGTTCGGCCAGGCAGCTTGGGGAACAACAACAACAACAAACCTGCCTTACCCTTAGGTAAGCAGTACGGATTTGTATCAGGTTTATTCCCCTAGACAGGTTGCCAACCAAGGCTGACGAGTCCCATCCACCCGGATTTGTATAAGGTTGTCTCCCCTAGATGAGTTGCCGACCAAGGCTAACGAGTCCCATCCACCCAAATGATAGGTAGCCTACTATAGTCTATTCGCTGTAAGTAGGCGAGAAATAATGACCTAACCTCAGTAACTCAAAAACGACTAGAGTTGTTGTTGTTCCCTAAGCTGCCTGGCCGAACAGCCCCGTCGACTAGAGTAATCGAGCTAATATGTCTAGCATTTGGGAAGAGCCAGTCAAGGATTGGATGTGGAAATTTACAG
This sequence comes from Paralithodes platypus, assembly GCA_032716605.1. NCBI lineage: Eukaryota > Metazoa > Arthropoda > Malacostraca > Decapoda > Lithodidae > Paralithodes > Paralithodes platypus. The sequence continues at coordinate 4,541,464 of CM064569.1, forward strand.
CCAATTTGCTCTAGCCCTTTTTGAGTTACAGAAGATATACTGTAGGTCATGATTTCTCGCCTACCTACAGCGAATAGACTATAGTTGGGCCTCCTTCAACAGCAATGGGATCAGTTTGTAGAAGGGGGGGGAGTGCCTTGGGCGCGGTGATTCATGCGATGGTGCCAACCTTCAACGTCATCGTTTGTGCGGACGCTTTGATAAGATTGACCATGTCTCCGGCGTCCAAACATTGCTCATCAACCATGTGCGCTGTACATAGTTCATTAAATCCACGAGTTGTATGGTGCCAGCGTTGTCCATTAGTGCGTCGAATGCGTCACTGATGTGTTCGGCGGGTAGAAATGGGAGGGCAAATAAATAAATTTAGTGCCTTATATATATACCCAACGTGCAAAGGAAGCCATTCAGTTTCGTACTGGAGACAATGGAGCAGATGCTCGTTGAAGCAACCGTGAATGAAGCATTAATTAAATTTGTTTCGTCGTCAGTCTTTAGGGGAATTAACACAAAAATGTACATGCATATACTGTACTGTAATATACAGTATATAGATATATATATTATGTACAATATACAGTACAGTATATATATATATATATATATACATATACAGTATACACTATACAGTACAGTATATACGGTATATATATGTACAGTATTTACAAAATACATATTTTTTATAAATACCACACACCAATCGTCTGAAATCATATAGTGGGCCGAGCTGTCTCAAAGCAGATGGGCCGAGTTGTCTCGTAATTAAAACGGGGCCGAGCTGTCCTGGCCGAGCTGTCCTGGCCGAGCTGTCCCTTGGGCCGAGTAGTCTAGCATTCCTGTTACCATACCTGTACTTTTGTAATTGCTATTTTAGCTATACAGGTACACCTGTCCATATATTGTAAATTTAAAGTAGCGGTACCGTTATTAAAAAGAAAAGAAAAAACTAAAAAAAAAAAAAAGAGGAATTAAGAAAAGTGGGATACCGGTAGTTAAAAGCTGAATAGGCTACCGTATATGGTAGCCTACAGTTACGGTACCGTACTGTAGTAGGTGACATTATATAGCCTACTCCTAAATACCGGTAGCAAAATAATTGTAAAAGTACGGTATATTCTAGAAGCTACCATAAGAGCTTATGGAAATCTACCTGTACCAGGTATTAATCATAGTCATAATTATTTACTGTACTTGATCCAAATTTAAAGTGAGGTAGAGTATAGTAGGTTAGCCAATTAATTTGTAATATCGTTACAAAATAGGGTAGGCTACCCACAGTAAAGTAAGCAGTGTTCGATTAGTAAATATAACTCGTACAGGTATCAAAATGTACCTATCTATCATTCTATGTGTATTATGATACCAAATTTACTGTAGCCTATCAATCAAGCCCTACTAAATTATTTATTTCCGTACCGTAGCTACCAATAGTATTGTACTGGTATCAGTTTCGAGTACCGGTAGGCTACGGTACTAATTAGAGCGCAGGCTATTAATTAGCTACATACGGTATCCTAGTGTACGTTACCTTATTCTAATCAGGATGTCAAACCAAAGCCAAGTCCATTACTTTTCACCTTTATTATTGAAATGTAAAGATAGCATTATGGTTCACTAATTCTCATGTTAATTTTCTTGTATTCCTCCTCATATTCACCCCAAGTCTTCTAACAAAATTGCTCCTGTTTGAGACCCTGATTTTTATTTAGCCTATGTTACTTATTCACAATGTAAAGCGAGGTTGGATCACATGTTATTGGTTGTAGTGTGACAGAGTAGAGATCCTATAGTACCGGTAATAAAGATTGGCCAACTTCTGCCAAGAGCCGCGGCAGTTGAGTGGAGAGCACGCTCACGTGTGAATCTGCTCGACCTGGGTTCGATCCCAGCCAAGGCAGACTACCGGTATTTAGTGAGTGTGGTCGTACGTCCTAGCGTGTCTCACATGCTCGCACCCAGTCGGGGGACACCTCGACAACGTGTACAGATTATTAAACACACACAAAAAAGCCATTCCAACAGCTTCCTCTATCTACAACACCCCTTCTCTGCTATCTACATATTCCCAGCCGTATGGTCCTAGTGTAGGCCATAACCAAGCGCCCCTACAGAACCCTCCCAGCTTTACCAGGTGACCGAAGCCGCTCCCAGGTGAGAGGCTGAGGAGGGTGCGGAAACGCTCGGGACACCCAGGGCCTTCTGCCCCTTAACAATTATGAAGGAAAACTTTCTTTCTGCCATGTTGGTGCCACTGGTGTTTATTAACCTCTGTTTACAGTCATGTCTGTACCCATATTAACCCCTTCTGTACCGGCGACGTATTTTAAATTTTATTCTAGCTATATTTAGACGATTTTGTGCAGTTTAACCCTCTCCGACATATGACGCAATTTTGAGCCTATTAGGGATACTTTAAAGCCTTTATTACCATCAGGGTTTTTTACAAACCTTTATTGCAGTTGTCTTTGAGTTAGATGTGGGCAGAAACTAATTTTGGAGAGGCCAGTATAAAATTAAAAAGGCCAGAACTGGTACCGGTAACATGACGTAACTCCTCCTGCCCAATACACAACCGTCAGTATGTCTGCGGTGTTCTTCCATAATGCAGTAATTTTTCCATAACTGTAACTTACATACTTTTATCCAGAAATGTCCGAAGCTAGGTAATTTCACGGTACTGAATGGGTTAAACAGGATATATTGTTTGGTCTGTGGATATAAATTATGCTTGATCAAGAATAACGTACGGTATCACCCCGTTGTTTGTTAATTACGGCACCAAAATGGGGTCCAAAGAAACGATGGTCGCTCTCTCTTACTGCAGTATCTCTACGTCAGTGTAAGGCTTCAGAAACGTGTGTATAGGCCCTGAACAGGCTAAGATGATTTTCTGCTTCAGTTTGCAATGTTGCAGAGAAAACAGAAATGGCTTATCTATTTGGCCCTGTCTGGTTTATAATATTATTTTACACTTAAAAATTATGAAAGGGGTATAGTAATTAAAGGTACCGATATCCTGTTAGGAATCTATCTATTGCCTGGCGCCGTGATCCCCGAAGGGGTGGCCACCCACGAACGAAATGCCCCTATCTGAGGCTGTTTATTCGTTCATCGTTGCAGTAAGTATTTTTCACGGGTGGTGGGTCGCAAGCCCACCGACCCAACCTCTTTAGTCGCCTTTTACGACACGCAGGAGGCACGTGAGGCATATTTTATTCCCTTAATTAACCCCAGGGGTAGATAGGCATATCTACCCGGTATATCAGGACCGGTACGGTATACCGGTACCGGCACCTATTAATTTCATTCCGGTACCATATACCTGTTTTTTATTTATGTAGGGTAGGCCATGTACGGTACAGTATGTAGGCCTACCGTATGTATATACCGGTACTATTTATATAGCCTAGCTGCCTGAGTATATATATATATATATATATATAGAGAGAGAGAGAGAGAGAGAGAGAGCCTTATATACCTTATTTATACCCTCTATTATTTAAAGTGTAATATCATATTAAATATTAAAAACCTTCCATTTCACTCATACATTTTCCAAACTTGCCATTACTGCATATTCATCCACTACCCACAGCTTCAAATTTAATTCATGTTACTGTATATTTATATTTTACATACCATCAATGTAATTAATTAATTCCAAACCATCCATTCTTTAAGCCTTTTAGTTTCATTCACTCCGCAAAATCCTTCTTATTCTTATCCACTCCATCCCTTGTTAATGTATTCAGTCCCCTTTAAAGGTGTTCTACCCTGCCTCTTTTGAATGTTAAGTCCACACATTCACACACACACATTCTCTCACACACTCACTCTCTCACTCTCACTCACTCTCTCTCACACACTCATACTCAATCCTCACACTCACTCACTCCTCACAGTCACTCACTCCTCACACTCACTCACTCCTCACACTCACTCTCACTCCACTCCAATCCTTGTTAATGTATTCATTCGTCTTTAAAGGTCCTCTCCCCTTCCTCCTTTGAATGTTAAGCTCACACACACACACACACACACACACACACACACACACACACACACACACACACACACACACACACACACACACACAACAACAAGCTCTCACACACACACACACACACACACACACACACACACACACCTCTCCCCGTGGCGTAACGGATAGCGCGTCTGGCTCACAACCAGAAGGTCCCGGGTTCGAGACCCGGGCGGGGAAGAGACATTTGGGCAAGTCTCCTAACGGTGTAGCCTCTGTTCACCTAGCAGTATAAATAGGAACCTGGTGTAAGTGGACGAAGTTCTGACGTCCCATCTGGGTTGGTGATCGGTTACAAGGTGAGATGGGTATCGTACTGGTCAACCTAAGCTACTGGTCAACCTAAGTCTTCGGGTGAGACTGGTACCGTAGTGAGAATGGTATCGTACAGATTAACCTTAAGCCTTCGTTTCCAGATGTCGCCAATTGGCTAAAATACAGACTACACACACATCCACAGCCATTCCAACGATACATAAACACTTAACATGCATTTCACGCAATACATTCCCAGTTAAGGAGGCGCGAAGCTTAGCTTGCATTGCGTGGATTCCCCTTGACGAACAAGCAAGTGAATAACACACACACACACACACAACATCTACAGTATCTACAGTATATATCTACCTCTAGGCTATACTGTACCTTTATCTTACACACCTAGAAACTCTCTCTCTCTCTCTCTCTCTCTCTCTCAGTACTATTTCATTGGTCTAGCCCTCTCTTCCTCCCCATCCTCCTCCTATCCTACATGATTCACCCAAGGTCATTTCCTAATCTTACATGCTACAGTACAGCTTCCTTTGAGAGAGAGAGAGAGAGCATGGATAAGTGTAGGGAGATGTTTGTATATCTCACTCGAAACGAATACCGGTACATCAAGTTATACCGGTAGATATTGCCGATGCCAACTATTGATCAAAACATACCGTACCGTAGGCCTACTTGGTACGGAGACATCACTAATTAGGCCGACTGTACCTTATTTTGTTTTATCAGTTAATATCGGGCACTAATTGGAACATTGCGTACGAATTGGGTACGGTAGCAGTAGTATACCCTACTGTACGCTTCTTAGGCTTTATCAGCAGCTTCCTGTGAAACGTTGATCGAGTACTAGTTAATAGAGGAAGAGAGAGATATACTGTGGTGATTAATACTTGTGGTGAGAGAGAGAGAGAGAGAGAGAGAGATATACTGTGGTGATTAATACTAAGTCTTGCGGTGTGAGAGAGAGAGAGAGCATAATATCTAATACAAAATAAGTATCGGTATATTCAATTAGGATTTTACATACGTTTGAGTGAACCAAGACACTCATAGTTCTTCTCAAAACACGTCCAAAGGTCTATGTATTTAATTGTAGCCTATATGCCTATGACGTCAAGTACCGGTACACTACTTTTTATATTTGTGTACCATAGGCTACCTGCACATTATATGGTACCGGTACCAATACTTTGCCTCTGAGCACGCAGATACACACCACATGATACGCACACACACACACACACACACACACACACAGCTTGCAACAATCACATAGGCTACACACAACTTCCCCCCCCCCTCTCTCTCTCTCTCTCTCTCTCTCTCTCTCTCTCTCTCTCTCTCTCTCTCTCTCTCTCTCTCTCTCTCTCTCTCTCTCTCTCTCTCTCTCTCTCTCTCTCTCTCTCTCTCTCTCTCTCTCTCTCTCTCTCTCTCTCTCTCTCTCTCTCTCTCTCTCTCTCTCTCTCCACTATGGGGGAGTAAACTTGACACATGAGTATGATGGACAGCCCCTTACCGCGGCGCTCATCTCTTATTCCTATCGAACGTTTGATGACCAGAGAGAGAGAGAGAGAGAGAGAGAGAGAGAGAGAGAGAGAGAGAGAGAGAGAGAGAGAGAGAGAGAGATAGATAGATGATAATAAAGATAATGAATGAGTTGGGAAGGAATGTAATTATAAGAGAGAATGAGGCAAGGAACTTGTGGTAGCCTATATGTGTAGGAGAGAAAGAAAGTGAGAATGAGAGTGTGTGTGTGTTTTATTGTTGGCTGTGTGAGTGTACTGTACTGTATATGTGTGTATCTAATATACGGTTGCCCACATACGTTCTGTTCCTCTCAGTTATCGTATAGGCCTACATACACATATAATGCGCATGATATATTTAAGAGTGTAGTTTCTTATGCAGTGGTTAACTCATCTGATTAGTCCGCTGATAATTAAAAGAAACCACACATGTAATTAATTCATGCTAATTTACTTGTAGCATAATACCACGACGAGAAACATAACTTGGGTGAGCAACACTAATGTATATAAAGTCACATCTGAACTAAAGAGAGCGAGGACACCACCAAAGGGGCGGTTCTTGTGTTGTGTAAGTGTGTGTGTGTGTGTGTGTGTGAGAGAGAGTAAACTGGCTTTGCTAAGGGTATCATTGATTGTGTAGAGTGGTCTGAGAGGGAGTGTATGTGCGTTTTATGTGTGTATGTGTGCGTGTGTGTGGAGGGGGCGGGGTGGGTAATGGCTTTGTAAGTATCTGTACTGTATGTATCTAGTTTACTTTACTATGCAACTTACCTCATCCATTATTGTACCGTATATCTACTATAGTCCGTTCATTCTAGGTTGGGCAGAAATCGTAACCTCTAACCTCTGTAACTAAAAATGGACTAGAGTAATCGAACTAATATTTCTACCAAATAGGATGACTTGGCTAGGGAATAGGTGTGGAAATTGACAGCCCATTTGCTCTAGCCCTTTTTGAATTACAGAGATTAGAGGGTACGATTTCTGCCCAACCTAGAATGAACAGACTATATATTACTATTCTTTATTGACCCCCTTTTACTGTGGCTCCAAACAAGGCCCAGAAGGTATAGGCTACTCATCGATCTCTGTTATAGCCATGCCTACCTACCTACTCCCCCACCCACCCACCTACCTATCAACCAACCAACCAACCAACCACCCAACCACCCACCCACCCACTCTCCTACCTACCTACCTACCTACCTACCTACCTACCTACCTACCTACCTACCTACCTACCTACCTACCTACCTACCTACCTACCTACCTACCTACCTACCTACCTACCTACCTACCTACCTACCTACCTACCTACCTACCTACCTACCTACCTACCTACCTACCTACCTACCTACCTACCTACCTACCTACCTACCTACCTACCTACCTACCTACCTACCTACCTACCTACCTACCTACCTACCTACCTACCTACCTACCTACCTACCTACCTACCTACCTACCTACCTACCTACCTACCTACCTACCTACCTACCTACCTACCTACCTACCTACCTACCTACCTACCTACCTACCTACCTACCTACCTACCTACCTACCTACCTACCTACCTACCTACCTACCTACCTACCTACCTACCTACCTACCTACCTACCAACCAACCTACCAACTACTAACATACCTACCTACCTACCTACCTACCTACCTACCTACCTACCTACCTACCTACCTACCTACCTACCTACCTACCTACCTACCTACCTACCTACCTACCTACCTACCTACCTACCTACCTACCTACCTACTTACCAACATACCTACTAGCATTTCCCTCTATGGGTTATTTAGTGTTTGTTCGTGTATTTATATACTCTACTCTCCCCCCATTTCCCTCTTTCTCTGGTTCTAAACAAGGCCCAAAGGTAGACTCATCAATCTCTGTTATAGCAAGATGCCTGTCCATTTATGTACCAATCTCTCTACTAGACTACCTACCTATCTACCTACGTCCTTACCTACCTACGTCCTTCCTTCCATTCTACCTATTTGTTTTACCTACTTACCTGTTTACATACCGTACCTAGGTCTGCTTACCTACCTACCTACCTACGTCCTTCCTACGTCCTTCCTTTCTTCCTACCTAGCTTACCTAACTTCATATTTACCTAATACCGTACCTTTTTTTCCTACCGTACTTACGATATTAATCTTTCCTTCTTTTCTACCTACCTGTACCATCGACTCAGTTATTAATTTACCTATCTAACTACTAACACCCCCTTCCTCTAATAGGCTACACACATAGGTGATTAGTGAGCACTTTTACTTACCTATTGCCATGCTTCTAGTGGCCGCCCCTTATTCTGGGTTGTGATTCAAAAGCTTCCTACAGTACCGGGTAATAAGTCTTGGGGAGTGAGAAACTGGCAAAAGTAGTGATATATCTCGTAAATTTGCCAGTATTACTTCTCGTATGCATTCCAGTTTTGAAAAGAAAACCAAAACATATCCTGTCTCTTTATGATTACTGTTTGTGTGACCGTCACGTGTTTGCAAGGCTAAGATTGTTCGTGTGTGTCGTGCAGCCTTGCTTATCCGTTTGGCGGCTTCATTTTCACTTACTACCGGTAGATTACCTTCAGGATAGGACTGTCCAGTGCTTATGTAGGAATGTGTATCGACAACTACTACCGGTATTTTATTACTACTAGGCTATTTTTACTATTGCCATTATACCTATTTAACTCTTTCTCAATACCACAACCTACCGGTACTTTATCATGACCCAGTAATCTTTATAAATTATAAGGGTAAGTAGGGATACACTAAGGAAGGATATAAAGCTTGAGTGTTGTCATATAAGATAACGTATTGTTGTTGATGGTAACATGGCCACTATAATAGTCTGTTGTGTCCCACAATTTCCTTGTTTGTTTACTTTCCCTCACTTTGAATCTAACCTTGCCCTAGTGCATCCTTGGTGATTAAAATAACATAATAACATATACCGGTATCCCATCACAGTAGGGAACCAGCCTTGACCTAATTAACCGCTTGATGATCATGACGCGTTTTCTTGTAGTATATTTTGGCTATTATTAGACAATTTTATGCAGTTTCGTATCATTAACTCCCGTCCACTCACCAACTCTCTGCAATCTCTCTCTTCGCCGCAATGTTGCATCTCTCGCTATTCTATCGCTACTACAATAATCAGTGTTCCTCGGAGCTTTCCCAGTGTATACCACCTCCTCTACGTAGGGTACGCAGTACCCGCCTTGCAACACAATCCCACCCCTACTCTGTGCAACTCTCCAACCCAAGAGTGAAACGCTATTCTCAGACTTTCTTCTATTCAACTGCTGAGCTCTGAAACTCTCTCCCAGAATCAGTCTTTCCCTCTTCCTATGACTTAAATTGCTTCAAACTCCGTGTGTCCAGGCATTTTAGCTCGAACGTCCCTTGATTTCGGCCCTGTCACTTTTTGAAATCTGGGGGAGGCACTCGCTGCAGGCAGTTATGCCTTTTGTCTCCCTCATTCACATAGGGAAGAAAAAAAACTTAGGAAGGGCGTATAGTGTATGGACATTTGTTTACTTCTCTCCACTTTGAATCTAACTTTGCCCTAATTTATCCCTGGTGTATAATATAATTGAAATATATCCCATCTCAGTAGGGCCTGGACCTAACCAAGCATTAACCAGGTTATAACACCAAGGCACGACTGATAGTAATTGTTATTCCACCCATCAAATATTCGTTATCACAGGTTGGAGTTAGACGCGAGCTATATATTTGTGTGCGTCATAACCCTTTCAGTATACACTAAACAGTTAAGGGTTTGAACAAGGTACCGTATATAAGATCATTGGATGTGTGTATATATATATATATATATATATATATATATATATATATATATATATATATAATACATATATATATATATATATATATATATATATATATATATATATATATATATATATATATATATATATATATATATATTAGACGATTTTCTTTAGGACCTCAATAAACCCTCCGAGTAACATAGGTCCTTTGTTAAGCTGCATAAACCGTCTAAATTTGGCCAGAATCATAGGTATACAGTATAGGCGTCATGGACATGGTGCCGAAAGGGTTAAACAGACTATAATGTAAAGGCACGACTGTTGGTAATTATTAATCCAATATTCCTCATAAATATTCCTTATCGCAAGTTGGAGTCTGGTGTGAATTAAATAATACCGTTTGTTATTAACCGCTTCTGTACCGGTGACGTAATTTTTATATTATTTCAGCTGTATTTAGACGATTTTATGAAGCTTAGGAAGGATATGGAGTAGCTAGGTTGATTGGGATAGTTTGTACCCTTTTGATTGGTAGACGTCTTGCCAAAGCTGAATATAATCGTCTAATAGTTTGCAGAATACAATGGAGAAGATGTCGTCGGTACAGAAGGGGTTAAGCATTATGGTTGATGGTCACTGACCGGATGACTCAACCAGTATAGTATATCAACCAGTAGCTCTCAACCAGTGCCAAATCAACCAATATTTTAAGGTTAGGTTAGGATAAGTTAAGTTAAATAGGACTTTAAAAATGGTCCTGGTTGATTTGACACTGGTTGAGAATGATCTACTGGTTGAGAATGGTACTGTACTGGTTTATTTGAAACTGGTTAAGATCTACTGGTTAAGAATGGCATTGATGGATTTTACACTGGTTGAGAATGGTACTGGTTGATTTTACACTGGTTGAGAATGGTACTGGTTGATTTTACACTGGTTGAGAATGGTACTGGTTGATTTTACACTGGTTGAGAATGGTACTGGTTGAGAATGGTACTGGTTGATTTTATACTGGTTGAGATCTCTTGGTTGAAATGGTTAACCGGTTGAGATATTCTGGTTAAGAATGGCACCGATTGGTTTGGCACTGGTTGAGAATTGGCCTGATTGAGAACAACTGACAGACTAAATATTAATACATTATTCCCCATAAAAATAATCAGTGTTCCCTTAACCTCCTTTCCACAACAATGGGATTCACACGATCAATTTTACCCTCAACTTTATGCACAATCATATTCTGGACACCTTTGAAACACACTCTTGGAAGAAATGTGTTACCGGTACCTTTAATTATCTACCTCCAGTTTAGTTGCCGATACCAGTGCAAAATAACCTCAAATATTGCCGTAAAATGTCAAAAGTTGCGGGGAATGAGCTCGTGTAGATCCACCTTACAACCCGTGACCCCATCCGTAACCCGACCTGTAATTAACTACGGCCCTGTGTTTTTCTTTAATCAAGGTTGGGTAGGGGATTTTTATGGTTTAGTTGATTTTTTACCTATCGTCGTGAAAAGGGTGTGCTAAGTTTAAGGGAGATGAGTTTGCAGGGTCTATATTGTAAATAATTACGGGGTTGAAAAATGTATGAAATGGTTTACAACTAAAAAGTGAGATAACCTATTGTAAACAAATATAGGTATAACAAGAGTCATTAAAGTGTCCATTGTAATTTACTATTTAAAGGTATATTCTGGGAAATAAACCCATCTAATACGGATTGAAAGGTATATACTGTACCGTACAGCATACCGGTATCTAATCAAGGGTAAATAACTTCATATCCTCAATGTCCTTATCATAAAACATAATTATTGCTTTATAATAATTATTCTTTAACTTTTCTTTGTATCTACATGACCTTCACTCACAATGTTCCCTAGAGTGTTGGGGCTTGTACTGGAAGATAAATAAATAATACATGAATACAACAAATGTAGGAATATATAATTTTATATGCAAAGAAGACCTACCTAGTCAAGGTTTGTTTACATAAGAACATAAGAAAATGGGAGTCTGCAGAAAGCCGATTGACCTAAGCAAGGCAGATCCTTGTCCAAGTTCGTGAAGATTAAGGTGAAGGGTCTTGAGCATGAGAGAGCACGTGGCTTGTTAACTGGGTTCAGAACACACACACACACACGTACACTACCGCTTAACATATAGGTCTTCTTTACACTTCTGGTTCATGTGGCATGGTGGTAGTAGATGTTGGTAGTTGTGGTAGGTGTGGTGGTAGATATTGCATAACGTTGGCAACTTGGTCATCAAATGTTGTAGTGTATTAGTTTATAAGGCAAGTGTTTTTTGTTTTTTTTAGTGGTGAAGGATATAGCCTAGTGATGTTTTTGGTGGTGATAGTGGTAGTTTTGGGGGTGATAATGGTGATAGTGGTGAAGATGGTGACAGTGGTGCAGTATATTGTGATGGTGGTGGTGGTGATACTGGTAGTTTTGGTGGATATAGTGGTAGTGGAAGGGGGTGATACTGATAGTTGTGATGGTGGTAGGACAGACAGACAGACATACTGTACAGGGAGGAAGGGAGGTACCGGTATACAGTTTCCCCAGGACCTGTTTAACTTTCCTAGGGGGGGGGGGGGGGGTGTAAGAGAGAGAGAGATAATTATATGTGCATAGATAGATAGATCAATATATATTGTGGTACGGTTATAATATTAGGAATATTGATTGTAGTGGTGATCGTGGTAGTGAAGATAGTATTGATGGTGGTAATAATCGGTGATAGTAATGATAGTATTTAAGGTGGTAATAGTAATGATAATGATGATAGTATTAACCCCTTCTTTACCGGAGACGTCTTTTTCATTTTACTCTAGCTATATTTAGACGATTTTGTGCAGTTTAAGAAGGATACGTAATAGTAAAAAAGGCTAAGTAGGATAGTTCGAAGCCTGTTAATTACTGTTGGGCCTTTTTAAACTAAATGGAGTCGTCTAATATTTGCCAGAATATACAGTACCGGTAGTTAAAAGGACGGCACCGGTACTGAACGGGTTAATGATGATGATAGTAGTAGTGATGATGGTGATAGGACACACACACACACACATATATATATATATATATATATATATATATATATATATATATATACAGTATACAGTTTCCCTAAGACCTGTATAACTTTCCTAACCCCAGGCTCTCTCTACACACACACACACACACACACACACACACACACACACACACACACACACACACACACACACACACACACACATACACACATATATATACAGTTAAGACCTGTATAACTTTCCTAACCCCAGGCTGTTGGTGCCAGTGAGGGAGCTTTGTACGTGATATGTGTGTGTGTGTGTGTGTCTGTCTGTCTGTGTGTTTACTTGTATATGTGTGTTTATTTGTATGTTCGCATTATGAATTTGTGTGTGTTAGTGTATGTTTGTGTTATTATAGTGTGTGTGTACAGTATCCTTAGTTGTTGTTGTTGTTGTTGTTGTTGTTGTTGTTGTTGTTGTTGTTGTTGTTGTTGTTGTTCCCCAAGCTGCCTGGCCGAATAGCCCCAAGGCCCCGAGCAAAGCCAAGGCCATAACCGAGCGCCCCCACAGAACCCTCCCTGCCGACCACAATAAAGCCTGGGTGACCGAAGCCACTCCATGGCGGGGAGCTGAGGAGGGTGCGGAAACGCCCGGGAAACCAAAGCCCCACCCAGGGCCCTGTGTCCCTCAGCAATTATGAAGAGAAAGTTGTGTGTATGTGTGTGTTTAGTTGTATGCGTGTATGTGTGTTTTGAATTGTATGTACGGTATTCTATTTTATGTTTATGTTAAATACTGTGTGTGTGTGTGTGTGTATGTGTGTGTGTGTGTGTGTGTGTGTGTGTGTGTGTAACTTTGTCTGTGTACAGTGTACGGTACGGTACCGGTATATGATTACGTTTCACCCCTTTGGCACGTTTTTGTAATTTTTGTTAACATATTCTGGTTTTCATTAGACAATTATCTTTAGCTTATAAGCTACCTCTAAGACTCAAAGGTGCAAGTAAGATCTCACTAAATCCTTCTTAAGCTGCATAACATCTTATCATTTTAGCCAGAATCAAAGGTTAAAAGGCGTCATCATGTAAATATAAATTGAAATTCCTGATTTCTAACTAATTACCATATCATAGCATGTTACATAGAGTATACAGTCTATATTGTAGGCTACCTTTTACACTAATTACCATAATAACTAATTACCATATCATAGCATGTTACATAGAGTATACAGTCTATATTGTAGGCTACCTTTTACACTAATTACCATAATAACTAATTACCATATCATAACATGTTACATAGAGTATACAGTCTATATTGTAGGCTACCTTTTACACTAATTACCATAATAACTAATTACCATATCATAGCATGTTACATAGAGTATACAGTCTATATTGTACCTTTTACACAAATTCTCCTTCAAGCTCTGTTTGTCCAGATATTTTTACTCCAACGTACGGTACAGTTGTATGGTATAGGCTAATCTAATTGATTGATTTCACTCCCAACACCAAACACTTCCCAATGAAAATAATGAAAACATGTGATGCTGCCGGGATTCGAATCTGGGTTATCGGTACCACAACTACCACATACAGATCTTAAACACTCTAAGCATTACGCCATCAAGACAGTTACGGTACCGGTAATCGTTATTAATCGTTAATGGATTGCTTCTAGCTATTTAAATGCAACTCCCTTTCACCTTCGAAGTATAAATAAATTCCCAAGAACACTATATTTAATCACAACTCCACACCACTTGTAGCTGCTTCATCTGTCAACAAATGTACCTTGAATTTGGCTCTGTGTCACTCTTTCAATTTGGAGGGACGCTAGCTACAGACAGCCTTGCGTTTTGTATCCTTCTTATGCATAGAAAATATAAACAACTTAATTGCTCTATCATCCCTGCTATCCATAACTACTATTACCATCATGACTATAATTTCTAACACGAAACAAAACACCTTCACTTTCTCTGCTTTCTCCACTGTCAGGCTTAGCATGAATGAGAAAGTGTGTGTATGGGCGTGTGTGTGGGTGTGTGGGCGTGTGTGTGTGTGTGCGTGCGTGTGTGTGTGTGTGTGTGCGTGCGTGCGTGCGTGCGCGTGCGTGCGTTGGTTGGCTATATGTATTGTATGCATCTATGTACCGGGTATGTAGGCTATGTATTTTTGTATGTATGTATGTCTGAGTGTGTTTATGTAAGTATATGTTCTTTCTCCTCTGGCGGGCTTAGTATGAATGAGAGAGAGAGGTTGTGAATTAGTATGGGGGTGTAGAGAGGATGTGTGTGTTGTTGTTGTTGTTTTTGTATGGGGGCGTATTTACGGTATGTAGGTATGTGTGTGTGTTGGGAGGGGGGGGGGGGTGCTGTATGAATGTGTGTGTGGTTTTTTTATGTGTATGTATGTGATGTGTACTTTCTCCACTGCCAAGCCTAGTATGAATGAGAGTGCGTGTGTGTGTGGGGGGTGGGGGGGGGGGGGGTGGAAGGGGTAGAACGTGATTAAACTAAATGAAAGTTGTATAAGGACTGGTCTTTCACCGCCCTAGGCCTATACAACAGCTTAACGCGGTGACACCCACGATTCTCAAGTTTGTCGGGATATTCTTAACACACACACACACACATTAACACACATTAACACGGTGACACCCACGATTCTCAAATTTGTCGGGTTATTCTTGATACACACACACACACACACACACACACACACACACACACACACACACACACACACACACACACACATATATATTTCGTTAATGACATGATTTTCGTAAGTCATTGTTGCTGGTGATTTGTTTTTGTCAATCATTATCATATTGTCATTCGCACATGTATAGTGGATCAGCTTGGCCATTTGTGTGCAATGGATTATTACTGGAAAAGGCAATTCAGCGGCGATAATGAACGTGTGTGTGTGTGTGTGTGTCAGAGAGAGAGAGAGAGAGAGAGAGAGAGAGAGAGAGAGAGAGAGAGAGCATTATATTGTTGTCAAGGTATACCCAGTGATTTGATATCCACAATGTATTCTGGAGATGCCAAGGTATAGCCTAGTGAATAGTGATGTTGTTTGAGTCACAATTTGTTGTTAAAGAAGAAGAAGAAGAAAGATAAAAATAAGAGAGAGAGAGAGAGGTGGAGGATGAAAAACGAGAGAGGGGAAAGGTAAAACAATAACACAAATAAATGAGTTAGGGCAAAAGAAAACGGGAGCCAGCCAAAAACAATAACAGAAATAAGGGGAGTGTTGAAGGGACACTTATAAAAACCGGTATCACGCGAGCACTCTTTCTTAGCATTTTTGTTATGGGCATTTGAGCTTTAGCGGCTCATGAATCAAGGTTTATAATATCTCACTATAGTCTGTTAAAGTTCTGCTGGCGGTAAGTTGAATCTCTCGGCAACTGATTTATCGATACATGAACCCTTTTAAGATACGACGATGCATTTGTTTTTTGGTTATTTGACAATACGATAGAGAGAGAGAGAGAGAGAGAGAGAGAGAGAGAGAGAGAGAGAGAATATAGATAGATAGAGAGAGAGGGAGTGGGAGTGGGTGAGAAAGGGGAACACTGAAATTGAGATAGATTAACCCTTTCACGTTTTTATGACGCAGAGGTTGCCAGATTAGCAATAATAAATATAGTTCTCTCACTCTTATAATTACCTCTCCAAAATTAGTTTTCTGCCCACAGCTAACTCAAAGACAACTGCAGAGGTTGAAGTAACTAAACTAAAGGTTTCTAAATACCCCTGATGGTAACAAAGGATTTAAAGTATTCCTAATAGGCTCAAAATTGCGTCAAGAACATGAGAGGGTTAAGAAAGCTGAGCAAAGCCTCCCTTGTCTTAGTATGAAAGATCACGTTTGTGGTTTACTACTCTCTCTCTCTCTCTCTCTCTCTCTCTCTCTCGTGTATATCCTTATGCTTGTGGCTTTTTTTTTCACTTATTCTTCTTTTAAATTAGTTTGTTTTGTCTCTTTTATTTCTCCCTCTTCCCTCTTTTGCTATACTATACTTTGTTCCAAATTGATAGGCCAAAACCCGTGAACCCTAACCTCTGTAACACAAAGAGGGCCAGAGCAAATGGGCTGTAGATTTCCACACCTATTCCCTGACTGACCCGTCCCAAGTGATAGAAATAATAGCTCGATTACTCTCGTCGTTTGTGACTTATAGAGGTTAATGTTCAAGAGTTTTGGCCTTCTTATTTGGAACAGGGTATAACTATGCCTTGTGTATCTTCTTCTTCTTCTTCTTCTTCTTCTTCTTCCCTCCTCCTCCTCCTTTATCTGGTGGTGGAGATGATGCCTCCGGAAGTGTCACTTCCCGTCCACTGCCGCCACTACCTTTATAATAAATAACTTTATATTTTGACAGTGTAGCTATAGTCTATATATTATAAACAGGCCAAACATATAATATCGGTACCATACCTTTATATTTTTACAGGTGATCAGTTGAAGGTATTGAGGGATAAGCCTTTACAACGGCACCTCGTATCTACATTCTATTTTTCCTATTTTTCTGAAGAGTGTTGAGAGGGGAGAAGGGGTGTTGGAGAGAGAGGAAGCTGTTGGAGTGGCTTTGTTATGTGTGATATTAGTCTGTAGTGTAGCTATAGTCTATTTATTATAACTAGGCCAAAAATGTTGACCACTTACTGCTATAACTTTGAAATAAATATGCTCGGTTTCAGTGACTTGTGTGAAAAAATGAGCCACCTACCAGCTGATTGGGTCTTGGCACCGTGTCTAATGTCTCGTCTTGTAGTAATTATTTATTCTTAACAACTTCACCACCATTACGTTATTTTCATCGTATTCATTGATGATTTTCTTCAGTATATAATTTACATCTACGACTCAAATGGGTAAATACGATCTCAACACCGGTACGGTAACCCTCTGAATAACATATGTCCTCTTAAACTGCATAACATCGTCTAATTTTAACCAGTATTAAAGGTGAAAATGACGTCCTGGTGCTGAAGGGGTTAACAAAGGTTATAATATATATATATATCATATATATATATATATATATATATATATATATATATATATATATATATATATATATATATATATATGCTATGTCTTGGTGCATTTATTTTGCTTCATGCTGCACGTGTTTTACCTGTCTTACACACACACACACCCACACGCATGCACACACGCACTCATGTACACAGTACACACGCATGCACATACGCACGCACACACGCATGCACACACGCATGCACACACTCATGCACACTCAAACACACACTCACTCATTCATTCATTAATTCATTCACTCATTCACTCACTCACTCACTCACACTCTCTCTCACTCACTCACTCACACTCTCTCACTCACTCACACACTCTCTCACTCACTCTCACTCACTCTCACTCTCTCTCTCACTCACTCACACTCTCTCTCTCACTCACTCACTCACACTCTCTCTCACTCACACTCTCTCTCTCACACTCTCTCTCTCACACACACCTCACGTATTATATTGCTTTTCTCTGTGACTGAACTTGAGGATCACTAAGACCTGATTGTCGCACTTTGCTAAAATATAAGAAAGAAGATAAATACACTGCAGACAAATTGGAAGACATATATAATAGATGAAAAAGTATATCAGTTTAGTTTTTTGTTATAAAGCATAGACGATATTAAAACAAAGACAACAATCACATTCAATGCTAATAATCACGTGTCCAGAGAGACAATAAGTGGACTTCGGTAATAGATGTGAAAGACAAACATTTCGATATTAAGTTATAAAAAGGCATAGAGGAAAATTGGAAAACCGGCAGATTCAATGTTAATAATCACGTACAGTCGCGCTAATAAGTCATGTCTCGGCACCAAGTATGTTTTGATCAATAATTGGTATCAGCAATATTTAAGCTTCATTTCTTCATATCGAGTGAAATATATAAACATGTTCCTACACTTATCCACCCTATTCAACATCTGACAGACATTAATATAGCACAGAGCAAGCCAAACGTAATGACAGCTGGGACATGACTTATTAGCGCGACTGTACAATCAGGATTTAGAGGGAGGTTTAGTGTTTCTGGACTCCCTTCTCCCTCATGTACATCCAATGACACACTTTAGCAAGAAAGACAACATATAAATATATATACTGTATATCATACAAAATATAAACTCATTAAAGAACAAAAATACAATATCACAACTATTATAATTATCTTAATAATATATTTAAATGAAAATATAAGCAATACAATGAAAATAACAACATCATTTTAATATACAATCAAGTCTTTTGAGCCTCAGGTTTTAGGACGATGAAACTTTGTTATAGGCTAGTGTTATTTATATTGGAAGATTTGATTGATGTTTATTGAAGGCTTTGTGGGAGTACCGGTAAGAGGGTTACATTAAGATAGTGTGTGCCCTTTTGATTCATTAAGGGGAGGTTTTTAGTTTGTTTCCTACTCCTCCAGCAATCTTAAAATTTCACCCCCTTGACCCCCTTTCAAGATAAATTTGTACATTTTTCGGTAGAAAAATGTCCCGGCCAAAGGCCGGTTACTCTTAAATTACAGGCTCGCTATCGCTCGCCAGGAAAAAATCGACACCTAAATGGCACGAAAGGTCTTAAAATTGACAGAATGGGGCGGAAAATCTTAAAATCGCCAAGCTGAAGGGGGCG
>CM064569.1:4570855-4590690 GCA_032716605.1 Paralithodes platypus
TATATTAAATATTCTGACCACTCTTCATATATTAAATATTCTGACCACTCTTCATATATTAAATATTGTGACCACTCTTCATATATTAAATATTCTGACCACTTCTTCATATATTAAATATTGTGACCACTCTTCATATATTAAATATTCTGACCACTCTTCATATATTAAATATTCTGACCACTCTTCATATATTAAATATTCTGACCACTCTTCATATATTAAATATTGTGACCACTCTTCATATATTAAATATTGTGACCACTCTTCATATATTAAATATTGTGACCAATCTTGATATATTAAATATTGTGACCACTGTTCATATATTAAATCTTGTGACCACTCTTCATATATTAAATATTGTGACCACTCTTCATATATTAAATATTGTGACCACTCTTCATATATTAAATATTGTGACCACTCTTCATATATTAAATATTGTGACCACTCTTCATATATTAAATATTGTGACCACTCTTCATATATTAAATATTGTGACCACCTCTTCATATATTAAATATTGTGACCACTCTTCATATATTAAATATTCTGACCACTCTTCATATATTAAATATTGTGACCACTCTTCATATATTAAATATTCTGACCACTCTTCATATATTAAATATTGTGACCACTCTTCATATATTAAATATTGTGACCACTCTTCATATATTAAATATTGTGACCACTCTTCATATATTAAATATTGTGACCACTCTTCATATATTAAATATTCTGACCACTCTTCATATATTAAATATTGTGACCACTCTTCATATATTAAATATTGTGACCACTCTTCATATATTAAATATTCTGACCACTTCATATATTAAATATTCTGACCACTCTTCATATATTAAATATTCTGACCACTCTTCATATATTAAATATTGTGACCACTCTTCAATATTAAATATTCTGACCACTCTTCAAATATTCAAACCATGGTTCAAAATCGCCCACCCCCTCCCCCCTCTCCTCCTATTTGACCTTCCTGTTCCTGGTTCACCATTAACAGCTGTTTTAGTAACTGGGACATTTCACCAGTAAATATGTATTGTATACAATCAAAGGTATATACAATCATTAGGTATATTAGTGTTGATTTACCTGTGTATACTTACATTAGATGGGTTTGTTTCTACCAATTTACATTGTATAGGGGTATATTATTATGGCTCTGTCTCGAGTCGGCCACTGTCAGCTATGGGGTATGTGTCTGAGTACATACATACATACATACATATTATTATGGACACTCTAGTTACCCATTTCATACCTTCTTTAAACTAATATATAATTTGAGAGTGTGGAATTCCCTACTAACTATTCCAACCACTATCACCGTGTTAAAAAACGACCCCTCACTGATCCCTCCCATTTTACACTCAACATGTAAGGGTTTAAAGCTGTGGGAAACGTAACAAAAATTATCCTTTATAATATACCATTTCAAATTTATAATAAACCCATCTAATATAAAGATGAAATGGTTAATCACAATTAATCAATGTACCAGTGATTTTATGTATAGGTACTTTTTATATGTCTTTGATTATATACAGTGCAACGCTTCTTGTTCTATGCGTTTTTCTATCCTCCTTATCATGGAGCTACCTACTAACTGTTCCAGCCAACTCCAAACCCACTCCCTCCCCCTTACATTTGGCCTTCCTGTTCCTGGTTGATCATTACTATTAACAGCTGTTTTAGTAGCTGGCTATTTCAGCAGTAAATATATCAGTTGGTAGTGGTTATAGTACCAGTAGTATTTATAGCGGTGGTAGGGGGTGGTAGTAACTTAGCAGGGGATCGCCAGCAGCGAGGAGTAGAGCTGGTATAGGGGGTGAAGGAGGAGGAGGAGGAGGAGGAGGAAGAGGAAGAGGAAGAAGAAGAAGAGGAAGATGCAGAGGAGTGGGGATGGTGGTATATTTCAACAGTAAATATAGCAGTTAAGGATAACAGTCGTTTAGCACCAGTAGTATTTATAGTGGCAGCAGGAGTCCTTAGTAGGGGGTGGTAGTAATTCAGCAGAGGGTTGCCAGCAGGGAGGAAGAGGGCTGGTAAGGGGCAGGGGGAATAGGCGAAGGAGGGGAGGAGGGAGGATGAGACGTATACAAAAAAAAGGTTTAACAAAAAAGTTGGACGGAGGTTGGAAGCAGGACAAAACGGCTACACTCCTAAACGGCCACAACCCAAAGTCCCAAACGGCATCATATCATAAAGGGCCACAACCCAAACTACTGGAGCGAACGTCTTAAAATATAATAACTATACAAAAATGAGGGAGAATGTGGTCCAGATTAAAAACAAACCTGCCCGTAAATTGCCTAGGGTGTACTGTAAGTTTTTGAGGTGAGGTAAGGGTAGGAGGTTGGTGAATGGTAGAACAGTGGGAGAAGTGTGTGTGTGTGTGGTGTGTGGGGGGGGGGGGGGGGGGGGGGGGGGCAGTAGAAGAGGTAGTGGGAGGGGGATGAGCGGGAGAGGTAAAGGGAGGAGGTGGGTGAATGGTAGAACCAGGGTCCAGAGAATATTCTCTGGACCCTGGGTAGAACAGTGGGTGGGTTGGGTGTGGGGGAGAACAGTGTGAGAGGTGGGTGTGGGGGGGGGGGGGACAGTGGGTATGTGGAGTGGGTGTTGGAGATAACAGTGGGAGAGGTGGGGCGTCGGCGCTGAGCACAGTAGAAGAGGTGGGGTGGTGGGGCGGAAGAGAAGTCACACATGCGTACACACATACGCACATAACACAGACACGCACATAAACATGGACTCGCACACCTGGTCGCTTCCCTTTCGTCTTCCAGGTGTGTGTGTGTGTGTGTGAGAGAGAGAGAGAGAGAGAGAGAGAGAGAGAGAGAGAGAGAGAGAGAGAGAGAGAGAGAGAGAGAGAGAATGTAGTAACAAAGCTTATGATGTAGTAGTGGATGTGATTATAGTTACATCGTGGTGATCAGATGGTCTTGTGGTTAAAGTGCCACTGACAGTAATATTGTAATTATTGTGTTGGTGGTTGTGTTGTGTTTTTTTAATTGTCATGGCGTTGTGGTAATTGTGGAAGTTACGATTGTAGGCTATTCGTATAAGATAGATATACGCAATTTTATTAGCTGGCATTAGAAGATGATGATGATGAAGAAGTTTTGTGTTAGTGGTGGAAGTGGGGATGATGGAGGTAACATGTATTGGTGATATTGAAGAGAAGTGATGATGGCGATAGAAGAAGCAGGTGACCCCCATTAATGAAATCAACAAATACATGTGGCACTCCAAGGACTCGAACCTATGTCCACGACTGTACATGCCACCTTGAACACAGTACCGTATATTAGAGGGGTGGTCAACTTTTTGTACTGATACACACAATATGGTCAAGTTTTTACTACATGTTTCCCGTTCGATCATAAAATAGATTTGGTTGGGGAGGGGATACATCATTTGTTTTTGCTTCATCTCCAGGGCTGTTGTTGTTGTTGTTGTAGTAGTAGTAGTAGTAGTAGTAGTTGTTAGTTCTGATATATCATTTGTGTTTTTGTTTCATCTCGTGTGTTGTTGTTGCTGTTGTTGCTGTCGTTGTTGTGAATTAGATTATTGTATCCAATTTATTAGTTACACTTTCCTGTCTATGCTAATTTGACAACACAAACGTTTGTTGTGGTTACAATCTTCAAACCTGGTCCCTTTATGAAGTGATCTGGATCTGAATAATTTCTAAACTGGAGTCGGTTGGTGGAGGGAACATAATAATTAAATTGTTTAGCAGTAGCTAAAATGCAATCAAGTCATGGGATCGAGGCGTTAACCCCTTCACCACGATCACTCCTTATTACCTTTCATTCTGGCTAAAGTTCGGGGATTTTAGGCAGTTTACGAAGGACCTACAGTAGGTTATTCAGTGTTTATTGAGATCATATTTACCATTTTTGAGTCTCAGGGTAGATTGCAAGCTACAGAAAATCGTGTAATGGTAACCAGAATATGATGAAACTACAAGTGTACAAGCAGTGGTTAAGAAGTCTGTGGGGGAACACAAGTCACTGGTGATCGCGTTCGCCTTCCATCGCCAATCACCTTCTGTCCATGTAAGGAAACGCTTGTGAGGGTGATTTTAGCCTGTCCTTTACCTGCCCGCCGCGCCAATCTCGCCCTTACGTACCCTTGTTATAAAGGTTGTGAGTGGGGGAGGATCGGTGGCGGTGCAGCTCCTAATGACCCAAGTGGAGGAGGGCTCGTGGGAAGCGGTGGAGCTGTTTGTAGGAACACTTAGCCAACCATTACCTTACCTGGCGTTTGTTACCTGTCATGTTATTTAATTTACCTGTCCAGTATTAATTGCGTGGTATTAAGCCGCATTGGACCACTCCAGTCATCACTCGCTGCTTCTGTATCTGTATTTCTTAAAAAAAAAAAAAAAATCTCCATTAGCTTGCACTAGAATTACGGTACAACAAAATAATATTTGTTTACCACGAAACTTGTTGATGAAACATATTTTTTTTTAGGAGTGATTGATTGCTCATAATCAATAGGTTAAGTAATGGATATCTTAAATTTTCCTGAAGCATAGGATGCAATATATTTGTAATATGTATTACATTGTAAGAGTAAATAAAACACTAAAATCAACAGAACGCACCTGGATGTATACCAGATCAAGTAGAACCAAATCAAGATAGATTAACGCTCCCTAGAGATGATTTCGGTGGGAAGAAGTTAGGTTACCAAAAGTCACTTGATACTAATCTTCCAGTGCTATCCAGTAATCTGCAAAGGATGCGTATTCCACCGTTTCCACGTTTCTAGAGTTACTTATTATTTATTCTAACTATTTTGTACTTCATATTGGTGTTTATTTCGTATTCGAGGGGTTGGGTTGAGTGGTGGAAGTTTTTTTTTGAGGTTTGGTGTAATTTCCGACATGGGAGTTCTGGAGGGGCTTTGCAAAGGGCTTTGTTTTGAATGTGAAGATCAGTGTGGCTTTAGCCGTTGCGAGGGAAGGTGTGTCGCCGCTCAGCCTCCCGCCCTAGTGTTGTGGTCTCACGTGGAGGTGAAATACAAAGTGCTACCATTCGGATACAAAAAAGTAAATTGAATCTTATTTCGCTTTTCCCATTGGTCGATCAGTTGAAGGAAAATGTATGGGAAATTTTGATTGCCGGAACTGATATAATGACGAAATATATAAATGGAAACTAGAATGATACATGGAAATTAATTAAAGGCGTGCAAATACTTAACAAACTAAATTCATTTTGTGAATATAAAATGTTAATATGAGTCTCTATACTATACATTGATTTGGAACTCTTGATTTTGAAGTCTGCGTGGGTGTATCCATGGAAAAAGGGAAAACGATAAACATGAATTGTGTACCAACAGTTTCAAATATATACTCATTTTCCCGAATTGTGGACATTAGTGTGCAGTATTAATGTGAATATAATGACGGTTTGAGTTGTGAATCATTGTTGCCCTCATAAAATATAGATGTTTTTATTTTTATTTTTTAGTGGGCCTAGTTGTACAATTTCAGTTGACGGATTGTTGAAATATATGTCAGAATGTGAATATATTGTAATTGCGAATAATTGTTGCCCCTACTGCACATACATGCGAGACATTACAATTTAGTATGTACCGGTAGGCTATTATGGAAACAGTGATCATGATTTGTCTTTCGGAAGTTCAGACAAAAACATATCGGCTACATTTTCCCGAAATGTGGAAGGTCTATGCAGTGCAACAGTAGTGTGAATGTATTGCAGTTGTGAATCTTTGTTGACCCCACATAATATATATGCGAATACTTTAACCTATGCAGTACCGATGCCATCCTTTGCATTATATTCTGGCAACTAATATTACCTGTTTGTATTCAACTTGGAAGGTCATCTGCATATTTAAAGGCTACAGACTATTTCAATCCTTTTAGCTGCCACATACAGTATATCCTCCCCCCCCCCCCCCCCCACACACAGACCATTATGCGGGTACTTTAAGGGGAGGTGGGTCGTTTTTCTGGTTCCCCTTCTTCCTCATGTTTAGCCCCCTTAGTTTTCAGATTTTAAGACGTTCGGCCCATTAGTTTGACGATTTTAACACCTTTCACCCCGTTTCGTTGTCAACTTTAAGACCTATCGTGCCATTTTGGTGTCGATTTATCCTGGCGAGCGATAGCGAACCTGTAATTCAAGAGGAATCGGCCTTTGGCCGGGACATTTATATATAACAAATTTACAAATTTGCCTTGGGGGAAGTGTTTT
This sequence comes from Paralithodes platypus, assembly GCA_032716605.1. Taxonomy (NCBI): domain Eukaryota; kingdom Metazoa; phylum Arthropoda; class Malacostraca; order Decapoda; family Lithodidae; genus Paralithodes; species Paralithodes platypus. Next base: position 4,577,128 of record CM064569.1, read on the forward strand.
TTTTTTTGTTTTTTTTTTAGTTTGATGGAGGTCTAGGGAGGAAAACAAAAATAGATAATATGAAGACACATAGGCTACTAATAGCAAATAAATACGCCCATCTCCTCTTAAAATAGATATAGTGGGTTCAGGTGCACTCTCCCGTCCCTGTTGTGAATGGGGTGGGGTTATATGATATGGTTAGTGGATACAGTGTTTTGTACCAAGGTCGTTCTGTATCCTCTGTAACTCCAATGTCGTCTCCGGTTCTTCTTCCAGGGTGTAATTTTGTATATTTTATCATATATATATATATATATATATATATATATATATATATATATATATATATATATATATATACTGTATATATATATATATACAGTATAGAGAGAGAGATAGAGATAGGTAGGTAGATATTGGTTAACGAGAGATTATTCATATCCAGTCTATACCAGGTCCCTTCTTTATAGTTAGTTCAATAGTTGTTCCTATTGAATATTGAAAGTTCCAGACTGTACGCTTTGCAGTTTGTATTTTGTCTTTGGAAGTGTTAAAAACGACCAATACAATGCAATTCTCTCTCTCTCTCTCTCTCTCTCTCTCTCTCTCTCTCTCTCTCTCTTATTTTCTATCCTCACCTTCAACTTTCCTTTACTATCGGGTATGCCATCACTACTAGAATTAAGCCCTGACCACCTCGTTTGGATCGCAAGGTCTGTGTGGCCAGTGTATCTATGTAAATATCTCTTCTCTAACACAACCCCCCGCACATAATACCGCCCCAGAGCAGCCCACCAACCCAGCTGAACATGGATCTCTCTCTCTCTCTCTCTCTCTCTCTCTCTCTCTCTCTCTCTCTCTCTCTCTCTCTCTCTCTCTCTCTCTCTCTCTCTCTCCTCTTCTCGCCACAGTGAAACATGGATCTCTCTCTCTACTCTCTCTCGCCTCTTCTCTCTCTCTCTCTCTCTCTCGCTCTCTCTCTCTCTCTCTCTCTCTCTCTCTCTCTCTCTCTCTCTCTCTCTCTCTCTCTCGCTCTCTCTCTCTCTCTCTCTCTCTCTCTCTCTCTCTCTCTCTCTCTCAACCCCCCGCACATAATGTCACCCCAGAGCACCCCACCAACCCAGCTGAACATGGGACCAGCAGGGACCAGTTTTTTCTTTGTTGTTGGGTGGTTCGCATACAACCTCGTCAAGGACCCGCCCTATCAATAAATAAACAAAAAATAAAGAATAAATAGTGTATAAAAGTGATATCGTGAAATGTTTTAATTGACGATAGGCTATACAACTTTGTCCAGTTACTTGGAGAGATAGACAAAAATAGATGGTTATTTTTAAACTTCGAAGAGTACCGTAATAATGATATAATATTGTACTCTTATTTTTAGAGACTGAAGTAATGAGATATAATATTTTCTTACGTACTGGTAGTTATAAACGTAATATAACTTTTTCCTAGAAACAAATATTATATAAAAGTGATATCATGAAACGTGTAATTGACGATATAAAACTTTGTCCAGTTATTTTGAGAGAAAGAACAAATTGATGGCGTATTTTTAAGTTTAGAAGAGTAGTAATGATAATACCTTTGTACGCTTATTATAGAGAATTAAATTATATAATTTTATATTAACTAACGTAGATATACACGTAATTTAACTTTGCCTAGTGAAAATACTGCACGAAAGTGATTTTAACCTATAATTGACGATATACCGTATAACCTTGTCCAGTTATTGTCGGAGAAATAATACGATGAAGTATTTTTAACGTAGAAATATGTACTGGTATAGAATATGTACTGGTATAGAATATGTACTGGTATAGAATATGTACTGGTATAGAATATGTACTGGTATAGATGTACTGGTATAGAATATGTACTGGTATAGAATATGTACTGGTATAGAATATGTACTGGTATAGAATATGTACTGGTATAGAATATGTACTGGTATAGAATATTAATGGGGTTATGGTAACCTTGTCTGGATATTGTTGAGAATGGAAAATAAGATTACATATTTTTAACACGCGGAATTTCGATGTGAGTATCTTAGGTTCGAGTCCTTGGCCACATGTGTTTGTTGATTTCATTAATTGAGTTTAGAAGTGAAGTTGGTTGGTGGAAAAAAACATAATAATACAACTATACAAACTGCAGGATATACGGTAATGATGATAACACCTGTCTAGTTATTGGAGAGAACGAAACAATAGGATGATATTGTTTACGTTGAAATATACCGGTGCATAACATTACCTTGCGCAGTTATTGCAGAGAACGACAAAATAAGGCTGACTTTGTTTTATGTAGCAATAAAAACATAACCCTGCGCAGTTATTGGAGAAAAATTGGAAGTGTGTGTGTGTGTGTGTGTGTGTGTGTTTACGTATGCATATATTCTAATATTCCTGTGTGTAAGTAACAGATGGTGGATGATACAGAGAAATATGAAATGTCCAACAGATGTTAGGGAGAAATCTTGGTGAAATTGCTTTGTAGTCTCGTGCCTTATCCATTAGTCAAACTCTCCCTTTCTCCATAGATACGGTACTACATAGGCCTATATATTTACAGAGTATGTGTGTGTGGGAGAGAGAGAGTGTGAGAGTTAGTGAGTATACGGTGCTAAATGGACAAATGCTATTTATTTTACCCCCACCTACTGTATGTGTCTATCCGCGGTTGTGTAGCTAACCTAGAAACTTAATACCGGTATACTGTATATAGGTCTACTGTTATTATAGTTAGGTGATTTTAGGACGTTTGACCCTATTAGTTTTGTGATTTTAAGACGTTTTTTTCGTATTAGTTTGGTGATCTTAAAACATCCCAGCTTAGTCAGGTGTCGACTGGAGAGGTATGTGTTCTATGCGAGCGATAGCGAGCCTGCAATATGGAAGTAAACGGCCTTCGGCAGATACCTTTTCTACGAAAAATGTACAAATTTGAGTGTGGGGCGTCTTATTATTTGAGTGTGGGGCGTCTTATTATTTATCTTGAAGAGGGGATGGGGGGTTTGATGGGAAAGTGTGTGTGGGTGTTAGTGTGTCTGTGTTTATGTGTTAACAGGTCTTGAGTTTAACCTGTTCCTTGTACCTGTATACATCTGACCTTGATAAGCTCTGTGTGTTGTGTGTTTAACCTAGAAACTTGGTTTAATATTACCTTGAATGAGAGATAATGGTTGTATTTTACTTTTGAAGCATCCATGATCAGTACCGTTACTCTTAACCCCTTCATACTCATATGACGCAGAGATTGCCAGATTAGCAATAATAAATCGAGTTCTCTCACTCTTATAATTACCTCTCTAAAATTAGTTTTCTGCCCACAGCTAACTCAAAAACAACTGCAGAGGTTGAAGTAACTAAACTAAAGGTTTCTAAATACCCCTGATGGTAACAAAGGCTTTAAAGTATCCCTAATAGGCTCAAAATCGCGTCATATGTCGGAGAGGGTTAACCTAGATTTTGAGAGTTGTAACTGGTTGTGTTAAGTTAACCCCGTTTCTCATATATAATATCCATTAATCTATCTATTGCCAGACGTCTTAATCCCTGATAGTGGGTGGCCGCAAATCAATCGCCTTTATATGCTTCCATATGCCGAGGCAACTCACTCGATTATCTACCTGTTCATGGGGGAGGGTCGCTTAAGCCCAACAGCCTATGAAAAATATACCATTACAATTATCGACTGTAATTGAGAATATTATGTGTAAGGTATCTTTTTGATGAATATATATACCGTACATAAATGAATAGACCAAAACAAATAAACAGCCACCAGCCCCTTAAGGGGAGGTATTTAGTTTGGTCTCTAGATATCCATCAAGCTTAAGATTACACCCCCTTGAGCCCCTTTCAATATAAATTTGTACATTTTTCGGTAGAAAAATTTCCCGGCTGAAAGCCGGTTCCTCTTAAATAACAGGCTCGCTATCGCTCGCCAGGATAAAATCGACACCTAAATGGCACGAAAGGTCTTAAAATTGACAGAAATGGGTCGAAAGTTCTTAAAATCGTCAAAATAATGGGGCGAACGTCTTAAAATTAGAAAAGCAATGGGGCTAAACATGAGCGAGAAAGGAGTCAAGAAAAAAATCCCTCAAGTGGATATCTCTCCTTAAGCCAACTATACAATGTAACTCCATCTAGACCTACGTTTTTTTTCTTTCCTGCTCTACGTCTACGTCTAGGTAGGCTATCTCCATTTACATCACCTCAGCCTACTAACCAGTTTTTGTCTCCTTAGATCTGCTTACCCAAATGTCTCGTTCTACTTAAGGGGAGATCTCCACTTGAGGGATTTTTTTCTTGACCCCTTTCTCCCTCATGTTTAGCCCCATTGCTTTTGATATTATAAAACGTTTGCCCCATTAGTTTACCGATTTTAAGAACGTTCACCCCATATTAAGACCTTTCGTGCAATTCAGGTGTCGATTTTATCCTGGCGAGCGATAGCGAGCCTGTAATTTAAGAGGAACGGAGACATTTTTCTACCGAAAAATGTACAAATTTATCTTGAAAGGGACTCAAGGGGGTGTAATTTTAAGCTTGATGGAGGTCTAGGGAACAAACTAAATACCTCCCCTTCACAACTTTTACATGGATAAGCTTTTAGGGCCTAGGTCTAGCTAGTCTTATCAATCTATGTCTCTATTGTAGTTATATCATAAGTATGTTATAGCTCAGGCAGGGGTAGGGCAAACGAGCAGTGTATAAAATGTCCATACATATTTACTGGATGACCCTTCCCAAATGGTATAAATGTATCAGCTCAATTACTCAAATCCTATTTGTGTTACGAGAAGTTGGGGTCGGGATTTCTAAACTCGTCAAAATGATTAAAATGCGTAAAAAAATAATAGTGGGCCTGAGTGATCCAGATCTGGTTTCTGTTAATTACAGGTGTTTTTATGTAGGCTATCCCCAAGGTATAGGTCTGGTTTAACACAATACCTCCCAACTTTGACCTCGTTCCTTGTAAAGCTCGGCTCCTACTTTCCTGTTTGGTGAGAGTGCTGGGGTAGTGGCACTATCTTCTAACAATTAAACACACGTCTTTTATAGTGAAAATTGACCATTTGCGAGTTTCAGGCTATAAGGAAGTTGGAGCTGTAGACCTCGATAATTAACAGAATTATCGCCTAAATTGCGGTTGTAGTGCATTTATAAATACACAAGACTCAATGAACATACTTTTTATCCATTACAAACCTACACTATTGTTGTATTTCTGTTTAATATCGATGTCTACGGCTCCAACTTCCTTAGAGGCTGAAACTCGCAAGTGGTCAATTGGTGAGTTTATCCAAATTACATACAATCGTTTGCACACACCCTGGCTGGCGTACTTATTGGTCACTGATTACACACACACACACACACACACACACACACACACACACACACACACACACACACACACACACACACACACACACACACACACTGTTCGTGACTGTAGCCTACCACCTTACACTGCAGGCGGTATAGATCCGTTTTTATTGTTAATATTTTGTGTTTAGTTGATTGGGTGTGAATTGAAGCAGCTCGTTACCTACTTTCCTGTGTGAGGTTGTGGTGCCCCATAACCTGAGGGGGGAACAAGGCGGGTTACTGTAGGCGGGGGGGACGCCAAACCCCCCTCTATCTTATCAACAGCTGTTTCCATATACTAAAGCTAAATTTGTAAATTTTTCGGTAGAATAATGTCCCGGGCGAAGGTCGTTTCCTCCCAAATCACAGGCTAGCTATGGCTCGCCAGGAAAAACAAATCGACACCTGACCTAAATTGAACATCTTAAAATTGCTAAACCAATGTGTTAAAATTGCCAAAACTAATGATTAGATACAAGGGGGGGGGAGGGGGGGGGGTGATTGTGGTGGTGGTGTCCTAGAACCTGCGGGTGAACAAGGCGGGTTGCTGTAAGGGGAAGGAGAGTTCAGGTGGGGTGTGTGTGGGTCGTTCCCCCCCTCCACCACACACATCCCCACCTAGTAACCTCCCCAGGCCAGGCTAGACAGACACCACATCACCACCTGACATACACCTTCGCCCCGCGGTCATTTACAAGTATCGGTGGCACACTTCTCACTATTCTATCACTATTACAATCATCAGTGTTCCTCAGAGCTCTCAGCGTATACCACCTCCTCTACGTAGGGTACGGTACGTAGTACCCGTCTTGCAACACAATCCCACCCCTACTCTGTGCAACAGTTACTCTTCAACCCAAGAGTAAAACGATACTCCCAATCTTTCTTCCATTCAACAGCTGAGCTCTGGAACTCTCTCTGAATCCATCTTTCCCTCATCCTATGACTTAAATTGCTTCAGACTCCGTGTGTCCAGATATTTTGGCTCGAACATTCCTTGATTTTGGCCCTGTCACTTTCAACTCCTGGGGAGGCACTCGTTACAGGCAGTTTTGCCTTTTGTCTCCCTCATCCACATTGGAAAAAATACCTCATATCAACTTTAAAAAAAATTTTTTTTTTCCCCCCCCCAAAAAAAACAACCGAGCCAGTCCTCTCGCCAGACGCTTCACCCATTTCAGGTGTCGATTTTTTTCTGGCCGATTTTGGAGGGAAAATTTTTCTACCGACAAATGGCATTGACGTTAGGTCTAGCCGCTCATTTCTGCAGCTATCTAACACGTGTCTATTTGATTGATGTAATTTCTAGAGAGTCAATGAGGTGATACCAAAGTAATTTGTGGACTGGCGTGATGGATGTTATTATGGAGATTGTGTGAACGAGTCTTGAGGTGACAATAATGTAATATGTGCGTTGTGTTATCTGAGAGTGTGAGCCTTATCTATATTATTAGTGAATGATAAACGTGACCCGTAGGAACACACTTAACACATCACAAATACATCACACACACACACACACACACACACACACACACACACACACACACACACACACACACACACATACACACACACACAAGAACGATAATATGTGTGTGTGTTATCAGAGAGTGTGGGTCTTATATTTATTATTAGTGAGTGACAAACGTGACCCAGAGGAATACAAATAAGTTGAAATAACACACATCATCACATATCATCACACATCACATCATATCACACACACACACACACACACACACACACACACACACACACACACACACACACACACACACACACACACACACAGAGCGAGAGCGAGCGAGAGACTAATCCAAATGTTTATCTCGTCAACCTCGTCACAGATTGTCTAGGTGTTAAAGTTGTTTGAAGGAAAGACACACAGAAGCACGGAAACTGTCTGTGGTGGGTAAACAAAGTGGTGAAGGGAGAGACAGGGAAGTGACAGGATACAGGGAGAGATGATATGCTACAGATAGACAGAAGGAGATGAAGGAAAGGAGGAAGAGACGGGCAGAGACAGGGAAGTGACACGAGACAGGGAGAGATGATATGATAAAGACAGACAGAAGGGGATGGAGGAAGTGACGGGAGACAGGGTGATTTATTATGAGAGACAGATAGACAGACAAGGAGATGGAGAAAGGTGGTAAGAAACAGACAGACAGGGAAATAACAAGAGACAGAGTGAATTATTATAGGAGACAGATAAACAGAGATGAAGGGAGAGAGGAAGAAACGGGCAGAGACAGGGAATTATTATAGGAGACAGATAAACAGAGATGAAGGGATATAGTGAGAAAACGGTCAGCAGCAGGGAATTATTAAGGAGACAGATAAACAGGAGATGAGGGCGAAAGGAAGAAAACGGGCTGAGCAGAGGAATTATTATCGAACGATAACAGATGAAGGTAGAGAGTAAGAAACTTGGCAAGACAGGGAATTATTATATTAGAGCAGATAACCATAGATGAATTGTAAGAGGAATAAACGGGCAAAACAGAGGGAATTAAATTATGGAGACAGACTAAACCATGAAGGGAGAGAGGAAAGAAAACGGGCAGAGACAGGGTGAATTATTATAGGGAGGACAGATAAACAGAGGATTAAGGTAGAGAGAGGAAGAAACGGGCAGAGACAGGGAATTATTATAGGAGACAGATAAACAGAGATGAAGGGAGAGAGGAAGAAACGGGCAGAGACAGAGGGAATTATTATAGGAGACAGATAAACAGATGAAGGGAGAGAGGAAGAAACGGGCAGAGACAGAGGGAATTATTATAGGAGACAGATAAACAGATGAAGGGAGAGAGGAAGAAACGGGCAGAGACAGAGGGAATTATTATAGGAGACAGATAAACAGATGAAGGGAGAGAGGAAGAAACGGGCAGAGACAGAGGGAATTATGTGTAACATATACATAGGGAAACTGTGTAAGAGGGGAAGAGACAGAGGGAAGTGACGGGATACAGACAAGAAACAGAGGGAATTAAATCAGACAAGAAACAGAGGGAATTAAATCAAGAGATAGGCCTATATGAAGGAATTAGATGTAAACAAAAAGACAAGGACATTGGTGGGAGAGACAGACAGGGACAGAAGCAAGCTGTTTGAGACAGACAATCAGACAGGGAAAAAGCTGGGAAAGGGACAGGTGGATAGGGAAGAGACGGGAGACAGACGGAGAAAGGCCTTGACAAGTAGACGGGAAATAGACGGTGAGATTTTCAGACGGGGTGGAACCGTGGAGGACAGAATACTGGGTGTGTAGGTGGGTAAATATAGACGGGGGTGAGGGGCATACAGACTAATACAATATAGATAACCGTGGTCATGCCCCGAGTATTTTCCCTCAACCAATGTTTATGAAATATTGTAACAGGTACTTGTGCAGGTATGTGTACTTGCCAGAGAGACTGCAGGTAAACAGACGAGTTAGTAGACAGACAAACAGGGCTGAGTCATTGTATTAAGTATGCAGTTTGTTAGGTCAAGGGTAGTGTTGGTTGACACGGAGGAGAGGACAAACTTGAGCGTGGGAGGTACTTATCTTATTTTGTCACCATTCACACAGATGGTTATCATCTTGTTTAGGTTATATCTGTTACCATCTTTTACCCTTACTTCGTTGTTTCCTTTGCTTCTGTTCTTCTCGTACATCTATCTATCTATCTATCTATCTACTCAGACCCAAGCCCCACTTTTCTCGTACATATCGTCTGTTTATCTGGGGAATGGCATTTTCAAAATTAATCCTAATTTAATATAGTTTATATATCTTAAAGTGGAAAAATTACAGTGTAAATCACAAGAGCAGTGAACTTGAGAATTGTACAAAGCACCCGGGCAAAAAGTGGCTAATGTAAGAGGAAGCGAGGATACTACAGGAAACCACACACTTATTATGAGAGAGAGAGAGAGAGAGAGAGAGAGAGAGAGAGAGAGAGAGAGAGAGAGAGAGAGAGAGAGAGAGAGAGAGAGAGAGAATGACGAGAGAGAGAGAGAGAGAGAGAGAGCGAGAGAGACCGAGAGAGGTGAGAGGGAGGGAGGAGAGAAGAGAGAGAGGGAGAGAGAGAGAGGGAGGATTCTTGAGAGAGAGAAAGAGAGAGAGAGAGAGAGAGAGATTTGTTTTTGTATAGATTGACTAATCGTGTATCCAAGGAGAATTAAGGAAACCACAGACGTGTGCTAGAGACTGAGTTTCTGTTTGTTGTTTTATTTTTTTATTGTTTTGTTGTGTGTAGTCGTAGAGGTGTTCTGATTTTTGTTTAGTTTTTGTTTGGGTAGTGAGTTGTTGGTTGGTAGTATTTGTTCTGAAGCAAGCCTTACAGGTATTGAAAGCAAGGGGTTGTGTTGACATTGAGAGTGACGGCGAAGCGAGGGAGAGAGTGTGTGTGGTGTGTGGTGTGATGAATGTATGAAAAGCTGTATCCAAGGAATTTAAAAAAAAATAGGAAACCACAGACTTATGATGGTTAATAAATTTAGTGTTGGAGAATGAGCTTTAGTTTCTTGGCTGTTGTAGTAGAGGTGTTGTGTGTGTGTGTGTGTGTGTGTGTGTGTGTGTGTGTGTGTGTGTTTTATTACGTAAGTGTCTTGTCTGGGTAGTATTAGTGCGTGTGTGTAGTAGTAGAGGTGTTCTGAAGCAAGCCTACAGTTATTGAAATAAAGGAGTGGTGATATGAATGATTGAGAGAAAAAGAGGGGGAGAGGGAAGAAGGGAGGGAGAGAGAGAATATGTGTGTGTGTGTAAAGATGAAGGACCGTGTATCAGTAAATTTTAAGGGGAGGTATTTAGTTTGTTCCCTACTGTTTCATCAAGCTTAAAATTACACCCCCTAGACCCCCCTTTCAAGATAAATTTGTAAATTTTTCGGTAGAAAAATATCCCGGCTGTGGCCGGTTGCTCTTAAATTAAAGGCTCGCTATCGCTCGCCAGGAAAAAATCGACACCTAAATGGGACGAAAGGTCTTAAAAGTGACATAAATTGGGTGAAAGTTCTTAAAATCGCCAAAGTAATGGGGCGAACGTCTTAATATCTCAAAAGCAATGGGGCTAAGCATGAGGGAGAAGGGGGTAAAGAAAAAAATCCCTTAAGTGGAAATCTCCCCTTAACGTTTAGTGTTGGGGAGAGAGCTCTGAGTTTCTTGGCTATATAATAGTAGTAAAGGAGTTTTGAGGCAAGTCTATAGTTGTTGAAAGATGTGAATGGTTGAGAGTGAGTGAGTCTGTGTGTGTGTGTGTGTGTGTGTGTGTGTGTGTGTGTGTGTGTGTGTGTGTGTGTGTGTGTCTCATATGGTTATTAACGTTTAGTGTTGGGGAGAGAGAGCTGAGTTTCTTGGCTTTAGCACTGTAGGTGAGTTGAACCCAAGATCACCTTCAGTACAAACCAAGTCTTGAATTATTGGAAACAAGGTAAATTGAACACATGATTGTAAAAAAGAAAACAAGGACAAAATAAATACATTACACAAACAGTTCCGCCCCCCTCCCCCCCCCCCTTAGCCCCCCAACCCCCCCATCTCTCTCCTCATCTATCTCTCGTCTTCTCTCCTCTCTCTCCTTCTCTCTCGATCTCTCTCTACTCTCTCTCTCTCTCTCTCTCTCTCTCTCTCTCTCTCTCTCTCTCTCTCTCTCTCTCTCCCCTGTCACATATCTCTGTCAAAACTGAAGGTTCTGTCCTGTCTTGTCTGTATCTCTGCCTCTATCTAACCCTTAATGTTACAATAATCTCTTGGGAAACTGACGGCACAAAACAAGAGTCGTGTGGGGGAAGACGATGTTTCTGTTTCTTTGTGTGTTTGTATGTGTGTGTGTGTTATTAGGTAAGTGTCTTGTCTGGTGGTATTAGTGTGTGTGTGTGTAAACTGTATGTGTGTGTGCGTGACAGCCAGAGAGAGAGAGAGAGGACTTTAGAGAGATTTTTTTTTTTTTTCTATGTGATTGAGGGAGGCAAAAGGCATACTGCCTATAGCGAGTGCCTCCCCCATAGTTGAAAGAGTGACAGGGCCAAAATCAAGGGACGTTCGAGCCAAAATGCCTGGTTGATTGAGATTGGATTTTCTCCATGTGTGTGTTTGTTCAGGGAGAAGGAAAAGTTAGGATTGAAGAAGAGTAAATTTGAGAGAGAGAGTGTGTGTGTGTCTCTAAGTCTTTAGTAAGCCTACATTTATTGATACACTAACATTGAACTTATTTTCAGTGTTTGTTTAGAACCGAAGTTTGATATACATTAGAAAGATCAAATTATCACGTACCGGTATTCACACATGACGTAATATACATAGGCCCTATTAGGAAAAGATCTCAAGTGTTTGTTTTGTTAGTGACGTCATTATTGGGTGTTGGGGGTTTAACTGTAGCATAGCAACGGCATGTATAGTTTTGTATATATATATATATATATATAAGAGAGAGTATTATACCTTTCTTCTTCTTTCTAGCGGCATAGCCTATTTGCAAATGCAATCTAGATTGTATGAACAATATATGTGCCACTTTACCATGTATAATTTATACCCGAGACAATTTTTACGGATAAAAGTTGAGCGAAAAAGCGTTTGTATGATACTGGCTTTAGTGTTAAGGTCTGTCAGTATATATATCATTATCATGTTGGGCCACAGTAGGACAAGGCCTCTCAATATTCCCCTTATATTAGCTAAATGTGTTGCCATGAACCTGTTTCTTCCTTCCTGTCTGGTAAGTTATTACCGCGAGGACAAAGGTAATTATTTACATATAGTATATGTGGGCCTAAATGCGATAGGCGGTGCTGGTTGGGAGGAGGGGCGTCGACTGACTGTGGTCAGAGGTGCATGGGGGCGTTTCGTTCGTGGCCACCCCTACGGGGATCACGGCGTTAGGCAATAGATACTGTATATAGATAGATAGTTCAACTTATATCTATACGTAACTCTTGTTATTCAGTATTTGAGTAGCCTAAATCATTTATAATAATTGTATTACCTATTTAATAAATCAATCAAGTTTCCGATACCATTGCAAAATATCCCGGATTTGTTTTTATTTTTACCATCGAAACGGGAATTGATGATAAAAAGTATGTATGATAGGATCTGCCTATATGACGCAGAACTCTGTATTACGACCCACGCCAGGTGACCCTTGAAGGTGTACCTGGAGGGCGACCTGGGCCACTCCTTACTTGTAGCTGGCTTATAAGGCCGAGTGTTGGTGGGTGAGACTTACCACGAGTTACTAGGATCGTTTCATTCACAAACACCTTGCTATCTATTTCAATATAATATCCAAGGATATTATATATTTTATTAATTTCACCACAACACCAAACACCTCCAATGAAATTAATGAAAGCATATCCAGTATGTGATCCACCGGGATTCGAACCTGGGTTATCACACACAGATTTTTAAACACTCTAACCATTACACCACCATACATACCATACCATTACATTACCATACATACCATAGAATTACCCTACTCTGATGGAAAAGACACAATATACAAGTTTATATAGTAGAATCTACCCTCTTAAGGGGAGGATTTTAGTTTGTTTCCTACTCCTCCAGCAATCTAAAAATGTCACCCCCTTGACCCCCTTTCAAGATAAATTTGTAAATTTTTCGGTAGAAAAATGTCCCGGCCAAAGGCCGGTTCCTCTTAAATGTAAAGGCTCGCTATCGATCGCCAGGATAAAATCGACACCTGAATGGCACGAAAGGTCTTAATATGGGGTGAAAGTTCTTAAAATTGCTAAACTAATGGGGCAAGCGTTTTATAATATCAAAAGCAATGGGGCTAAACATGAGGGAGAAAGGGGTCAAGAAAAAATCCCTCAAGTGGAGATCTCCCCTTAAGTTATTCTACTGAGGTTGTATTTACTTCTCCCAATGAATGATCAACGTAGGTAAGATTGTAGGTATATATCTAAACAAAATTAATGTGATTTATAAACCGTATACGAGTTTTGAATATCTTCAGATCTAAGCACGGTTGGATTCATAGCTAAGTTCTCTTATAATAAACATTGTCAGATCCATTTCTCTTCGAAGATATGAGAGAGAGAGAGAGAGGCGAGAGTTGATTTTTTGTTTGCTCATTAGAGGATGTTGCTTATGGAAATTTTGTTTTATTATGATTGGATTTTCAGTGTGTACTGTATGCGTTTGCTCTGTAGCTATGGTAAGAAATAATACG
>CM064569.1:4590790-4763965 GCA_032716605.1 Paralithodes platypus
GAACTCTTAGCCTCTTCGTATGTTCGTTATGCCATATCATCTCTATCTCTCTCGCTCTCTCTCTCCTCCTCTTCTCTCTCTCGTCGCTCGATGTTCTCTTCTCTCAATCAGAGCTCGCGAGTCTGGCTAGCGCTATCTCGAGACGAGTCTCGTGAGATTGCGCATGGACTCTCCTGGCTAGCGTTCGTGCTTTGTACTTGATCATGGCGGTCTCTATCTGCGGAATACGTGCAGTCTGTCTCGCGGGAACTCTGAGGCGTGCTGCATTACGTTGACGTTCTGTCATTCGGGCTCTCTCTCTTCGTGCGACAGTGTGGCTCCTCGTGTATTTCTACTCCGACTGCGTCTATCGTCACTCTCTCTCTCTCCTCCTGCTCTGCTCCGCATGGACGGTCTACTACCCTCGGCTCTCTCTCTCTCTCTTCGGGATCCTTTGTTGTGATCCAGGATTCTATCTCTCTCTCCTCTAGCTCTGTCTCTCCTCTCTCTCTCTCTCATGCCTCTCTTCTCATACTCCAAAGTACTCTCGTGTCTGCCTTCTCTCGTCTCGCCCGGCGTCGCTCGCTTCGCTCGCTCGCTCGCTCGCTATCTCTCTCTCTCTCTCTGCTCTCTCTATCTCTCTCTCTTTTTACTAAATGGTGATCAATCAGCAAACGTATAAGCAAACAGGGTGAATACAGGTAGATGTAGGTTGGGGCGAGGTGGGATAACGAAACTTCCTGTTGGTGAACGCACGTTTGGGGACAACACATTCAGGTAGACCGTAAGCCAGTAGGATCATGTCTGCGTCTGTGGACGAGACGTTCAAGCAAAAGCTTACTAGTTCAGCCCACGAAGCCAGTACTAGGGTGTGGGGCGCCCAGACTGTTCATATTACTCATTCAAATAAGCGTTGATAGGTACGAGTGCCCCATCACAGCCACAGTTTACGCAGCGTCTAGGAAGGTAATACCGTCCGTTTGCAGTATGACTACGCGAGAACTGAGTATGATAGTAAAGACACAGGAAGACACAGGCCGGCTGCAAGAGGACATAAATAAGGTGTTCCAGTGGACCAGAGAAAATAACATGCAGTTTAATGAAGACAAATTTCAATTAATACGATACAGAGATAAGGATTTCGTTAAAGAGAGCACAAGTTACATAACAGAATCCAATCACATAATAGAACGTAAAGACAATGTGAAAGACCTTGGGGTGATAATGTCTGAAAATATGGGATTCAAAGAACATAGCCAGGTCAAAGTTGCAGCTGCGAAACGGCTAATAGGTTGGATTCTACGTACATTTAAAACTCGTGGTGAATTGCCTATGATAACACTTCAAATCCCTGGTGCTACCGTGGCTAGAATACTGTAACGTATTAACATCCCCATACAAATTAGGTGAAATTAATGACTTAGAAAGTGTACAAAGGAACTTCACCTCACATATAAACTCGGTAAAACAGTTACACTATTGGGATCGTTTAAAATCACTAAAGCTGTATTCGTTGGAACGTAGAAGGGAACGATACTTAATAATATATACGTGGAAAATCGCAGAGGGTTTTGTACCAAATCTACATACACCAATAGCAACGAAGTTCAATGATAGGAGAGGCTGGGAATGCGATATCCCCAAGATGATAAATCGGGGGGCTATGGGCTCTCTGCGAGGGGGCTGGTTATCACATAGAGGAGCGCGTCTCTTCAACAAACTCCTGCGGCGAGTGAGAGACATGAGAGGTGTCTCGTTAGACAGCTTCAAGAGAACTCTCGACGTTGAACTACAAAAGGTGCCAGACGAGCCCATCTTCACAAGGGTGCGCTCCACCTCTTCGAATAGTCTGCTGCACCAATTATCAAACAACAACGAAGGGCGGTGCACTCTTCGGTGCCACTAGCAAGAGTGGCGAACTCCACATAGGTGAACATAGGTAGGTGATAGAGAGATAATGAGAGAGAGAGAGAGAGAGAGAGATGTGGATCAGAGGAGCTAGTGTGTGTGGGGTTAGATCATTGTTTACATGTAATAGCTTATTGGCACATAATCGCTAACATCAATACTGTATATCTTCTTTGCAGAGTTTATCCGGCCACACAACTCCGGTAGAATGTGTGAGGTTCAGAGGATTAGAGGAGCTACCGTATGTGGAGTCGTATAATTGACACACATGTATTAAGCATTGACATTTATTTATTCACTTATCGATACACATTAATTAACAATATTCCTCTTTCTTGCAGAGTTTATCCGGCCACACGACTCCGGTAGAATGCGTGAGGTTCAGAGGATCAGAAGAGCTTTGTGTGTGCGGGGTTAAATCATTCATTGTCCTATTGTTTTCATGTAATCGCTTATTGGTACATACTGTAATTTCTTTATTATTTCTTCCTTGCAGAGTTTATCTGGCCACACGACTCCGGTAGAATGCGTGAGGTTCGGAGGATCAGAAGAGCTGGTGTGTGCGGGGTCACTATCTGGGGCGCTGAAGATCTGGGACCTGGAGGCCACCAAGATCGTCCGTACCCTCACTGGTCACAAAGCCAACATTCGGTGTATAGACTTCCATCCGTATGGAGACTTTATCGGCACAGGATCACTCGACACCAATATCAAGGTTGGTGGCTGTTTGAAAGAGAAACATCATTATGGTGTAGATTTGTTGTACAGTAATCATTACACTGTGTAAGGAGATGGTTAGGTATGAGTATCAGTGATGAGATGAATACTACTGTAATAGACTGGATTGTTTGGACATGTGGAGAGGATGAAAGAACTAAGTTGGGTGAAAAGATGCAAGCCCGTGAACATGTAGAGAGCTACACCAAGGGGCAGACCAAGAATTAAAAAAACCTGACAAGTGAAGCAGCTCTGAACAGGGCTGCCTGGAGCGAAACCATTAGTACATGAGACCAGAACCCCACTTCATGTGGAGCACTCAGTCTTTAAATTTATGTATGTATGTATGTATGGTACTTGCTTTGTTGCCTTTAGAAAGGGAACCTATTGAATTATAAATGACTCTCCCTAAGTATTTATTCCATTATAGACCCCACCATTAACATAACAGACACAGTAACATGATTGAGATTACTGTTGTTGTTGTTGTTCCCTAAGCTGCCTGGCCGAACAGCCCCGAGTCCCTGAGGAAGGCCATGGCCACGATCGGGCTTTCCCACAGAGCTCTCATTGAGTGTAGATTGTGTTGTTGGCGTAAGTGGTTGTGTGAAATGCAGTCTTCTATGATGTGTTTAATGGTATGGGGTGCTGTGTTACATCCCGGGCAGGTGTGGACAACGGAGTCATCCAGTCTCTTCTGATAGCTCAGGAGAGCTGGATGGTGTCCGCATCTCAGCCTGGCCAGGTGGACTCTGTCCTCGCGAGGAAGGGAGGATTCAGAAGGATGGATTTCGGGAGGTCGTGCTTGCAGCTGTGTGTTGTCTGTGAGTGAGTGGATGGATCGGCGAGAGATATGAGTGTGGATGTGCTTCTGGAAGTTGGTTCGGGGTGGGCAGGGAGGGAGAGAGGACAGTAATTGTGTGTGATACCGTGTGCTGGGTGTTGTTTTGATATTTCTTGGTGTCTGTGGGTGTGTTGCCATGTAGTTTAGTGGGTGGTCCTGGTTCGTGGAGGCTGCTGCCAGGAATTGAGTGCCTTTCATGTCCAGATGGTCTTTGACTTTGAGGATTTTGGTTTCTTGATGTAGGTGATCTGTGGGTGCAATAGCTGTGCAGCCTGTAATGATCTTCAGGGCTTTGTTTTGAATAGTCTGTAAGGTCTTATGATGTGTTTCAGCTAGGTTAGAAGCCCAGGCTGGGCTTGCGTATTCCATCACTGATCTTATGTATTGTTTATATACTGTGGTGGTGGTTTCTTTGTTGTGTCCAAATTTTGTGTGAGCAAGTGACCTGAGGGCGTTAAGTCTGGGTGTCAGTTTCTTTTAATGTTTGTGGTGTGCTGTTTGAATGTCATATGAGTATCATATGTTACTCCTAGGATTTTGGGTGTGTGTATGTGTTAGGGGTGTGTTGTTTATGGTGAGTTGAGGGATGTATTTGTGTTCTGTCCAGCTTGTGAGCAGGGTTGCGGTGGATTTGGCTGGGGCTAGATTAAGTCTGTTTGTAGTGCACCAGCCATGTAGTGTGTTGAGATAGGGTTGAAGGAGATCTGTTGCTCTTTTTGGGTCATGGTGTGTGCATGTGAGTGTTATGTCATCTGCATAGGAGGCTAAGTTTATTTGGGGCGTATTGGGTGTAGTTATATCGTGCATGTACAGATTGAAGAGTGCGGGCGATAGGACGGATCCTTGTGGGACTCCGTTTGGAAAGTTTCTGATTCTAGATGACTGACCGGCAAAAGATACGTGTGCACATCTGCCTGCTAGGAAGTTGGCCAGCCACCTTTTTGTGTTGTTGTGCATGTTTACTGTATTACTTATATTACTTTATTATATATTATTATATTACTGTATATTTACTGCATGAGATTACTGTACTTGTACTACAGTAAAGATCCTGTATTCCACACCAGATTTTCTGGAAAATCACATAGTTCAAAATCTTGCTAGGGTCATTATACAGTACAGTATATAGAAAGATAAATGTTATTATGGTTTAGTTTTTCTGTACAGTAAAGTAGTTATTAGATTATACAATATAATTATAATCTATGTATGCCTGCCAACAGAGATAAATGGACAGAACTGAGTTTACTTATGATATTAGAGCCATTTAAAAGATTATATTGACAACAAACTATATAGCCTTAAACTATCCTTCTAATACAGTATTTAAATCCTTTTAGAAACTCGACAAACTCAGTAAACAAATCGATAACAATAATCGCACCGTAAATATTAGCCAAACAGCCATGCATGAAAAAGTACAATACAGATCTCCCTCAATATCTGATGCCCTGATTTACGATATTATTATACATTTTTAGGAGTTGTGTTTGAGTTTTGGGTACATACATACATACATTGGTTTAACGTAATTTTTCCATTACAGTACATGCATTGTAACGGCTCAGACGGGGTTGCTTTTCAGTAGTTGGAGTGTACTGTAGTACAATAAAGTCCTGCCACAGCACTGCCCCATCAAGTCATCACTGTGGCTGATGTTGCATGGGGATGTTAATGGGGATGCATTCTCGGTGGTCCGAGAATGCATCCCCATTTACCCCATTAATTTTAGGGATTGCTATATGATTTTTCTATTTAAGATCGGGTTTTCAGGAACGTAACCCAATCAAAAATCGAGGGAGACCTGTATGTGTAACATAAAATATATGAGAATACAGTACAGTATATGAGAACACAAGTTGCTCATGGCCGTAATCCTATTCATGAAATACAATATACAGTATATGCCATGAAACATTGTTATGATACAGATAATGTATGTAACTGTGCTGTCAGTATATTAGTGACATGTCATATTTGTAGAAGTACACTTTTTATTGCTGAGTAAGTTTAGTAAAGTAAGACATGCACATACTGATATATATGGCCTATCTATCTATCTATCTATTGCCTGACGCTGTGATCCCCGAAGGGGTGGCCACGAACGACACGCCCCCGTGCACCTCTGTCCCCAGTCAGTCGACGCCCCTCCTCCCAACCAGCACCGCCTTCATCCTTCCACCGGTTTACCTCTCCCTCTCTGTCCTTCCACCTCGCTCTCCTTTGTATACTGCTTCCAATACAGTGTTATACTATTGTTCTCCTGTGTTTCGGCAGTTATGGGACATCCGGCGTAAAGGATGTATCTTCACCTACAAGGGCCACAACCTCACCGTCAACAGTCTCAAGTTCTCTCCCGATGGACAGTGGATTGCTTCAGCCGGGGAGGACTGTAATGTTAAGGTATTGTTATGTTTATTTTTGTTTTATGTTACTGATGGGGGAATGCAAATTTTATGCACTTAATGTAGTCCTGCCTTATAAACCAGTGTAATTCTGTATCAAGTAAAGAGAACTAACTTTATCACCTCCCCTGCGTGTAATTCGGGCCTTCACATTTAGTAGAGAAGAAAAGAATATGCCCCATGTATCCTTTTTTATCTTCATTTTAGTTGCCTCTTGGAAGATGCATTTATGCCTTGCCCCAAAGTAGAGTAGAGGCTTCCTTACCCCAGGGATGATGCTGTTTATAATTGACCCATGAACTGCTATAACATGTGCAAAATAAAAGGCCAAGTTGAGGGGAGGGGGGGGGGGGGTATAAAGGGGGGAAGGAGTGGAAGGAGTGGAGGATGTGGTATGGAAAGATGCCACTATTTTCTATGTGTCACCCAAATTTCAGACATTTCCCACCACTGGCATGGTTTTTGAAGGGTTATTTTAACACATGTTTAAATACCGTAGCCTCCGTGAGGACCGTGGCAGTTAAGGGGTTAATATTGTGACCATGCTGGAGGCCGTGGCATGATCGGTAGCGCATCCGATTGCTGAGCAGAGGATTGGTAGTTCGATCCCACGCTGTGCCCTTGTTAGACGGCAAAAGTTTGGGCAGCTCGGTCTAACGATTCTTGGCAAATGTCCAGATAAGTCCCTGTAACAAAGGCACCCTCTAGCCCTGACAATCAAGGGAATGTACGGTGTTAAAAACTGCATCATATCCTTTCCTGTTACCAACTCATTTTATTTGCCTCCTGGAACATGCATTTGTACTCTACCTCAGAGTAGAACAGAAGCTCCCTTTCCAAAGGGATAATGCTGTTTATAATAAATATTGTGTTGAATATTATTAAACTAAGGAAAGACCTCTAGGATTATTCTGGCTACAAACTACAATATCTCAATTATTCCTTCAAATCCCACAATCCCTTCCTTAATACAGTAATAACAAAATCATCCAATAGTAGCCCAAATTAAATAAAAGAATTTCATGGTTGAGCTGGTAAAAACATGGGTTATCATTCTGAATTAATTATGGTTCAACCCTTAGTGGGGACAAAACTATTTACTCATGAGACTCGCATGTATTTGTGAGAATGATAAAGAATGTCTTGTGGTGTAATGGTAATCTGTATGTGGTGGCCCAGGTTCGAATCCCGAGAGGATCACGTGCTTTAATTATTTTGATTAGGGGGTGATTGATGTAGGGAGTGAATGTCCCAAACTTCCCAAATTGACTAATTCCTTGAACGTGACGATAGTACGTTGTTATATGTTCAATTAATTTGCTTTGGAAACAGATTGACTTGCTCATGTAGTGATGTACACCCATGTGGTGGTTTTGTGTGCTTTTATTTCAAAATTTTATTTCATTAAAGCGTTATTTCCACTTAGCGATTTTGATAAGTTCTTTATATTGTATCGTCCCAGTTTTGGTTTGTTTATTTTGCAAGTTTTACAATTTAATATTATGTTATTTTTCAGTTATGGGACCTGAGAGCGGGTAAGATGATGACAGAGTTCAGCCAACACACGGGTCCAGTTAGTGACGTAGAGTTCCATCCTCACGAGTTCTTGTTAGCCTCTGCCTCACTGGACCGCACACTTAACTTCTGGGACCTGGAGAAGTTCTCATTGGTCTCTGCCACAGATGCCGACACCGGGCCCATCAGGTAATGTACTTTTTAGTTTTCAGATTTTATGACTTTCGGCCCATTATTTTGACAGTTTTATGACCTTTCGCCCCATTTTTTTGTCAATATTAAGAATTTTTGTGTCATATTTACTGGCATTGTTTATGTTTGGACTTTATAATAATAATAATACTGTACTGTAGAGTAGATATACCCCCTAAGGGTAAGAGGGTCCTCCATATTTAGTGGAGGAAAAGAAAATGCTCCACATATTCTGCTACGTGTTGTACAAGGCGACTAAAACGGAGAATAATGAGCCGATGAGGTTCACCTGCCTCGATGGTATTGCTGGGAGAGCTGCGGATGGAGGAAACTGACCTCCTCCCTCGCTACCCTCTCACAAATGGATCTCACTATACCCTGGCTCCCCTCGGGGAAGTGTGGCTCCTGGGTCCACCTGGATGCAGCGCGATTCCCATAAAGGGCATCTTGAAGCTACTACAACAACAACTGTTGTTATCTCATACAATTCACCCGGGATTGAAACCCTGGACCTTGTGATCAACAGGCACTCATGCTAACCACTACACCACACTGGCCACAAAAGAGGTCTTGGTTGCAAGACCTCTTTTGTGGCCAGTGTGGTGTAGTGGTTAGCACGAGTGCCTGTTGATCACAAGGTCCAGGGTTCGAATCCCGGGTGGTTTGTATGAGGTTTTTCTCAAGTGGCATTACTGTACTTGATTTAAAGATTACCGGTAACTGTAATCTATGCCACTGATGCCAACACCAGGCCATCAGGTAATCCACATTTTTGTAACCATATCATATTTAAGTAAGATATTTATTTATTCTTATGTCCTACCATTCATGTCTCTAATGATACTTTTTGTTATTACAGAACGATAGCCTTCCACCCTGACGGAGACTGCGTGTATGCGGGATCCCCAGACGTGTTGAAGGTGTATGGATGGGAGCCAGCGCGAACCTTTGACACCGTGGCCATGGGTTGGGGCAAGATACAGGACATTGCCATTGCTCAAAACCAGTTGGTGAGTCGCTCGAGGGAGAAAATTTGTCTACAGGTCTCCGTCACTATCCGATGCCCCAGTTTACGATATTATTATAGGTTTTTAGGTGTTTGGGTTTGGGTTTGGGTTTTGGCTGGTCTGAGAATGCATCCCCATTTACCCCATTAATTTTAGGGGTTGCTATATGATTTTATATTTATGATCGGGTTTTCAGGAACGTAACCCAATCGTAAATCGAGGGAGACCTGTACTGTAGGGTAAGATATAAGAAATAGGACTTTGCCAACACTCATAGTCAGTTAGTGAATAATTCGGTGATCTAGGTTAACAAAAAGATTGCTCTGAACCAGCAGGCAAAGGAATTTATTTTAGGTTAGTTATAAGATGGTCAGGATCAGCTGGTGAGTCACGCCAGGCAAGAGGGAAGGTCATATTTTTTTTTTTTTTTTTTTTTTTTTTTTTTTCTTAGATCAGTTTAACCAGACCACCGAGCTCGGAAGGTCATAGTAATAGCTGGGTGATTCAGTTGACAAGGATAAAGAACTATCCACAGGTCACAAACTCCGGACTTTTCCGGAGGCAGTCACCAGCAACCTCACCTAAGAATTTATTCAGGGGATACGATTCAGTGGCCTCGGAGTATCCTATCAGAACCAGCCATAGGGACGTACCCTGTGTGTGTACCCAACATTACGGCTGGCCTGATATTGTGCATCTACTGGTAGGGCAGCCTCCTGGTGTGCTACAACCTGGTTCAGGTCCCTTATGAGGAAGTGCCCGTCTAGAGAGACACTGTACTTTGTACCGGTACCCCTTTTATTTTTTAGTGATTGAAGAGTTTCTTATTCTATGGTACTCTCTGGTATTGGTGTCATATTCTACCTTTCCTTAATCTTTTCTATATACTGTGTCCAGTATACTGCCAGCCAGGGTCCCTACAGGGGTGAATATACTAGCATAACAGTGGTGGAGGTCCAGGTGAGGGATTGCTCTGGGTTTGCTCCTTCAGTGGAGGAGGTAGTGGGGCATGTTTGGGAGCCTGGAAGCAGTTTCTGCCATGGTCATCCTTTTTGCGTTGCTTCCTGTGGAAGCAAGGCATCATTCATGCATTCATTCAAAGTATATAATAGAGATAGATAGTATGCAGTATATAGTTGTATTAGTGTAATGGTGACTTCAATGTTACATACAGATACAGTATGTGGATATTATAAGTTTGTTCTTTTTAAAGTTTAATTTCTGATGAATTTAAAAGCATTTCTTCACATAGATTTTGTTTAGTGTGTTGTTGTTTCGATAGTTTTTAATTTTAATTAATTTGTTATATAAATTTGAACATTAAGTTTTGAGTTTGTTTTCAAGTATTACATTTTAATTAATACATCAGAGCTAACACCATTATATATTTTCCAGATTGGTGCCGGGTTCCATGGAGTCCATGTGTCACTTTTTGTGGTGGACCTGAAGCGTGTACAGCCGTTTGGTGGACCTCAACAGGACACTCCAACAACCTTCCGATACGGGGCCGTCGGACGCAAGAGTTTCAGTAAAGACAAGAACTCTGGCAAAGCAACGTAAGATTGTCTCATAAGTACTATAATTATATATTTCTGAATGAGGTACAGTAGCCTATATAATATTTTACAATACCCTCTTAGGAATTGAACCTGCATTTTTCATTTATATGATAAAATATATGCAGTTTTAACTAACTCTACCACCATCTTGTAAGTACAGTACATAATACTGGACTGTACCTAACCACTTGTAGGTTTTGGACTATATCAAATTTGAAACTGAAAAGCTGTAGACATTAATCTTTACATGCTGGCTGACCTCATAATTATGACATGCACAATTCATTCGGCATTATATTTTGCTTTGAATTCATATTATCACCAACCCACCATTCAACTTACAAATAAACCTAATTAATGAAATTTTGGTTTGTTTAGTTTGCAAGTTTTACATTTTAATGAAAGCAATGAAACTAATGAATACATGTGGTACTCCAAGGATTCAAATAGCATCTGGAGAGTGAGACGGTCACTCACGCAGTATCAGTGCGAGCCTATCCACAGTCAAGGGAGGTTACCATTCCCGACGCTATCTTGTAAATTTCACAGTTACTAGGCAACTCCTGTGCTTTATTGAGCATTTTCAACTCCACTAAAAGCTCACCTCATATTTAACCTATCCCCAAAGGAAGATGATGAAAGGTACAGGGGAGTTTTTAGTGTCTCCTTAAATTATAGATACCATGCTTCATCTTAAGCTACTTGTTTTTTTCCTATAAATTGGTTAAAAATTACAATTTAAACAAAAAATATTTGTACAGTATAAAGGTACGGTAGGTGACTATCTTATTTATTTATACTAATTTTGCTGACCAAACTTACCAAACATAACTTTCAGTGTTGAATCTATAAAAACGGAGGATGCGTCGGACACAGGGGGCGAGGACCCCCCTGAAGAGGACACCCCGCCAGAGATCACCAACCTCAACGACTACAACGGTATCTTCAAGACTCGCCGGGAACGTGAGTCTTACAAATGGGATGGTTTTTGAGAGCGGTTTTTATTATGAGTTTGGCTTAGTTATAGGGATCGTATTTCTAGACAAAGCCCTTCATTCGCTGGTAATTTTTGTTGTCTGTTTTGTAAAAGGCAGGTTGTCTGTAACAAGTATTTCCCTCAGAGCCAAATTCAAGGAACGGAGTCAAAATGCCTGGACACAAAATTTAAAGCAGTTTAAGTCATAGGATGAAAGAAAGATTGATTAAGGGAGAGAGTTCCAGAATTCACTATAGTTTTGTGGTATTCCTAGCCAGTCAGTATGATACGCTAGTTGTAGTACTGTAGTTGCAATTAGCAGTTACAGTACTCTCATTGCAATTACAATAACTAACGTATCATTTTAACTGGCTAAGAATACAGCAAATCTGTAGTAAATACCAGCAACAATGAAGGGGTTTGTCTAGGTCTAGGATAATGTAGATAGTGTTATGAGGTGATTTTTTGGGGTGTTGCTAGGTTATAGGCTTAAGGTAGAGTCACATGAATGTTTTTCAGCAATTTCTCAACTCTTTCTCACAAGATTTTGATTGTTCCTTGGCTAAAGTACAGTATTTTATATATATTTCCATTATTGCTTAGCAAGTCTTCAGCCATTTGGCTTATCCTATCAGAAGTTGGAATTTTCTTTTGAATGATATTACTGTAATAAGCTTCAGGTCTTATTGAGCAGTAGTGTAATATTAATTTTACAGGTATTAATAATGGTATCAGCAACTCAAGGTATTCTAATGTAAAACTTGAAAAATAAACAAACCAAAACGTATACGAACGCAGTAAAAGACAAAATAACTAATCAAAATCGCTATATGGAAACAACACTTAGTAAAATAATCATTTATATATAAAAGAACACAATCCACCACATAGGGTGTACATTACAATATGTGCAAGTTAATCTAGTTCTAGTTTAGCTGGTTGAAAGCTTGTCATTCTGTAATTCAAAAGTTGCCAGCTCCAAATTGCCGTAGAAATATTGCTAGAAAAACATCTGTGACAACAAATTTAGAGAGGAGGGAGGGGGATTTGTGGTCTTGATTTTTATATATTTTTAGTATTAGTATTTTTCTTATTGTGATGTGTTTAGTGTTTTGTCCATAGTCATTTAGTTTATGTGATTATTGTGAATTGTTGCAGTTTTGTCATTTTGTGATTTGTTGAGTGTTTTTGCCCATACTGAATTAGTTTGTGGCGTGATTTGTCCATTGCGTTTTTTATTTCTTGGGTATAAAATCACTCTACTGTATACGTATGTTTATATATCTGTGCTTTATGTCTTTTTTTTGTGATATCTCTCTTGCTCAGGGAACATTTTTGGTTTTAGAGATTTTATCATTATATTTAGATATTTATGCATGGCCATCTCTTCTCGGGAATTATGGCGTCTGGCGCAAAAAGCAAAAAAAATAGGTCTTTATTGTGATGCTGGACATCTTAAATTTTTTTTTTTTTTTTTTAGGGATTACGCCAAAATACTTAGATAATTTTCTTTCTAAATAACTTAATTATATTGTAAGTTTTTAATATACCTTCTTGGTGTGTAGTTAGTATATATTTGTTTTTATCTTTGCTCTCATAAATTTCCATGCTAAACAAAGACGTTAGCCAATTTCTTATTAATCTAGAGCTTATGTAGTCGTGTAAGCGTAGTTGTGTGTGTCTTGCATGCGTACACACCGTTTTGTAGACTCACCTTCCCCCACCTCGACTTTTAAAATGACGCACACATGTTTTGCCCACTCTTGCGAACCAGTTACAATATAATGATAATAATTACTGCATTGTACTGTAAAGCATTTTCGTTACTATGATCTTTAAGTTGCCAAGTTTTCTAAAGATACTGGTTAGAACAAGTGCATAATAGCTCTTATTTTTCAAGCATGCAAATCACTATACCTGTAGTCTATGCGCACAATACAATAATATTATACTAGTTTTTTATATGTATTCACGATAAAAATCTTAAAATGGAACGTAATACATACCAAGCGCTATTTCAAGTTGAAAAGCTTGTTTAAAATTACAGTACACTCATCCCTCCGTTATCGCGCCTAATTGGTGCCGTTAGCAGGCCGCGATAACGAGAATCGCGATAACGAAACGTACCAGGTAATAACTAATGGGGAAAAAATATATTGGTTCCCAGGTCCCAACTTTTCGGAAGTTTTCGCCCCCAGATTCGTCCAAAGTCACGCAAGTGCTGTACCTATTTTCCCCTCCAAATAAGCCTGCATCTAATAAATATACAGTATATCGAGAATATATAAAAATACATATTTTGAGGATATTACTTACCACATAAGACTTTATTTGAAACCTTAGTCATATGTAATGTGAATATAGTGTATGTATTTAAAAAGCACTATACAGTACGCAACTGAAAGCATTGTTTTATTTTGGGATAGTTTGGATTTTATATCACCGACAGCAATCGGACAAATTTAGGAGACGACCAAGTACAGTATGTTATCGTGTTTGTTTTCTATTCCTCTAACTCTATTTCCGTTTTTCGTTTCACTTCTCTTAGGGCTTTCTCAATAATATCTTGGCTCTTTGTCTAACCCCTCGACATTTTTTATCTCTATATCTCGTCTTTATTTTTTTTATGCCTCTCTAACTAACCATGGATAAATTTTGTCTAGGAATTTTGAAAAGGGAGAGAATATAATATAATAATAATAAGAATAGTAATGATAAGAATGAGATTAAGAATAGTCACTTGTTGAAAATTATGATCGTTGAACGAAATTAAACTTGAGATGGAAGGCTAGAGTTTTGAGGTATGAGTGAGAGTGCTGTTGGGTGGGATGAGGGTCGCTAGTTGACAAATTAAAATGTAAAACTTGCAAACTAAACAAACCAAAATTGGGACAAGGACAATATAAAGTCAAATTAAATTATCAAAATTGCTATGTGGAAACAACGCTTACTAAAATGAAATTTATGAAATAAAAGAACACAATGTTAATGTTAATGACAGAGGAACATGAAGGCGATTCATTTGTGGCCAACCTCTCGGAGATCAAGACGTCTGACAATAGATACAGACAGAAACTCAAAATTGATAAAATGAAAATGTTCTATAAGACGACAAAAAATAAATCAAAGCAAAACTGAAAGTAACATTACAGGCACTGCAGGTTGCCTTATTTTAATTTCTTTCATTATTACACTGGTCATTAATTAGGAAACAAAATTCACTTAAAGTTGAAAGCTTTAATAACTGAAATACTTTGTAAGATTGAAATATCTTGATGGTGTAATGGTTACATACATACATACATACATAAAACTTTAAGACTGAGTGTTCCACACATCAGTGCAGTTTCAGTCTCTTGTCCTAATGGCGGCGTTCCAGGCAACCCTGTTAAGGGCTGCTTCACTTGTCAAGTTTTTGGATTTGAGATCGGCGCGTATAGTCCGATCCCAGGTCTTCCTCGGTCCACCCCTTGGTGCAGCTCCCTCCACAATCACAGACCTGCATTTTTTCACCCAATTTTGTTCATTCATTCTCTCCACATGTCCATACCATCCCAGTCTACTTGTACGCATCACCTCGCTAATACTCTTTATACCTAAACGTCTCCTCAGCTCAACATTTGTTATTCTATCCTGTAGCCTGGCCCCACACATCCATCTCACCATTCTCATCTCATTACGCTCCATTCTGTTGACATCCTCTACTTTAACGGCCCATGTTTCTGAGGCATACGTCATTGCACTTCTAACACATGAGGCCTTTCCCTTCAGGGGGAGAGGCATTCTTTTCATGGTCAGGATTGGCATCAATTCTCTGAACTTCCCCCAGCCACACCTAATTCTAGCAACAGTGGCAGCCTCGGCCCCACCACCGGCAGAGATGGTATCTCCTAGGTAACAAAACTTGTTCACCAGCTCCAAAGACTCATTTCCAAAATTCACAGCCACAGGATCATCAGTTAACACAAGCTCGCCTTTGCACACTACGCACTCAAATTTCTCTATTTCTGACTTATCCTTCGGCAGGGGCCCCTTTATTCTACTACAGCGCTTACTCCCATGGTGTACCCAACATCGACAGATGCTACCATTGAATTGAGTTAAGCGTGGAAGTTCTGTATGTGATATCCTAGGTTCGAATCCTGGGAGAATCACATGCTTTCATTAATTTTATTTGGAAGAGGTTATCGGTGTTAAGAACGATATTGAAATTAATTATGTAAAGCAGACACAAATGTTCCAAAATTACGATAAAACTAAAACAAATAAAAATTGCGTCACTTAGAGATGTTTCATGTAAAGTCTTGATTTTTAGGAGCGTAACTACAACGTTCAGTGCGGAATTATTGTACTGTTAGTTATCAGGGAGTCTAGTTGTAGGTTTGTTAATGAAGGGATGAATTATGTTATATAGGCATTAGCCTAAATAGATAAGAAAGAAATGAAATATATAATATTGCGAGTCTTTGATTGATGTTGAGAGATAATAAAACAAAAGAAAGTTGAGGGAGGATAGAGGAAGCGATTTAAATATAAACAAATATAATTTTTATACACAATTAGGAAAGGAGGCACTTAGCAGTGTGGGCAAAACATATGTAGCGTATTTTAAAAGTATTATAGCATTAATTTATAAGCACTGAATTCTTCTTTCTATGTCACAGTTATGTTTAAGTTTCTTGAGTTTTAATTTAACATTTTCGAGCACTAAGACATACAGTACATGAGATATTAATATATTATGTAACTTATTTAAATATGGTAAATACACTACAAACAAAATAACTTCTCTAAAGCTTTATCAACGGCCATTTTCTTAAAAACATTTCAGAACTTGCAAAAGAGATTTTTCATTAACTTTTATATACTGTACTGTACTGTATAATTATTGCTTAATGTATTCTATCTGAAAACTTCAAGTTCCCAATTCAATACCCGGTATAAATTGATATTATTACCATTACTGCGCCATACGTCATGCCAGCCAACTTGACAGTTAAGCTCCGCTCCCTCAGAGTACTACCTTGGGTGGTGTATCGGTGGAACCCAGTGGAGAACCTCAAATGCTCCGGCTGAGAGTTGCATTCTCCATTAACTTTGAAAGTCAAATTAGGTTGAATTTAGCTGATTTTGTTTTTATATCAACACGTTTGTTAAGCTAAATTCAACATAATTTGACTTTTAATTTCAGTTGAAAATGCACCTTGCAGCTGGAGCATTTGAAGTGCTCCTCTGTGCTACATAAACTAAAAAAAAAAAACGACAGTGGCAGGCAGTGAGGGCACATAGCTTAACTGTGTTGACGGACGAGGGGAATTTTACTGGAAGAAAAACAAATACCTGTATTTATAAAACTGTTTTCTGACTCCGACCGTAGTTTTGAAGCTTTTAAGAAAAGTTGTGCCGTTGAATTAGTTTGTGTAGGGTAGTGAGTGTGGTGGTGGTGGTGGTGATGTTAAGACGTGAAGACCACCTCGCTGTACTCTTGTTGTTCTTGTTGCTTCTTGTTACAGTGCAGAGAACGCCACCCCCCCCGGATGAGCCTAAACCCGCCATAGACAATAACAATGGTAGGTAGTCCCCGCCCGCGTAGTTACTCACTCACTCACTCTCGCTCTATTGTCCTCTCTCTCGCTCTCCCTGTATCACCCGCCCACCCTTCCACCAGTAGAGTTGTTGTCGTTCCCTAAGCTGCCTGGCCGAACAGCCACGAGTCCCTAAGGAAGGCCATGGTCACGGTCGGACTTTCCCACAGATTTTTCAAGGAGTGTAGACCAGTAGATCAGTAGAGTCTCGGTCAGGTAGTGTAAAAGGTGACCAAATAAATCCACCCGTGCAGTAGACTAGGGGGCGGAAATTCATGGTACCGTGAATATTCCAGTGAAAGAAATTGCACCCATATGGCGGATTTTTTTTTATTGTAACGGCAAAACAGTTTTGACTCTTTCCGGAGTCGTCTTCAGGTGTGAGAGGCTTCCAGAGACAGTCAAATCTGTCATATCGTAGAAGTAGAACCTTTTCTCGTCATTTGGGTATAATTTCTATGCAGTAATCTATTTAAACCAGTAGCTTTTCAACCAGTGCCAACTCAACCAAGACTGTTAGGCTAGGTTAGGTTAGGTTGAGATTTAAAGTTGGCCTTGGTTAATTTGTCATTGGTAGAAATCTAATGGTTGAAGTTTTCTAATATTTGAGTTGGCTGGGAACTATTGTAGAGTCTTCACCAGGTAGTTAGTTCACCACTTATGAAGTCATAGGATCGGTATCGGTACTGTATTTGTGTCACTGTCACTTGTTCACCAGTTGGTGTAATGATTAGAGCATGTAAGTTCTGTACAGTATGTGATATCTTAGGTTTGAGTCCTGGGAGAATCACATGCTTTCATTAGTTTCATTTGGGTTGTTAATGGTGTTAAGAATGATGTTAGAAATAATCCAGTACTGTAGATACTTGACACCAGGTACTTAGTTCACCATATTGTCAGGTTATGCAGTAGAGTGATTAAATCAAGTACAGGTACTGTAGATAATTCACCACTGCCCAGAAGCACAAGACAAATGACGTTGCTTCTCCTTAAGACATATAAGTCTCCCTCGATTTATGATTGGGTTACATTCCTGAAAACTTAATCTTTAAAGGAAAAATCATATAGCAAACCCTACAATTTATGAGGTAAATGGGGATGTGTTCTTGGACCAGCCAAAACACAAACACAAACATCTAAAAACCTATAATAATATCGTAAATTGGGGCATCGGATAGTGAGGGAGACCTGTATAAAGAATATTAGTGCGGAATGTGAACACTTCCTGTAACGATGATAAAGCTGACTTAGATATATTAACCCTTCTTTAGCGGGGTGTTTTGGGCTCATTTGGGCATATTCAGGCCCTCCTGAATGATCAATCAAGTATCTGCATGAAAAGAAATGTATTCAGCAAAAAACTAGGCGCTAAAAGCTTCAAAATGAGACCAGAACGAGCTACGTAGCACTCGTGGTTCTAATGCAGTGGTGCCACGAGCATGGGAGTTTAGCGTATAGCGGTATATTTTTCCCAGCTATGCTCACTACTGGCTACGCTGCCGTCCTCTCGAGAACACAGGGAGCGTGAGTCAGTGGGTGGCGGTAAGCCCTGGGTGTCGGACGTGTGGTCTGCTGCGCTCCCGGCCATTTGCACTCGATTTTAACCCTTTAAAAGCCTTAATAATGCTCCTAACTTGCTGCAAATTGGTGCACGACTTAAGTCGAGTGCCGCCAATAAGGGGTTAATACCCCCTGTTCTCTCTACCTAGTGAGCTATCTCTTGGTACAGTGGATTAAAATGTAAAACTTGCAAACTAAACAAACCAAAATTGGGACAAGGACAATATAAAGTCAAATTAAATTATCAAAATCGCTATGTGGAAACAACGCTTACTAAAATGAAAATTATTAAATAGAAGAACACAATCCACCACATAGGGTGTACATTACTACATGAGCAAGTTAATCTGTTTCCCAAGCAAACTAATCGCACATATAACAACGCACTATCGTCACGTTAAAGGAAGTAGTCAAGTTTGGGAAGTCCGGGATAACACAGTAGGCTCAGGACTGGGAGACTGGTGGTTTGATCTCGTGCTCTGGCAAGAGAAAGTTTGTTTCCCTGATGGTGTTCTTCAATCATGATGATGATGATTATGCGTTTTTACCACCATGCACTCCCTGCTCAAGAGCTGGGCTAGGGTTGGTGCCCTGATGATCAGGGACTTCAGTGAACAGTTGCCACAGATTGCTAGACCGCACCGTCCACCAACAGCACTGTCCTCTGCCAATAACAAAACTGGCCGGCCCGAGACTTGAACCGTCAACCTCATAGTTTGCAGGCGAGTGCTCTACCAACCGCGCTATTACATACACATACTGTAGTATGTTAGAGGAGTGGAAAGCTCCAGCATTACACTTCAAACTTTAGGAATACATATTTAGGATGAGACTCAGTCACATTAAAGTGTGACCTATTTGGTTTATGGCTGCTTAGGTCTGCAGTAGCTGTGGTCTGCGGCCACTCTATTCCGTGGCCACTTTGGTGTGTGGCTGGAATGACTACACTAACTGTGATGTCATCAGTCTGTTATCTCACTACATCCTACATCCTGCCCTTGATAATTGGATCACCACTTAGTAAGTGTCAGTATAGTCATCAGTGGGGTATGGTAGACATCTAGCTGTGAGTGTCAGTATAGTCATCAGTGGGGTATGGTAGACATCTAGCAGTGAGAAGTAAGTGTCAGTATAGTCATCAGTGGGGTATGGTAGACATCTAGCAGTAAGTGTCAGTATAGTCATCAGTGGGGTATGGTAGACATCTAGCAGTAAGTGTCAGTATAGTCATCAGTGGGGTATGGTAGACATCTAGCAGTGAGTGAGTGGCCATCTTTATCTCTAGACGCAATTTTGGTACCGTAATTATCAAACAGTGGGGTTATGTTTTTTTTTTCTTCACCAAATCACTCTTTCATGTTCTCTCGAGATACTTTATAGAGATTTTAGTTCACAAATGTTGAGCTGTGGTAATTCTCTGACTGAGAAAGTTTAAGCATATGTGTGCTGATTGAAACTTATTAGTAAATACATGGGAAATATAGAGGTAAATATTCGTTGATTGAAAAACTCTGCCGTGATTGACTCGTCCGTCTCATAACTAATCTTTATACTCACTGGATAGATTAGCTAACCAACATTGCTAATCTATAGTTAGCCATTCCATTAACCTCTCAGATCATTAGGGAGTTAGTTGAGGCGTGTGTTATCTGCACAATACAGTATCGAGTTTTGCAATTTATTAGAATGGAGAGAGTTAACTCTTTCAATGCAGTTGACATCTTTTCTATTGTATTCTAGCTATCTTTAGACAATTTTATACAGCTTAGGAAGGATCTGTGGGAGCTATAAGGATTTATATAGAAAGTGTGCAGCCTTTTACTTTAAACTGAACAAAATTGTCTAATAGTTGCCAGAACACAGTACAGTATAATGAAAAAGACATCACCCGTACTGAAAGGGTTAATGATAATTCACAAGTGGATGCTTCCCAGTTTACATTAATCAGATGCGTATTGCTTTATTTTCTCCCGTCAACGCTCTAATCAAGAAAGTAATTCTGCGGTATTGAGCTGGGTCGCTACGTATTGAGGCAGGTAACATACGCCTGTCATTCAGTCATACTTAATACTATATAATAAGTCAACATTTAGTCATACTCATTCCCGATCTACCTTTTACTAAACTCTTTAAGGGGAGGTTTTTAGTTTGTTCCCTAGTCCTCCATCAAGCTTAAAATTACACCCCCTAGGCTCCCTTTCTAGATAAATTTCCCGGCCAAAGGCCGGTTCCTTTTAAATTACAGGCTCGCTATCGCTCGCCAGGAAAAAAGTTTACACCTAAATGGGACGAAAGGTCTTAAAATGGGGCAAAAGTTCTTAAAATCGCCAAACTAATGGGGCGAACATCTTAAAATCTCAAAAGCAATGGGGCTAAACATGAGGGAGAAAGGGGTCCAGAAAATAATCCCTCAAGTAGAAATCTCCCCTTAATCTCTCCCTGTAACTCTTCTGTACAGTTGGCCACATATGTTCTGTTCCTAGTCGTGATCTTATGTATGGAAGTAAAAGAGTATGAATGAATTGTGAGTGTGGTTTCTTTTAATTATCAGTTGACTAGTCTGATGAGTTAACCACGGCATAAGAAACTACACTTGTAATTCAATCGTGCGCATTATATTTATATGTGTAAGATCACAGAGAGGAACAGAACTTATGTGGATAACTGTACATTTAAATACTAACTGTGTCATGTCAGGGTACTGAAGCTTAGGTAATAACATGAATATTGGATACGGTTAGGGTGTCAAACGAAAGACTATTTAAAATAAAGTACTTCCTTTCTTATCATTATTATTGTATAGTATATGCAGTTCTTTGGAAGTTATATCATGGTGAAAACAATGCCATTAGCGACTTGCGTTGCATAAGGAAGTTGGAGCTGTAGACATTGATATTTAGCCACTTTGGTAGTGCAGTCAGCCTCTGTAGCAGTTATGGTGATTTCTTGTTACTGCCTGATTGTAGCACGGTTAAGGCTGGTGTGGTGCGGATTGTAGCACGGTTAAGGCTGGTGTGGTGCGGATTGTAGCACGGTTAAGGCTGGTGTGGTACGGATTGTAGCACGGTTAAGGCTGGTGTGGTGCGGATTGTAGCACGGTTAAGGCTGGTGTGGTGCGGATTCATCAGGTGCAAGTGCTCTGTTTAATTATCGATGGCTAGCCCGTTAAGAGTCTCGTATTGTGACTCAAATTATCTCTTATAACCAAATTGACCCGGTTTGACACCCTGCGTATCTGTACACAAAATGCACCTCACTTTATATACAATTGGTTAACCCCTTCAGCATGATGACGACTATTTGCCTATTATGCTGGCTAAGGTTAGATGATTGTATTCAGTTTAAGAAGGCCCTAAGGTTGTCCAGAGGGCTCCTTGAGATTGTATTTACCCCTTTGAGTCCTAGAGTTAGATTACTGTATAAGCTAAAGAAAACCTCTAATGGTAACTAGAATATGATGAAAATTACGTTATCGCGCTGAAGGCTGTTGTGTATTTTTTTTTTTTATTGTGATCTCTGCACCTGGGCTTAGGCTGCAGCACCTCCATTTTGTTTTTTAATATATACTTGTGTTACCATGCACAGTCGCGGTCATTAATGCTGATACCGGTATATTCGGAAGCTGAGAAGAATTTAAAGAAACCTCTGAATCGTTATTTCTACATACTACTGATTTTCATATTTTTTTTGTCTTTATATTGTGTCGTCCCTGTTTTGGTTTGTTTATTTTGCAAGTTTTACATTAATATTCAAATATCACATTTGGAATTAGTTAAAAGATTCAATTCTATGGGAGACAGCTTCGAAAATGTATGTACAGTTGCTGACATAAGTCATGTTCCTTTCCGTGATTGAATACATGGAAATATAATGCGCATGATTGAATTACAAGTGAATTACACCTGATTAGCCAACTGATAATTCAATGAAGCTACACTTGCAATTCATTTCTACTCATTTTACTTTCATACATACCGGTAAGATCACGAAAAAGACCAGAACTTTTGTGGGCAACTGTACAGTATCAGCTTTAATAACTGTGACTACAAAGTCAATAATTAGCTGAAAACCTTAAATATTATACAGGTCTCCCTCGATTTACGATTGATTTACGTTCTTGAAAACCCCGATCTTAAATAGAAAAATTGTATAGCGAACCCTAAAATTAATGGTGATGCATTCTCGGACCATCCAAAGCCCAAACACAAACACCTAAAAACCTAAAATGATATCGTAAATTAATGGTGGTGCATTCTCTGACCATCCAAAGCCCAAACACAAACACCTAAAAACCTAAAATGATATCGTAAATTGGGGCATCGGATAGTGAGGGAGACCTGTACTGTAGGCTACTCTATGTGTGGAATCCATCGTACGTCTCCATCCTTGACTTATTGTTAGTGTCTTATGTCTCTGTTTACTAATATTAATATTAATTTTTAACCCTTTCAGCATAACACAGGATGTAGGTCTTTGTAAGCTACCTATTTATCTATCTATCTATCTACAGTATATACTCAGGCCCAATCCCCACTTTTCCTTGGTGTAGAAATTGGACATAACATTAGTTTATCAGGAATATCATACTGTAATGTTTTAACTCTTTCAGTACCAGAAGTGTCTTTTTATTTTATTCTAGCTATATTTAGATAATTTTTTTGCAGCTTAGGATGGATCTTTGGTAGCTAAAACGGTTGACTGAGATAGTTCAAAGCCTTAAAATTTTTAAGTCCCCTCCTAAGCTGAGTAATATTGCGATTCATTTGTGGCCACCCTTTCAGGAATCAAGGCATCTGATAATAGATAGATAGACTTTGACTCAGTTATGATATACTGTACTGTACTGTATAAATTCAAGAAACTCACTAACTAAATTGAAATGCATGCAAAACTTACCAAAGTAAACATTAACAAATATATGCTAAACAGAATCGCAATACGTTAAAAATTACAATTCATTAATCACAAAATAAATAAAAGATTATTATGCCTTGTTGACCTGATATATAATTGATCTTGGGCCCCGTCAGACCCAATGGTGCCGCAAGTGATGAGTAGCCGCCCCGACCTGATCCGTCCGGACCCGGTGTCACGGCCCGTAGCAGTCTCCACCCCCGCCATCACCACCACCACGGGTAGACCCACCACGCCGGAAACCACGCGACGCAGCTCTGTGTCACACCTACCACGACCCATCACCACACCTAGGGATAACACCACACCGAGGTTAGTATCATTGTTGATGATTTCAGTGATCTTGGGATATTTATTTATACCTGGGTAAAAAATCATGATGTTCACATACTTGTCACCAGCATTTTCTAGATTCGATACCGATTTCTCCATCTACCATATTTTTAGATGTTTGATAGTACTGTACAGTACTCATAAACTGTCTTGATAGCGTAATTTTGATGTGAGTATCCTGGGTTCGAGTCCTCGGAGTGCCACATGTATTTGTTGATTTCATTAATTGAGTTTAGATGTGAAGTTGGTTGGTGTAAAAAACATAATAAATAATATTATATTATCCATTGCATAGTTACCAATATACTGTACTGTACTTATCAACCCTTATGCTGGGAAATATATAACAGGTGCAGATTAATAAAGCTAGTGTGGTTGATATTCACTACATAATATAGTTAGTGACCAAAGCTTTACATAATGCTATTCTTAATTTGGTATATTTTAATTTTAGCCTAGCTGCTTTAATAACTTAGGTCTACCTTCACTATTAATGCTGCTCAAATATTAATGTCTATTCTTCTTGATTAATTTAGTTACAGTTTTTGTTATTATGGTGATATGTTTAATTGAAGTGTTGTTTTCAAAGATCCACTTAACAAATAATCTGCTTTATCCTTATCGTGTGAGTCTTTCCCAATGGTATGAATGAGCAAGAAAGGTTTGCTGTGCTTTTTCAGAGAAACGCTTTAATTATCTTTTTATTTGCGCTTAAGTTTCATAATTGAAAGAAGGACGTTTAAGTATTTTCTCCCTTATGCACAGTATGTATTTGATATGATAACTTGGTGGTATTTTATTTCTTGAGTGATATGTGTGTGAATCTGCCATATTTGTTGTGTGTTTATATGTGTATAAATTCTGTAATTGTATTATGCATATGGCACACTTGGTTTGAGTCATATAATACCCATTTCAGTACAGTAGACTATTTATAATATATAATTAACCCTTTGATGCTTATGACGCATTTTGACATTTTAGTCTGGCAATTAGACAATTTTATACAATGTAGGAAGGATCTGTGGGAAATATAAGGGTAAATACTATCTCAATTAACCCTCTGACGTCCATATACCCTTCCTAATCTAAATATAATTGTCTAATGATAGCCAAGAACAGAAAAGAAAAGCGTCCGCTGATCTTCTGAGGGTTAAAAACTATTTGACAAATGCCTACTGGGTAAAAGTCCTTACCGGTATAAGGCTTGATTTATGTTATTAGAAGTACAGTATGAATGATTTACATGTTCGTCTTGGTGAGTTTGTGTGTCTTAGTGTTTACTTAACTAAATTATCTTCTGCACATAACTCACTTGATTTGAGTCACATGATATCCATTACAGCACAGTAGACTATGACTATTATGCTTAAAGCCGGTATCACACAAGCGCTTTTTCCCTCAACATTTATCCTCAACGCTGGTCTGGCAGCTTATGAGGTCAACATTTAAATGATTTTGTTCCCCTAAATTCATCTTCCAACAGTCTAGTTGTTGTTCCCCAGGCTGTCTGGCCGAACAGCCCCAAGGTCTCGAGCAAGGCCATAAACGAGCGCCCCCACAAAACCCTCCCTGCTTACCACTAACAAAGCCCGGGTGACCGAAGCCACTCCAAGGCAGGGAGCTGAGGAGGGTGCGGAAGCGCCCGGAAAACCAAAGCCCCACCCAAGGCCTTGTGCCCCTCAGCAATTATGAAGGGAAAAATGTGACGCTTTGGCTCCCAATCTGCCAACTTCTAGGTTGGCAGTAGGGAGGTCAATCCACGGAAAAGACGCCATCACTTGAGATCTAGAAGATATATAAGTAAAAGGAACAGTCAGAGTAAGCTATGGGTATGGCAGAGATCACTCAGCTCTCACTCTGATAGACCAGCCCAACAGTCTAGTTGCTGATACCAGTGCAAAATATTCTACAAATGTTGCCAGAAATTTTTTGATCATGGAATGTTGACTATAAAAGCTCTCGTGTGATACCGGCTTAAGTGGTTCATATGTCCTATTCATTGTAAGGTATGAATTATTTACATATTTGTGTTGTTGAGTTGTGTGTGTATTAGTGTTTATGTAACATTAAATTATCTTCTGCACATGGCACTTACTTTGAGTCACATAATATATATAATATCCATTACAGTAGAGTATGCTATATGAATATTATGCATAAGTGATTCATTTATCCTATTCAGTGTAAGGTATGAATGATTTACTTGTTCGTGTTGGTGAGTTCTGTGTGAGAGTTGCTGTGACGAATCTATTCACAATAATGCAATAATGAGGCCAGAAATCTTGACCTCTTCTAACTGTAAAAGAACTGGAGCAAATAGGCTGTAAATTTCCATCCTGGATGAGTGTTCCCAAAGGGTAGAAATATCAACTTGAATGATCTGGTCCTTTCTCAGTTATATTAGGGGTTCAAGCTTTCTGGCCTATTTAATGTGAATAGACTATAAGATACCTCGCCCCCCACTTCACAGTAGGTACGACAATGGCAACCCCCCCCAGACGCCCCCCCCTCTCCCCACCACCTCCCCCAGTCTATTTGAGAGGAGGGGTTCCAGCCAAGACCAAGGCCCCTACACCTCCCCTCCTAGGTAACATGTCCAGGCTATAGTGAGAGAGAACGGCCATCTATGGACGACATTTTGGTGCCGCGATT
This sequence comes from Paralithodes platypus, assembly GCA_032716605.1. Classification (NCBI taxonomy): domain Eukaryota; kingdom Metazoa; phylum Arthropoda; class Malacostraca; order Decapoda; family Lithodidae; genus Paralithodes; species Paralithodes platypus. The sequence continues at coordinate 4,616,940 of CM064569.1, forward strand.
ATGTCAAATTATAATGTAAAACTACTGGAGAATTCCCCTGTTTTACTGCATGTCGTATAAGGCGACTAATAGGAGGGATGGCGATAGACTTGTGGACCAACAGCCATTACAATAAAGTTCTTATCTTAGCACTGTCTCGGTATAGCACTGCCGAGGCTGTAAAATAAACAAAACAAAACTTGGACGAACACAGTAAAAAGACAAAACAACTAATCAAAATCGCTATGTGGAAACAACGCTTATAAAATAATTTATAAATAACGGAGTCATATTTTAAATTTGGTCATGTGGAATTTAGATTAAAAGACAAGCTATATATCATATGATAATATTTCCTTTGGGTGCCAGTTTGGAGCTGTAATTATCGAACAATGGAGTGATATTTTAATTTTGATCATGTGGAATTTATATCCAAAAGCAAAACCATATACTGTAATATATACCGAAATTATTTTAATTTTTGAAGGCTTGTTATGGGTATTGGCATATTTAAGTGTAAAGAGGTTAATTATAATGTAAAACTTGCAAAATAAACAAACCAATACTTGGACGAACACAGTAAAAAGACAAAACAACTAATCAAAATCGCTATGTGGAAACAACGCTTAAGCAAAATAATAAAAGAACACGAGTGGCACCAATATGGCGAAGGTTGGCCGATCTCTGTTACTATAGGGTCTGGCGCCTGCATCATTCGGTATAGTTAGCGGATGTTCCCTACTAACAGTTAGTCACTCCTGTTACTAATACTAAGCATGTGTCGTGTTGGTATCATTTGTGGTTCGTCTGTTGTGTGTTTCAGTGGGGAATGATAGATAGATGTCCAGTATAAATAGATAGATTGATAGATACTGGGTGTTCCTTACTAACAGTCAAAGTCGTTTCTGTTACTAATACTTTGCATGCATTGTGTTGGTACTGTTTGTGGTTTGTGTGCTCGAGTGTATCTTGGGGGAAATGATAGTTAGCAGATGTCCCCTATAAGCAATCAAATTGATAGCGGATGTTCCCTACTAACAGTTAGTCAGTCCGGTCACTAATCTAAGCATGTATCGTGTTGGTACTATTTGTGGTTCGTCTGTCGTTTGTTTCAACGGGGAATGATAGTTAGCAGATTTCCCCTATAAGCAGTCAATTGATAGTAGCCAATGTTCCTTAGTGATAGTAAATTCATTCCTCTTACTAATATATAGCATGCATCGTGTAGGTATCGTGTTTTGGTTTGTGATGACATAGAGAGATGATAGATTAATATACAGTAGGGTCTCACATAAAACGAGTATATGGTCGATAAACGAGGGCGTTTTATGCGATTTCGTTTTATGCGAACACAGCATTTTGGTGGCCCAATATCGTCAATGTTCACTGGAAGCGTAAATTTCCGTCAGGAGCGTACGATATTTTGTACGTTTTGTACGATATTTCGGCGTTCTATATGAAAGCGTACGATATTTCGTATGTTTTGTACGATATTTCGGCGCTCTATATGAAAACTCCTCGGATTTGCCCCACTTTGGTGGCGGACTCGTTTTATGTGATCACATTCGTTCTGATCGAAAATTAAATATTAATATTTTAGGTCGGTCGATTTAATCGAGACTCGTTTTATGCGAACACGTTTTATGCGGGACCCTACTTCAGTATTGGGATACTTAACGGTTGTCCCCTAAACATCGTGATAGTATTTCTGGATTCCTGTTACAGTATTAATATTAAGCATGCAGTGTGTAGGTATCGTGTTGTGGATTGTCTGATAGTGTTGCATTGAGGGTTGATGAATGAGTATATTGGGATAGTTAGCGAATGTACCCTATTATCAATCGTCATGATAGTATATCTGGAATCCTGTTACTGTTAGTGAGCCTGTATCGTGTTGGTTCCGTGTTGTGGATTAGTGAACTTGGCTCCATTCAACATTCTTTCCTCTCACTAAAACATTGCGCTTTCCATAATGCAGTTGAGTCTGAGTACATGATTAGATTGATATCCAAAATTCGAAAATGGATATTAATCGTGATCTTGTACAGTACTCAACCTTTAACTGTGTTGGTGGTGTAATGGTTTAGGTGCTTATGTTCTGGGTGTGGTGTCCCGAGTTCGAATCCCGGGAGGACCATATGCTTTCATTAGTTTATTCAAGTACATTGTGGTTTGTAATTGTTGATTAATGTTAAGAACGGGATGTTACTTTTATTGAGATAAGATAAATGACAGTACAGTATTGGGACAGTTAGTGAATGTTGTCTACTAACAGACATAATGATCGTGTCAAGTCAAAGACCATCTGGACATGAGAGGCACTCAATTCCTGGCAGCAGCCTCCACGAACCAAGACCACCCACTAAACTACATGGCAACACACCCACAGACACCAAGAAATATCAAAACAACACCCAGCACACGGTATCACACACAATTATTGTCCTCTCTCCCTCCCTGCAACACGCAGCTGCATGCACGACCTCCCGAAATCCATCCTTCCGAATCCTCCCTTCCTCGCGAGGACAGAGTCCACCTAGCCAGGCTGAGATGCGGACACCATCCAGCTCTCCTGAGCTATCAGAAGAGACTGGATGACTCCGTTGTCGACTCCTGCCCGGGATGTAACACAGCACCCCATACCATTAAACACATCATAGAAGACTGCATTTCACACAACCACTTACGCCAACAACACAATCTACACTCAATGAGAGCTCTGTGGGAAAGCCCGATCGTGGCCATGGCCTTCCTCAGGGACTCAGGGCTGTTCGGCCAGGCAGCTTAGGGAACAACAACAACAACATGATCGTGTCTTCGGATTCCTTTTTACCGATGCCAATGTGGTATTCCAGGTTGGAATCCCGGGAGGATCACATGCTTTCGTTAATTTCATTGGGAGGTGTTTTGTGTTAGGAGTGAAATTAATGAATTATATTACTTCATATGTTACGTACAGTGTTTCCATATGTTGTGTTGAAGTAGTAGATAAAGAAAATCATTAGTGCTTTACCATACCTTTACCTTTACTTATCTTATAAACAAAGTGGTAATTAATTGAATACATTTTATGTACAGTCGCGCTAATAAGTGATGTCTCGGCACCAAGTATGTTTTGATCAATATTTGGTATCAGGAATATCTAAACTTCATTTCTTCATATCGAGTGAAATATACAAACATGTTCCTACACTTACCCACCCTATTCAACATCTGACAGACATTAATGCAGCACAGAGCAAGCCAAATGTAATGACAGCTGGGACAAGACTTATTAGCACGACCGTACCCTACTACCCTTATGACTGTTGCATTACCTCAGCTCCCTGCCTCCCTTATCCTGCTGATGTGATGTGTTGGTGTGACAGATATAACTATAAAAACCTTGGCTTAGTTTTCAGATATAATCCACTAACAATGTTCTGCTGTCCAGAGTTCCAACAACTAAACTGTCATATATGCTTTCATTAGTTTATTCAAGTACATTGGGGTTTGTAATTTTAGTTTGCTTGGGAAACAGATTAACTTGCTCATGTAGTAATGTACACCCTATGTGGTGGATTGTGTTCTTTTATTTAATAATTTTCATTTTAGTAAGCGTTGTTTCCACATAGCGATTTTGATAATTTAATTTGACTTTATATTGTCCTTGTCCCAATTTTGGTTTGTTTAGTTTGCAAGTTTTACATTTTAATTCATTAGTTTATTCAAGTACATTGGGGTTTGTAATTGATCATTAATGTTAAGAACGGGGTGATAGTTATTACATAAAGCCTTACTATAAAATATTGCCTGGTCAAATTTAAGGACGGGGTTGTTTGAACTTTGGTCAACTGTAAAGTCGTGGTCATTAATGTTCTATCTATTTGCTCAGGCCCATTCCCCATTTTTTCTATTTTTTTTGCTTTTACTGGGGGTGCCCGACTCGAGACAGAGCTAGAGCAAAATTAGTGACCGCGACTGTACCTGCATGATAAGCTTCCTTATGGTTTACTAATCCCACATCCTCCCCAGAGATACTTAACCCTTTGAGTACCAGCAACGTGTGCTATATTTTATTCTAGCTATATTTAGACGATATTATGCAGCTTAGGAAGGATCTGTGGTAGTTGTTGTTGTTGTTCCCCAAGCTGCCTGGCCGAACAGCCCCAAGGCCCCGAGCAAGGCCAAGGCCATAACCGAGCACCCCCACAGAACCCTCCCTGCTGACCACAATAAAGCCTGGGTGACCGAAGCCACTCCATGGCGGGGAGCTGAGGAGGGTGCAGAAACGCCCGGGAAACCAAAGCCACACCCAGGGCCCTGTGCCCCTCAGCAATTATGAAGAGAAAGTTGAGGGGCAAAGGAAAAATGTGACGCTTTGGCTTCCAATCTTGGTAGATTGGGAGGTCAATCCACGGAAGAGACGCCGTCACTTGAGATCTAGAAAATATATAAGTAATAGGAACAGTCAGAGTAAGCTATGGGTATAGCAGAGATCGCTCAGCTCTCACTCTGATAGACCAGCCCATCACCACATGACTAGAACCCAATCCTCTCAGCATCAGCTAGGAAAGGCCCTAGAAAGCCACCTTTGGCGGGGGGATAGCTCCCCTATTTCAACCCCTTTCGGGGTTGGGCACCCGCCTTCTGTGGTAGTTAAAAGGGGTTGGTTGAGATAATGTGGAGCCTAATTATTGCTAGAGGTCTTCCTAAGCTGAATAAAATTGTCTAATGGTTGCCACAATATACAGAAAAAGACATCACCGGTACTGTACGGGTGACGGCATTTTTGTTATACCTGTATTCTGGCAACGACTAGACAATTTTATTCAGCTTAGGAAGGATGGCTACCAATTTATAAGGTTACAGACTCTCATTAGTCCTTTTAGCCACCATACATTCTTCCTAAGCTTCATAAAATCGTCTAAATGTAGCTGAAATCAAATCAGAGAGAGACGTCGCCGGTACTGAAGGGGTCAATACACAGTGAATTAACCTGGCATGGAAAATTATTAACAAATATTAACAAATATAAAATGTGTGTTGTTTGTATTGTCAAATGAGTATTATGGTTATTAATTAACAAACTGCACAATGGTTTTGTGAGCATTTTACACAATGCCTGTCCTCTACTAACACATAGAGCTTTACTAACACATACTGTAGAGCTTTATAAGATTGAAGTAATTGTTTGTTGCTGCATTATTAATGTTGCTCTATGATGGATGATAATAATATAGAAAATTTGTTCTAATATAATCTCTTATAATGGTGTTATAGACAGCGTTAGTGTTACCAGTATTATTTGCGATAATGCAGGTATACGAGTTGGAATCTTGGAAGGACCATATGCTTTCATTAGTTTATTCAAGTACTTTGGGGTTTGTAATTAATGATTAAAGCTAAGAAAGGGGTGTTACTTATACTGTATATGATGCGGTTTACCACCATGCACTCCCTGCTCAATAGCTGGGCTAGGGTGGATGCCCTGATGTATCAGGGACTTCAGTGAATAGTTGCCACAGATTGTTAGACCGCGCCGTCCACCACAGCACTGGCGTCTGACAAATAGCACACTGTTATATTACCGTAATTTCCACGTTCCTGAGAAATGGTGTCTGCCAAATAGCACACTGGTTGGCCCGAGACTTGAACCCTCAACCTCGTGGTTGTAGGCGAGTGCTCTACCAACTGCACTACGACCTGTGGCCGTAGCGCGTACAGATGTCATTGGCCAAGTGCTTACTAATGAGAAGGCTGTTGCAAATTTCTTTAACTGTCTTGATAGCGTAATGCATAAGTGCGCAGAATTTCGGTGTGAGTATCCTAGGTTCAAGTCCTTGGAGTGCCACATGTATTTGTTGATTTCATTTAATTGAGTTTAGAAGTGAAGTTGGTTGGTAAAAAAACATAATAATACCTTACCTGATTTTCTTAAGCTGATGCTTACCTGTCGTGAGTCAGAGCAATTAATGCTTACCTGATCCTATATAGCTAATCCAGAAATATTTCAATCACAAGTTGGTATATCTTACCTGATCTTATAGGTAACCCAGAATCGTACCTAGCATGAGTCAGAGCTATTTTACCTTACCTTATGTTTTAGCTAACTGTTCCCATCATAGGTCGGAGTCCTATTTCATCTTATACCTAACTCAAACTCTATCAGAAGTCAGATTAGTAAGAGTATAACAGTATCTACAGTATATAGTTAAGGAAAGGATTCTGGACAATTCAATCAAGAGACTGAAGGATTAGGTAAGAATTGCTATATATCAGTATCTATCTAGGGTTGTAGATAAAGATTCCAAGAGATAAGATGTTCTGTTTTGTATGCATGAAAAATGATACGAATAATATATGTGATCTCCCAGAGAGTATGGTGGTAGCGGTGGTGGTAGTCCTGGTCTGGGAGGTCAACCATACAGAGCCAGGGCAGTGTCAGAGAGTCGCAGGGACCACAGAGATAACAACGCACCCTATGAGGCTGATCCACAAAGGTCAGTGCAGTACTGTATTTCAGTTGATGAATCAGACTATCCCTCAAAATTTTGACAATTAATCCCTTCTGTACTGTGTATATGACTCTATATGTAACAAAAACATTTATATACTCATTACAGTATGCTAACCTTTTAAGTCTGGGTGATGGCATATTATGCAACCCCCTTCCCCCTCAGTGAGTCCACAGCTTACAGTCCAGGGAGGTTGTCCCTGACATCCTGTCGTGACTTTCACCTGATCCATGCATCCTTTGAGGATAATTTTAAACCCACAAACACCACATACTGTACAGTATTCAACTCACTGCCAAGGGAAGATGAAAAAACTGCAAGGGAAATTTTGGTATCCATTTAAAGTACGGATACCATGATACTGTTTTGTACGGGGATCACGGCGTCCGGCAATAGATAGATAGATAGACCATGATTCATCATCCTATCCCTTTTCTTTAGAGAGGAGAAATAAGTTAAAATGTACTAAACAATATTTTTGCCTGTCGTGGAGTGCTTAATAATATAGCACATGTTATATTTGTCCAGGTACCACATCCGACACAGTCCGTCCGAGCCTCACCTTGTACGCCAGTCATCGTCCCCGGGCCCCACTGGTGCCCCAACCTACCACGACTCAGCCCCCAGCCTGCCCCAACTGGCCCGACCAGACCTGACCAACCTCTGTCGCACCCAAGCCTCCTCCAAGCCTGACCTGACCTCCCACTCCAAACCTTTAGATCGGCCCGCCCTGGTGCGCCCGGGGCCGCGCCCCCACCCCCCACACAGCCCCGACCTCGCCTACATGTCTCCCAAGAACTCCGCCCCAGAGATCTCCTACATGGGGACCCCCAAAGATTATCATCAGGACTCCAAAGATTACCCCTCAGATTTCTCCTCAGGATTCGGGTCGGACAAGAGTACAATTAACTTTGACGACTTCATGCCGGTAAGTTTGTAATGATTTCTCGTATTTGACCATTTGTGAGTTTCAGGTTATTAGGAAGTTGGAGCTGTAGATATTGATATTTAATAAAAAGTATGTAAAATATATGTGCCTTATAGTCAATAATTACAATTCTTTAAATTTTCCCAGAACAAGCTTGCTGCTCTGAGCATAGCCATTACCATCATTGACAAATCTTAATATAATTTATGATATTCAGGCACTTTTAAACTAGTTCGCTTGAACAAATTCTGTTCTTAACATTGGCATCGGGAGCCTCGGCAAATTCTAAATATAGATATGAGATTGAGGTACCGGTAACATGACGTAACTTCGAACACTCTACAGAAAACATATACAATGTACCACAGTTATGGGATAAATACATGATGTTATGGAAAAACAAGTACTGTATGTCTGTGGTGTTCTTCCATAATGCAGAGTCATTTTTCCATAACTGTAGCTTACATACTGTTATCCAGAAGTGTCCGAATTATAGCCCTTGTCCGAAGTTAGGGCATTTCACGGTACTTATATTCCACTGGTTTGTAATAATGTTATAATTCTTTTCTCGTTTCCAGAACAAACTTGCCGGTCTGAACATAGGGATCGGTGGCCTGGGCAACATGGGCAGCATGGGCAACATTCCCGGCCTCGGAGAAGTGACACCAAGCTTACGAGGTGGTGACTCCGAGATGTCTGAACAAGAAGTCATTAACAGTATTATGGGTGGACATACTTCCATGATGTCTGTTGTCTCAGCCAGAACTAGAGCGCTACAGGTACTGTAACAGTGAGCCAGCTCACTCAGTAGAAACCAAACTTAACACAGTTTTCTTATCATTTCATCTACCCATCTGTACCTTGGTAGCGAGCCTGCCAAAGGGCGACACAAAATTTTAAGAAGGCAATTGACTGACTAGCTGTGATGGGTGGTTTGAGGACAGATGTACATAACACTGCTCTGGTTAACACCACTAAGGAATAACAGTCTCAGCACTAATTGCATCTGGGTGGATAGGAATTGTCAGACTTAGTCTAAGGGAATAAACCTTATACAAATTGCTGAAGGGGCAGCTCGCTTATCGGTGCCACTTACAGGTGGCGAACTCTACAATAGATACCCAAGCATCTGTCCCCACGGATGTTCCATGTCCACCACATGGATGCACTGTATTTATATATACAGAACAGTTTTCTGATCATGGCATGAAGTCCTTAAAGAATTTCTAAGCTTAATGATATTTTATGACTACTAGCTCTATAGAATTTAACAAATTTTGTTACACAGATTTCAGACCTATAGGTTTTCTGGTCAGTTTTGATGTCATCATAACATTGTGTGTTATTCTATATTCACAGGATGTGATATATTGTACAAATTTATAATTATTTTCATATTACTCAGAAGCTTTCCAGAAATTTTAGCAGATATTTTGGCAGGTTAGCTTTGATACTTATTGAAATGCCTGTTTAGTTTATTTATCGAGACTCAAGCCTTATTATAATTTTATTATGATTTATAATGTTTGTAATGGACTATTTTATTAATTTTAATATTATTGGTTGCAGGTTGGGCACAAGTTATGGCAGACCAAGGATCTGAAGGCAGCCATAGACCACATACTCAACACAGGAGACCAGACATTATTGATAGACTTCCTAGCTATCATCAACCTTAGACCGTAAGTACAGTTACCTGTATAGTCTTTTGTATATGTATGTGTGTATGTTCTTCCCTGTCTTATGCAAGTTACTGTAGTCTTTTTATATACATTTGTTTAATAGTTTTTTGTAATAATTGTTATTGTATATATACCGGTATATATAGATTTTTGTATATGCTGGGGAGAAACTGACTTATCCTCATCATAATTACCCAGCTATTGCAAAGCTTTTATAGTCAAATAAGGTGTTAATTGTGAAAACCTGTCTACAATATGATGCAGAGACATAGCCGTTTCTTATTTTTCCATTGAGTATCGAGAAATCAACTGCTAGGGGATTAAACTTTCAGCCAGGTTAAATAGAACTGAGGACTGTGAACCCTCAAAATACGCGCAATTTATCTATGCGTAATCAAAACTACGCTTGAACCACAATTGAGGCAACAAATCGAAAAGTACGCACAATTATTCAAATGTACGAGCCGAACGAACGAGCGGGAGTCGATTCGTATCTGTTGGAGAGTTTCGGGCGGCCATATTGGCGTGACGCCGGGCCCTCCGACGTCGTCACTGTTGACTGGAGAGAGACACATCTGGGGTACCAAACTATTATGTATCTATAAAGCACAACAGGATATTATGAATCTATTAAAAGACTGTTTTTTGTTTTACATTGCATGTATCATTTATTGAGCCAACATAATCGGAAATGGAAAATCTGTTTCTGTTCAGGAGTTGGATGCGAGATTGTTTACACTTCTTTCGAAAGTCGCTTCAAAGCCCACTGCTCTCCCCTGGCTAAATGATGTGAAGCCAATTCCTTAATATGTATTATGAGCTTTGAACTATCTCACTTGACACTATGTAGGTTATATGAAACTATAGGCTATACAGGGTGTATTACTTTTCGACTCAAAACTTTACCAGTAAGCCTAGGCGGCTAGGCCTATTATTTCGGTCAATCCGTTTCGGGCGCAGTGCTATCGATCGATGGCGCTGATCCGGCGTTGCTCAACCACTACTATTGTGAGTTAATTTACGTTTGTGTCTTATATGTATACATTAACCCTCCAGCCCCGGCTACGCATTACATAAATATTCCCCGAAACCCGGGTGTTTTGGCCGAAAAACGTCTAGGCTAGGCTACCGTATCTTTGTTATTCTGACTGCTTCCGCATTCCCGCGCATCCCCAAGCGTAGCTGTGTTATTTACCTGTAGAATGGCGTTAAGTAGAGCTCTCTAAGTCAACTGGTTCAGTTGTGATGATGATTTCATTGGAGATAACTTTATGGCAACAACAGCCACTTTACACTACTTTACACTACTTTTCGATACTTAACAACAACATACAGGCACACACGAACAAGCGACGCTCTCCTTCTTGTGGCCGGAGATGTGGGGCGTCGGTCCAGCCGGCTGTTGTTTACATGCGTCGGACCGACGCCTCTTGCACCAAGCTCACAGGCTTTCAACCACTGGGCATTAAAGAGCCCTTCCGGGCAGCTCGTGTATGCTTTTTTATGGGCGTTCAAGAGCCCTTCCGGGAACAGAGGGTTAAATGAATTTTGTGTGGTAGATTAGGTTATGAAACATATTTGTACAGTAATATGTTATATATTTGTGGTTTTTAGGTGATGAAAGGTAGAAATAGTACAACTTTCGGTCGGCGCCAGTACCTATCCCTATTTTCCCCATATATAATTAACTCCAATGTACGCACAAACGAACGTACGCGCCGACAGTACAGTACGCATCCCACGCGTAATTGGGGGGTTCACTGTATAGGATAGACACCAATGGCGCTGAGCCTGATAGCGAATGCAGGTTTTTATACTTTAATGTCTTCCTACCGGTACTCACTTCCTACTCCCTGGAGTGGTAAAGCTGACTCAATTCTTTGCCATTGTCCCTAACATGGCCTCTGCCCTGACTTTGCAAAAAAAAAAAAAAAAAAGAAGACTTGCAGTTATGTTTCATGTTCCTAGCTAGTACGAGAAGTATGTATATATGTTAAACTGGCTCGATAATGTAATGGTTAGTGCGCGGAATTTTGGTGTGAGTATCCTAGGTTCGAATCCTCGGAATACTAAATGTATTCATTAGTTTCATTGATTTTGATTTCATTTTGGTGTGAGTATTCTAGGTTCCTATCCTCGGGGTACTACATGTATTCATTAGTTTATTTCATTAGGTTTATTTGTAACTTAATTGGTGGGTTAGTGAAAATATGAATTCTAGTCTTCTGTTTACTTTATGATGTTTTTTTTTGTTGTGTTTCAGGTCCATCTGGAACCTGGACCTATTGACCACCTTACTGCCTCCAGTCAGTCTCATGCTGCAGAGTAAATATGAAACGTGAGTATCATACTTTTTATTTGTTATACAGTATTTAGTTCTAATGAATTTAGGATAAGACAATCACTCGGAGATTAGGCGTCATAAACGTTTTAACCCTTACTGTACCAGAGAGTATTACTATAAATGTAACCTCCAGTACCAAGCATTGTGGCCAAAAACCCAAAATGGCTTCAAAGTCGAGAGAGAGCATCCTCTCACCCCGAAAGCTGGACGTGTACTGAGCCAGCTTGCCCGTGGGACCTTATAATTATACACTCTTGAGAAGTGTTGCCAAGGTCTCCAAGCAGTGTTTACAAGTTATGGTGCCTGGTACCGCTCGGTATAAGGACCACATACTACTGACGGACATCGTACGGCGCGCTGGTACTGGCGAGTTACTTTCTTACTGTCGGCCATTGTACGTCGTTGGTACAGAAGGGGTTAAGTAAACAAACCCTGGTTATTCACATTATTATTACCTCCGTCAGGAACCTGACGTTAGACTAATTACTGCTCGTTGTAACACTGTGACGGACTCAATCATCTTGTTCTTCTTGTGCTCGTTAATCTAAATCAACCCCAAGTGAGTGATTGGTTGATTATGTACTAAATTTTATGTTTTTTTCAGGTACGTAACGTGTGGGTGTAACGCACTGAAGTTGATGATAAAGAACTTTGCTGTGATGATCAAGTCCAACATGACGGGTCCCATTCACACCGTGGGCGTCGACATCTCTCGGGAGGAAAGGTACGTCTGAGAATATAAATTTTATTATATTCTATACAGTCTATTTATCTATCTATCTATATTTAAGGCACATACCCACTTCTTTTTCTCTCTCTCCTTTTTTTTTTTTTTTTTTTTTTTTTTTAAAGCTGGGGGTGGCTGTCTCGAGACAGAGCCCGAACAGGGGGAAAAAATAAATAAAAATAAAACACAAATTCACACTTATCTACATCATTGATTGTTATTGATTGTATTATATTCTATACTGTAGAAACTAGAAACTATTACCTATCAGGTCAATAAAGTACTGTACAAGTAACTTAAATATAGTAACTCAACAACTTAACTGAAATGCCTCTCAAACTCAATAAACAAAACGATATTATTAATCACCATGTAAATTTTAGCTAAACAAGCCTCGTTGTAGGTCAGTCTTGAAATTATTATTTTATTATGATATACTGTAGACAGTAGCACATTAATTTAAAAAAACATTATGGATACAGGAATGTTGAAACAGATGATTTCATTTGAACGTCCCTTGATTTTAGCCCTGTCACACTTTCAACTCTGGGGGAGGCACTCAGCCACTCACTACAGGCAGTTCTGCCTTTTGTCTCCCTCACTCACATAGAAAAAGAGAAAACAAAAGTTACAAGAAGTGTATACAGTAAATTGTTACAGACCATCCCTATGCGAGTTTTGTTCTGAAACTCAGCGGTCTGGTTAAACTATCACATTAAACAAAAAATAATAATAAAAAATAAATAAAACAATAAAGTGTTACAGATAGTGTTTTCTGCAGGTACAAGTCTATAGAGTATTTAAATTTGTTTTTTCTTGCAGGAAAAACAAGTGTGTGGAGTGCTACAACCACATGATGTCCATCCGAGCGTTCCTACTGAAGCGCCAGACGGTCCAGGGGAGGCTTGGCACCATGTATCGGGAACTGGTCATACTCATGCAAGCCTTTGAGTAAATCCACACACATACAGGGGAGAAGTCCGAAGTTAATGTGAAAGAAAAATATGTGAAGATGATACATGAACTTCGAGTAACTACGCACACACTCGCAAGAACCCTACAGTGTGCGGTACTGGGAGTTGGCGTTCCTCATTGTGGAGCCTTTGCGTAACTCCACTCATATACAGGGGTGAAGTCCGAAGCTAATGTGAAAGAAAAATATGTGAAGATATGGTAATACATGAACTTTGAGTAACTCCACACGCACTCGCAAGAACCCTACGATAATAATAATGAAAACTCTTTGTCAACCGCCTCCTGGGTAAAAGCCAAAAACCGTATAGTGTGCGTTACCGGGATTTGGTGTTCTTCATCATGGAATCCTTCGAGTAACTCCACCCACACTTGCCAGAACATAACTGTGTGTGTTACCTGAAGCTGGTGTTCCTCATTGTGTAAGCCTTTGAGTATCTCCACACACACAGAGGAAGATCCAAAGCTAAAGTGAAAGAATATGTGCAGATAATACATGAACTTTGAATAACTCCACACACTCACCAGAACCCAACTGTACGAGTTACCGGAAACTGGTGTTCCTCATCGTGCAGACCTTTGAGTACGGTAACTCCTCACACACACGGGGAAGGTTCGAAGTTGATGTGAAAGAATATATGGAGATAAAGCCTGAACTTGAACTAGATGTACCCATGATAACCCTTAGAGTGTGTGGTACTTTGCATCATACACACACACACGCACGCATCATAGCCATACAGTGTGTGGTAGTTGGCAGTGAATGTTACCAGGAGCTGGTCATACTCGTGCAAGCCTTCGAGTAAATCTACCTACACTCACACTCACACACCCGTCATGCAGTCGTGAGCGTTAATAAGGATGCTGTACATCCATTTGAACCTTTGAAGCTAAGTTTTGAAGCATCTGGGATATAATTGTTGCGTTTGGATTGGATACAGATTCTAATGGGTGCTTGGTGTAACTCCACACACTGACACACCCGCCATAACCCTACAGTGTGCGGTACTTGCGTTACAAGGGACTTTATTTTGACGTTTGTACTTGCCACTTCTGCTAATGGCTACCATTTACATGTATTGCGTTTTTTGTTTTTTTTTTTTTTTTTTTTACCGAATGTATTCTCAATGGTCATCCACTCTTAGTACAGGTCTCCCTCGATTTACGATTGGGTTACGTTCCTGAAAACCTGATCTTAAATAGAAAAAATATGTAGCGAACCCTAAAATTATAATGTAAAACTTGCAAAATAAACAAACCAAAACATATACGAACACAGTAAAAATACACAATAACTAATCAAAATCGCTATGTGGAAACAACGCTTAAGTAAAATAATGATTTATAAATAAAAGAACACAATCCACCACGTAGGGTGTACATTACTAATGAGCAAGTTAATCTGTTTCCTGGGTTAATGGGTGTGCCAAAACCCAAACACAAACACCTAAAACCTATAATAATAACGTAAATTGGGGCATCGGAGAGTGAGGGAGATCTGTACCAGCTTGTTACTAGAGAGTGAATGATTTAGCCCACGCGTCTGATTTTGGTATTTTATGCAAACTAACACAAGCAAAATCAGTCGGTGGGCAGTAAAAGTACCCAAGAAGTACCCGTGTGATACCACTTTCATACCCAGCCAATTGCCAACAGTAACTTATAAAGATGGAAATTGAGAATCCCCAAGAGAGAAGAGAATGTGATACCAACCACAGATGCCATGTCATCATCTTGACTACTCGGCTGTTATGACGAATTTGTAGCCAAATATGTCGCTAATTGTGAGAGCTTGGCATTAATATGACGTAGAGATATAGTCTATCTATCTATATACTCCACACCCCCTTTTTATTATTATTATTGGGGGTGGCTGACTCCATTCAGAGCCATAGAGACATAGTAGTTCCATTTTGTTATTCGGTATCGGGAAATGAGTTAGTAAAGGATCAAATTTACCGTCAGCTGGAAAGAAAACGGAATTGAAAATCATGTTTTTAGTTAAAAGTGAGAAAACTGTTGAAAGTAGAAAGTATTTACAGCGTGGCCAGATGGGTATTTCTTCATGCTGCTTGTGGGTTCTGAAAATATAGTCTATATGCAAAGTGATATAGAAAATAATGTGTGTATACTTTTCTGGATGCGGAAAATAATGCCTATATGCTTTTGGATGCAGAAAATAATATGTATATGCTTTTGGATGTAGAAAAACTATTGCATATGCTTTTGGATACAGAAATTGAAGCGTATACTGTATGCTTTTGGACGCAGAAAATATAGCGAATACACTTTTCTTGATGTAGAAAATAAGGCCTATATACCTGTTGATTTAGAAAATAAAGCCAAGTCCATAGACTTTTCTTCATACAGAGAATATTAGCTACTGCACAGTATAAGCTTTTTGATGCAGAAATATTGCGTACCGGTATATGCTTTTGGATGCAGAAAATAAATACATAGCATATGAATTGTATACCTGTTGAAGCAGAACAAAAAATCTATATTCCAATTGATATAGAAAATAAAATTATGCTTTTCTTAAGGCAGATAATATTGCCAATGTGCTGTTGGATTAAGAAAACAAAAATGCCTACTGTATACCTATTGATCTAGAAAAGAAAACTCCCAGCCATTTTTGTTATACAGTATAGGAAAAATTAAGCCTATATATTTATTGAAGCAGAAAAAGAGCTTATACTGTACATGTTTTGAAGCTGAAAATAAAGCCTATATACCGGTACCTGTTAAAAAAAAAATAAGTTTTCACACTTTTCTCGATATGGAAATTTAAGCCTATTCATTTATAAAGGAAAATGATAATGCCTGTATACTTTTTGATTAAGAAAACAAGCCTACTGTATGTACCAAATAATATAGAAACTCAAGTCTGTATACCTATTGAAACAAACAATATTAATACCTATTAATACAGGGATAAAAAAACTCGTTATTTTGATGCAGAAAAAGCCTGTATACCTTATCCTCTAAGTCCAGATTATTGGCCATATATTTAGCGGTGACTTCGGGATATAATAAACGATATAATGCAATGTAATAAATGACGTGAAGTCACTCTATAGATGCTAGGCACTAGTATCTAGGGAAGCAGAGGCATATGGGCGTTTGTTTCGTTTATTTCTTTTGGCAATCCTAGTTTAGTTCTACTACAGTATAGTCCATTCACTATAGTTAGGCCAGAAATCTTGACCCCTAACCTCTTTAACTAAAAAAGGACTGGAGAAAATGGGCTGTTATTTTTCACTCCTATTTACTGGTAGACTCTTTACAAATGGTTAACTTTTCCTAAATTAAACATAACTTTTAAGTGATTCCCTAAACCTTTTTAAACAAAATAAGCAGAAACAAAATATTGATCTTTTAGTTAGTTCTTTATCACAATTTAGCGCTCGGTTATTTTATCTTCGTTTAATAATTATAGGGTCGGTAGCACCCTTCCCTCATGTTTTAAAATGTGAGGGTAAATACTAGAAAAAAGTAACGCAAGATAGCCCTTAAAAGTTGCCAAGAAATACAAATTGCTGAAAAAAGTGCCCGGTACCGGGTACCTCTGCTTCTCTACAGGCTTGCCAGTGGGTGTCATCAAAGGAAAGCAAGCAAGAACAGACCTAATGATCCTTTCTAGGCTACTTGTTGATAATAAAGTTTGTATAGGAGTGCACGGTTATGTGTGTACAGTATATCTATGAACTAAAGTCTGTTCATTCTTAGTTGGGCAAAAATTGTAACCCCGAACCTCTCATAACTCAAAATGGACTAGAGTAATCAAGCTTATTTTTTCTACCAAATAGGAAGACTTGGCTAGGGAATATGTGTAGACATTTTCAGCTCATTTGCTCTAGCCCTTTTTGAGTTACAGAGGTTAGAGATTACGATTTCTGCCCAACCTAGAATGAACGGACTATAGTCGGGGGTTGTTGTTGTTGTTGTGCCTGGCCGAACAGCCCCAAGGCCCCGAGCAAGGCCAAAGCCATAACCAAGCGCCCCAACAGAACCCTCCCTGCTGACCACAATAAAGCCTGGGTGACCGAAGCCACTTCATGGCAGGGAGCTCAGGAGGGTACGGAAATGCCCAGGGGGTTATTATTGGTGACGGTAAATTTCCATGTCCCCAGCTTGTTTCCACGGCTATTAGGAAGATTTTGTAGCGAAATATGTTGTTTGTTATGAAATTTGGTGTGATAGGCCTACAGACATACCGTAGTAGTTTCATATTTTGTGTGGTAGGCCTACAGACATACCGTAGTAGTTTCATATTTTGTCATTAAGCACGGTACGTTATCGAGAAATCAGTTGCTATGGGATTTAAAATACTGCCAACTGGAAATATATTGACTAGATACAGTAGTTGATTTCAATTTGGCAGAAGGCAAACTGATTTGTCAATACTTAATGGACAAATATGAAACTGCAATGTCTCTGCATCATATTAATATGAAACTGCAATGTCTCTGCATCATATTAATATGAAACTGCAATGTCTCTGCATCATATTAATATGAAACTGCAATGTCTCTGCATCATATTAATATGAAACTGCAATGTCTCTGCATCATATTAATATGAAACTGCAATGTCTCTGCATCATATTAATATGAAACTGCAATGTCTCTGCATCATATTAATATGAAACTGCAATGTCTCTGCATCATATTAATTCCAAGTTTTCATAATTAGCAACATATTTTGTTACAAGACATCCGTAATAGCTGAATAATTGAAGCGAGAACATGGCAATTTACCGCCAGCTGGAAATAAACCGACTCTAGGTGCTTGAAGGTGATGTCCCACAAGCGATTTTTCCACCAATTTTTACGAGCAATTGTAGTCTGGGAGCCTCAAAATTTATGTTTCATCAAAATTAAACTACCAAACATAATCTACCTTCTGCTTGTTCATAAACCTTTAACTGGTGTAATGGTGTAATGGTTAGAGTGTTTTAAAATCTGTGGTTCAAATCCCGGTGGATCACATGCTTTCATTAATTTAATTGGAGGTGTTTGGTATTGGAGTGAAATTAATATAAATAGATTATATAGGGTCCGATTCCAATGCGAAAGGGATGCAAAATGGTACCGTAAGAGAATAAACTTGCTCATCAAAAATTATTGAAAAATAGTACTGTATGAGAAAAAACCTTTCTCAAAGAAAATAGCTGGAAAATGACTCTGTGTGACTCTACCTTAACTCTTAGCTCTTTCTCTGTTTTATAGAGAAAACTATATACTATAATATTTGTGGGTCATGGAGGAAGCCAGTGCAAATGTTGTATATTAGACAATCGAGCCTCCGTACACACAAATAATACCGCACATGATTCATTGTCGCGTTGTGTTAGCGTTGCAGTTTCTAGCCAGGGTGTTAAACGAAAGTATTTATTATAAAAATATAAATATAAAGATACTAGGCTATATAAAGATAATATTATGGTTTATAGTTCAAACTATGCCATAGGAAGTAATAAAATAGCCAAAGCAATGTATTCCTTCTCATATTCATTCAAGTCTTAAAAAAAATTGCTCCCAGTTTGTCACCCTGTTTCTAGCTCTTGTTGTAGGAGAAACTATACCCTGTTTCAAATTAGTAGTCCAAATTTTTTGATCCCCTAGCCTCTATAACCTTTTAAATTGTGATCCCCTAGCCTCTATAACCTTTTAAATTGTGATCCCCTAGCCTCTATAACCTTTTAAATTGTGATCCCCTAGCCTCTATAACCTTTTAAATTGTGATCCCCTAGCCTCTATAACCTTTTAAATTGTGATCCCCTAGCCTCTATAACCTTTTAAATTGTGATCCCCTAGCCTCTATAACCTTTTAAATTGTGATCCCCTAGCCTCTATAACCTTTTAAATTGTGATCCCCTAGCCTCTATAACCTTTTAAATTGTGATCCCCTAGCCTCTATAACCTTTTAAATTGTGATCCCCTAGCCTCTATAACCTTTTAAATTGTGATCCCCTAGCCTCTATAACCTTTTAAATTTACTTGAGGGAGGTGCATTTGGAAATTATATTGTAAAACTAGCAAATTATACAAACCAAAACATGGACTTACAATATAGAACTAATCAAAATTGCTATGTGGAAATAATGCTTTAATTTCATAACTATTAAAATGTAAAAGTTGCAAACTAAACAAACCAAAACTGGGAAAAAGACAATATCAAGTCAAATTAACTTATCAAAATCGCTATGTGGAAACATCGCTTACTAAAATAGTATAGTATATCTACCTGTACTTTTCCAACTCCTTATCAAGGATTCTCAAATATCAATCAACATAACTACTTTATCATATAAAGGATCTCATTTTTACTTTTCCTATTCTATACAGGATATTCAAGCAGCAATGAATTTTGACGGTGCGCGTGCATCGTGTGTGTGTACGGAGGCGTTGATGTGTCAGGTGGTGGTGGTGTGTGTGTGTGTACGTGTATGCGAGTGTTCCGGACTGCGGCAAGATTTAATAACCAATACAAACTACGATACAAACAAAGCTGACCGTAAGTGGGAATGAAATATCCCCTAAAACATTGATCAAAATCATTGCGGTCAATTTTGTTTGTATCGGTTCATAAGTCTTGGCCCTGAGCTATAAGAAGCGCCAGGGAGCTTTGGGTTTTATTAACACTCGTAGCCATTTGAGTTCTCTGTCTGCTATCCACTAGAATCAGTTAGTTATTGATGGTGTAATGGTTAGAGCGTGTAAGTTCTGTATTTTGATATCCTGGGTTCCAATCCTGGGAGAATCATAGCCTTTCATTCATTTCAATTGGGGTGTTACTGGTGCTAAGAACGATGTTAAAAATTGCATCCTACCTTCTCTTATAGTTAACCAAAAGCTCTTACTTTGTTTGCCTATTTTCTCAAAGCCTTCAAAAACTCGAGCGTATTTGTAAATGAAAGAAGATAATCACACAAATGATACTGTATATTCTGTCATTTGCTTTTCTTTTTTTTCATTAATAGTAATGTCTTGTTCAAGTAAAGGAGTAGTTTTATCAGACAGTGAACTTTTCTTGTCTTAAAAATAATTTCTGTAGAAGACAGGGAAGTCAAGTTGTTTCGGTGTGACGTTAGGACCTCAAGGTGAAGTCAATCAAGCATTTTATCCGGTAATAGTGTTTGCAACTGTAGTATGGCAGGTTCTGAAGTAATATTTTGGAGTTTATGGGGTACAAACCTCTTTCGACCCCTGGGGATCTGAAAACCCCAAGATTTTTAAGTGTGGTATTTGTTCTCTAGTCCAGACTATGCCTCTTTCTTTCAGACTAAATGTACTAAATGTTTGTTGTTTCCAGATATTTTTAGAAATATGTGGAAGACAGAGTTAAATGTCCAAGTACCCTATAGGCTACTGTATTCATCTTGGACTATCACTTATTGTAGACAAATTTTAAAAGACTAAGTTTGTTTACAGTTTCGGAAACGTTTGCACTTCCTTAAGTGAGGTACAGTACTGTATTTAATTCTTCAGTCTTGTTGTTGATACCAATCCTTATATACTGCCAGAAAAAATGTGCACATAGAATTTGCCGGAGAAAGTGGTTGCTGACTCTTCCTTCAGACACACGCTTTTAAGATATTGTGCCTTACCCTACCCCCACCGCCGCTGTGTGTCGAGTGTTATGTGGCGAGGTGTGTCGGGTGTAGAGTGTCAATGTGGCAGGGTGTGTCATGTATTGAGTGTCATGTGGCGTGATTTGTCATGTGGGAGGTTGTGTCATGTATTGAGTGTGTCATGTGGGCGCAATTTTGTATGTGGCGTGGTGTGTTATGGCGCAGTGTTATGTGGCTAATGTCTTGCGTCGGATGTCATGTGACGCGGCGTGTCATGTGGAGTGGGTTCGTACAGCCATGAGCATTAATATAGTTACACCTATTTGAATCTATGAACCTTTAAAGCCAGATTATTAAGGTTTTCGGCTATAATAAAGCATTGTATTGTCTTGTTTGCACTCAATACAGTTTCAAATGGGTGAATAGAGCACTGAATTGTTTCGTTTACACTCGATAATGATTCAAATGGTTGCATAAAACGTATCACAGTATCTTGTTTGCATTCGATACAGATTCAGATGGGTGCATAAATTGTTGTAAATTGTTGTGCGCTTAACTTCAAATGGACGCATCGCTATCAATGCTCACGGTTATAAATTTTCTCTGTCGTCTGTGATTTATTAACCCCTTCATTACCGGTGACATCCTTTTCATTATATTCTGGAAATTATTAGACAATTTTATTCAGGTTAGCGAGGACATCAAACCAACTAAGCCACAGAGGAGTTACTGTACCTTCATGTCTAAAATTGGCTCATTTTACCGGTGAAGATGTCTTTCGTGTAAGCTGAGTATAATTGTCTTGTGTAAGCTAAGATAAAATAGAAATGTAGCCATTGTATCGAATGGTTAAGCTTTGTATTCATCATCATTATCATCAGTGTTTTATGAATTTGTTGGAAAATAATTTAGGAAGTTTATTATTAGTATTTTTATATTGATAATTATTTAAATACTCCACCAGACATTTGATACTGTGTTGGGATTGGCCCGAATATAGAAAACGGAGAAATTACTGTTATATGAGATTGGTACCTTATCCTGTAGAAATGCCAAGTGTTGTATTCAGTGCTGTAGAAAGTAGCTCTGAGTTGCTTGTACTGTTCTAGGTCTTTCTAGTTGTTGTTGTTGTTGTTGTTCCCCAAGCTGCCTGGCCGAACAGCCCCAAGGCCCCGAGCATGGCCAAGGCCATAACCGAGCGCCCCCACAGAACCCTCCCTGCCGACCACAATAAAGCCTGGGTGACTGAAGCCACTCCATGGCGGGGAGCTGAGGAGGGTGCGGAAACGCCCGGGAAACCAAAGCCCCACCCAGGGCCCTGTGCCCCTCAACAATTATGAAGAGAAAGTTGAGGGGCAATGGAAAAATGTGACGCTTTGGCTTCCAATCTTGGTAGATTGGGAGGTCAATTCACGGAAGAGACGCCGTCATTCGAGATCTAGAAAATATATAAGTAAAAGGAACAGTCAGAGTAAGCTATGGGTATGGCAGAGATCGCTCAGTTCTCACTCTGATAGACCAGCCCATCATCACATGACAAGAACCCAATCCTCTCAGCATCAGCTAGGAAAGGCCCTAGAAAGCCGCCTTTGGCGGGGGGATAGCTCCCCTATTTCAACCCCTTTCGGGGTTGGGCACCCGCCCTTTCTAGTAATTCATAATACTGTACCGGGTTTTTTGTTTATAAGTACAGCCTATAGTGTCCCCCATACTGATAACTCTAGTAATGCGCCTTGACTTAACAAACCTTCTGCCACCCGAGAGTCATTTGATGTTTTACATACAGAAGTCTGATGCCTTTCTTCCTCCAGAATCCCCCCAAAAGGGCTGGCCATGGCAGAAACTGCCTCTAGGCTCCCAGATATACCGCCACTGCTCCACTCCACTCCACAATGTGGATTAAGACCATTAGCACTGAAGAAGCAGACCCAGAGAAATACCTCACCTGGACGGCACTTCCACCATTGTTTTGCTATATTCTTTACCCCCGTGGGGGCCCTGACCGACAGCATACCGGGCACAGTAGTGTTCTGAAGAGAGGAACCTCTAGTCCACTTTTATAGAGGCAGACAATGGAGTCATCGCATCCCTATGCCAAACATTAATATTAATTTTTCGTCAGCTAAATATTAAAGAGGCATCAATCTTTAAAGAATTGTATATTTTACGTTGATCTGTTTGGGTGTGAGGCATCAAATTTTTAAAGAAACATCAGATGCCAAATTCCTACAACTTTCTCGAGTTTTATTTTGAGAGTGTTGTATTATATTTATATATATATTCTCAAACCATGTATACAGGAAGAACTTTTAATATCTGGGTAAAACATGTATTCTGGTAGCTGGGAGAAAAGTAACGGTTATAAAACGAGCCGCTGTTCTGAATTGATTTGTGCCTTTCTCAAACATTCAAAGAGGTCCTGTAGTGTCAGGAGCGATCACATTGCTTTGTTTGTTTATTTATGAAAGACTGACCAATGTTTACAAAGTTGGTTGGCTTCCCATACTGTTATGTAAAAAACAATTTCATACAGATAAGATTATGACACATTTTGACAGTTTGTTCTGCATACCTTAGATGATTTTATGCAGTTTAGAAAGGATCTGTGAGAATTATGAGGGTAAAGACTATCGCAATTAGCCCTCTGACTTCCATATACCCTTCCTAATCTGAAAAAAATGGTCTAGAAAAGATATGTGTAATTTTCTAAGGGTTAAAGGAAGGATTAACTTTATTACTTGTCTGTCTTACAATGGATGCAATGTTACTACAGTTCTGTACAAACTTAGTTGGCTTTCAAAATATTGCAATGAATTGTTTGTGTATAAAATGAACTATTCAATCTTTTCATTGTCATTCTTGTGTAAATGAAGTAGTTTCTGTGTGAGATATAGTTTTTGTAGTCAATCTAGCATCTGAAATTTGCCAGTTTTTGAATAACTTGGTAAGATCTCATTCACTCGGAATCATTTACAAAGATCTCGTTGACAGTTTTATAATCTAGTTGTGTGAAATTTAGAATTGTATAGAAATTCATAGAAGTTTTTTCTTTATTTTTACTAAATATGAAAACAATTAGGTTTTTCTAAAGTGTATTCCCTCCAAAAAAATTGTTTTGCTGGTCTTGGTCACAAAATATTATGTCCTGATGTTAATTTTATAAGTTTCGCTAAGATGCTTCATATATTTTGAGTCGTAGGTTGAGCAGTAGAACTTAGGAATTCCGAGTTAAGGAGATCCTGCTTTACATTGAAATTCCATCCACCCTGGGTCCTCAGAGGGTCGGTCTCGGGCTGCATGATGTGCGGGGCTTGCGGGAGATGGCCTAGAGCTTGGAAAGTAAAATTTTTGTCCTTAAGGTGAAACTAAATATTTTGTTTACACATTGGGATCCTCGTCTCCCCCTTGGCTCAGTTACTGGTCCGTGTTCCTAGACAAACCCCATTAAAGACGAAAAGAAAGCATATTATCAGGGGAAAGTCGAGTCATGTGGTGGTGATCAGAGAAATCTGGCTTCGGTTGTCAGTAGCTTACTTGGAAAAAGACACGTGAACTCAAGACCTTCTGCATCTGATGCGGAGTTGGCTGCAGACTTTGTCACATTTTTTACTAGCAAGATAACTCGTATGAGACATGAACTGGATGAAGGCCCCTCTAATGAAGAATATTCAATTGTACCCCAACCATGACATACTCCTAATAGTGTCCTCTCATCATTCCATCCGGTGGAGGCTGATGTTGTTTCATCATATATAAGAAACCTTAATAAAACATTTTGTCAATTGGATTCTATAAACGTTTCCAAACTACCTGGTGTATATGATCATGCAGTGGAACTTATTTCCAAAATAGTTAACAAATCTTTCTCCGAAGGCAGCTTCCCAGTGTCAGAAAAGCATGCCTTGTTCCGACCTATCCTTAAGAAACCTGGACTTGATGCAGAGAACATGTCGAACTACCGTCCTGTCTCCAACTTGTCTTTTTTATCAAAGATATTAGAGCGTGCCATACTTGATCAACTGCTGCCGCTACTTCAACAAAATGAAACTATTCCTATTTTTCAGTCTGCTTATCGGCAGCATCATTCGACTGAGACAGCATTGATCAGAATACATAATGAATTAGTCAAGAACACTTGTGACGGTGAGATCTCATTGTTGGTTTTACTTGTTCTCTCTGCAGCCTTTGACACAGTGGATCATGAGCTGCTATTGAGTGATCTTTATGACTGTGGTGTGCGTGACTCTGCTCTCTTGCTTCTCAGGTCATACTTGTCAGGTAGATCCCAGAGTGTGATGATGAATCGGATAGTCTCGGACTCGGCACCCCTGCTCTATGACGTTCCGCAGGGATCAGTGTTGGGTCCTGTCCTGTTCACGATATACACTAGTGGCTTGTCTCTTCTGCTTCGTGCACACGGTGTCACCTATCATTTCTATGCTGATGACACCCAGATTTACGTGAGGATCACAGGTATAGCTGATACACAGAGGAAGGTGGAAATGCTGATGACCGATATCAAGAAGTGGATGAGGACAAGAAAACTTAAACTAACCCTCTCACGTCCTTGACGCAATTTTGAGCCTATTAGGGATACTTTAAAGCCTTTGTTACCATCAGGGGTATTTAGAAACCTTTAGTTTAGTTACTTCAACCTCTGCAGTTGTCTTTGAGTTAGCTGTGGGCAGAAAACTTATTTTGGAGAGGTAATTATAAGAGTGAGAGAACTCTATTTAGTATTGCTAATCTGGCAACCTCTGCGTCATATGGTAGTGAGAGGGCTAAATGATAACAAAACTGAAATTCTCATCATCCGAGGAAACGGAAGGGCTACTGACGCAGTAAATACCCTCTCCATCGATACGGGTGACTCACAGCTGCAACCAGTAAACTCTGTTCGAAATCTGGGAGTGTATCTGAACTCAAGACTGGATTTTAAGGAGCACGTAAATCAGATTGTCAAAAGTTGCTACCTACACATCAGAAATCTCTACTCGGTGAGGTAGTTTATACCTAGACGTTGCCTTCTGACACTGGTCCACTCATTGATATTCTCTCGTGTTGATTATTGCAATGCCTTATTCGTGGGTCTTCCAAATTACATATTAAAGAAAGTACAATCTGTTCTGAACAGAGCTGCAAGACTCATTTTTGGAATTCCACCAGGAACCCCTACCACTTCTTATCACATCGAACTGCACTGGTTACCAATAAAAGCTAGAATAGAATTCAAGTTGTGTCTGGTAACTTTTAAGGTCCTCAAATTTGGTAAGCCCGGGTATCTTGCAGAGCTGCTCAGGCGTCCACCGGCACGCCATGGTGTAGTCGTGCACCATGATGATGACCCCCTGCGTCTTGATGAGCCGTGGGCTTTCCGGCAGTCATCTTTCTTTGAAAGATAATTCTCTTACATGGCTCCAAGGTTATATACCATACTACCACTGACCATGAGACAACTAAGTTCTGTTGAGTGCTTCAAGAGGCAACTTAAGACTTTTCTCTTTGAAAGAAGCTATGATCTCGAGAGGTGTCATCATCGAGGGCTATAGGGTGTAGGCTATTTGCCATTGCTGGTGGCTGGGTGATGCGTATAGGTTTTGTGTTTCATTGATTTAAACGATTCATGTTTTTTTTTTTTTTTTTTTTTGGTTTTCGAGCGCCAGTGAATTCTGCGGAAAAATTGGCGCTTGTGAGAAATAAGTAACATGCTTATTATTATTATTATTATTATTACTGTTGCTGGTAATTACCTATAGCTTTGCTCTATTCCGAGCCAGTCAGTATGGTACACTAGTTGTTCGTTATTGCAATGAGAATACAGCACTGTAATAGTATGATCTATTGGGGAACTAAGGGGTCTGGTTAGACAAATCTAGGGGCAAAAAAATGTAGCCTACACACTAGGAATACAATAGTGGTTTTAATTAAAATGTAAAACTTGTAAAATAGACAAAACAAAGCTAGGACGACACAATATAGAGGCAAAGGAACTTATAACAATAATAATGTGAATTACTGGAACATGTAGTACAGTACTCCATCATAATAACAATGAGATTATTGTAATAATGTTCCAGTACTTCTCATGGTAATTACAAGTACTGTACTAGTACATATTGACTGATGCAGATGGTGCTGTTTTTAAATACCGTACACTCCCTTGATTGACAGGGCTGGAGTGTGCCCTTTGCTACAGCAACTTATCTGGACATTTGCCTGGCAAGAAATGTGACAAAGCTCAAGTACTTACCACCGACAACGATGGGGTTTGTTTAAGAATACGATCCACAGCGTTAACATGGACGACACACACCCATTCCACAGTCTATTATATATATATATATTTTTTTTTAACCAAATATGCTAGCCTAAGATCATTTTTTTTTACCATTGACTTTTGTGTTTTAAGGTGTCAAGCAGGCGTCACACAAAAGCATATAGCGGCAGATGTATGGGAGTCACAGTATCCAAGTAATTTCAATCTCAATCATGATGATAATCTATATCATGCAATTCATAATC
Source organism: Paralithodes platypus (assembly GCA_032716605.1). NCBI lineage: Eukaryota > Metazoa > Arthropoda > Malacostraca > Decapoda > Lithodidae > Paralithodes > Paralithodes platypus. The sequence continues at coordinate 4,644,167 of CM064569.1, forward strand.
TTGAATAATTATACATTGTACAGGAAGAAGTGGCATAAATCCCTTAAACTTGTATCAGTTACCTGAATCCGATATAATTTGCCGATAAATCAGCTCGTGTGACCCCCCCTAAGTGATGTGGCTGTGTTATGGTTTTATTCTGTATTCTCAAGTGTAAAGCTGGAGTGGGAAGTGGTATTGTGGGACTCTCACTATAGAGGTACAGTAGAGCCCAGATGTTTGTGGTACAATAGAAAATGGTGCACATTAAGGCCAACCCATTCATAATATATAAGTGGATTTCAACTGTTACTGAAACTGATTCATTAATGTTATATTTTTTATATTGTTTTCCGTGAACTGCATCCCATTGAGGTAAGGTTGCTATTATTGGTTGCTTTGCCATATTTGGTGATTGTCCCATCCATCAAGTATTTTTTAAGCGTTTGCTCCGAGGGCGTCTCCATTTTCGTGGAGTTGGTTCCCAGTCAAGCGCTCTACTGATGTAGCTACCTAGCTTATATACAGATGAATAACCCACTGGAGTATATAAGGTCATCAAATATATTTATCAAGATCTTACTAAATCTTTTGAATACAGCCATACCATTTATGTAGACCTATGAGTTCTGCAGTGCAAGTTACAGTGTACTACAAATTTCCTGGGTCAACTTTGGAGTTGTGAGCATATATAGGTCATACCAATTCCAATCATTGCATCTTTAAAGCCTAAGTTCTGAAGCATCTGGGCTTAGAGAGTTCTGAAGCATAGAGAGTATTATCTCGTTAGCTTTCGATACTGATTCAAATGGATGCATCGCTATTAATGCTCTTGACTGTACTTCTGCGTAACTCCCAACTCCGGCGCTCACAGCAACAATAACTAATTAGATCTCATGAGAGTTTTTCTTTGTTTATTTTAAGTGTGTGTGAGTGTGTGAGAACGAAACAAATTGGCTTCATGTTTTTGAAATGGTTAATAAGAGTGACAATAATGGATGATAAATTTGTTTTAGTTGTAAGTACCGTACTCGGAGCTTGTACAGTTGGCTGAGGAATTTGTACCTACTCCGTGATTTATATATTTATTTTTGTTTTTGCCAGACGCCGTAATTCCCGAGAATATCAGGCGTTTGTCACGAATCGCTAGGTCAAGTTGCCCGGGCTTGACATCTACCAATAACATTTTGACAGTGAGGGCTCGATCCGCCAACCCTTTGATCAGCAGCCGACCCTCTACTGACTATGCCACGGCATAGAAGTGATTTATAGATGGAAGTAAAAATAGTGTGATTTAATTGCAGAAATAATTGTGTATTAAGTTGTAAATTGATCATAGGAGTAATACTACTAGTACAGTAAAAATAAATTACAGGAATAATTTGCTTGCTTGTAAACTGATCATATGGGCAGTTGGGTTTAAGTGACCCTCCTTAGTGACCAGATACAAGCTACATAACCGAGTGAGTTGACTCGGCGTAGGGAAGCATATGAAGGTGATTCAGTTTAGCTCTAGCTTGGGGACCTGCAGAAGGCTGCACACGGGCAGCATGATATGCGGGGCTTGTGCGGGGAGTTAAGGGGCTAATGGGGATCTCGGGAATACGGCATCTGGCAATAGATAGATAAAATTAACTATTGAATAAGAAACTACACTCCTAATTTAATCATACTATTTTTCCATCCATATACAGTATAAAAGTGTGGAGTGTATACAAATTTATGTGGTCAACTTTACGTTTGTTAGGTTTTCTAATTTATTCATGTATTTTTATTTTGTTGACAAAGAATGTTTTGAGTCACAAAAGCAAATGATAAACTTTAAGCATTACTGTGCCAATGAGACGATATTGTTTGTTCTGTTCTTTAATAAATTTCCAACATTAGGGACAATCCAATGTATAACAATACTGTAAAGAAAATATATAAATAGAAATAATAGTATGTACGTACCAGACACTCATAAATTTTTTTTTATATAATTGCCTGTACGTGCACATCCTTTTTACTCAACCCTTCTTTGTAAACCCCTTGTCTCGAATTCCTTGACAAATCTGTCTTTTTCGGTGGTTGTTAGTTACTATAGATTTGCCCTTCCTAGCCAGTCAATATGAAATACTATAGTTGGTATATTTCCAGCTGATGGCAAATTGAATCCTTTAGCAGCTTCTCAATACTGTAAAAATATGAAACTGCTAGGTCTCTGCATCATCGTATTGGCAAGTTCTCATAATCAGCAACATATTTCGCTACAAAATCTTTGTAATAACTGAGTAATGAAGATGGGACATGGCCAATTTATCCTTAGCTGCAAAAAAAATATGCTATAGTTTTTGTAATTGCAATAAGAAGTACTGGAACATTATTACAGTACTCTTATTACAGTTACATTTAATAGTGTATCATATTGACATTAACTGTAATGTAATAATGTTCCAGTACTTATCATTGTAATTGCAACATCTAGCATATCATACTGACTGGCTAGGAATACGGAAAGACTAGTAATTACCACCGGACAATGCTGGGGGATTGTCTAGGAATACAGGCCCACATTTCACATTCCTTTGTCCTGTTGTCCATTTTCTTTCTCCGATAAACCCGGAAGTGTTATTTCTTTGCCTTGGATTTTTAGAAACATGTTAAAGCAATAATTTATTTGGCAATTTACAATAGGTAAATAGTGTATCTAACTATTTTCAAAGAGGATTTGTAACCATAATGTAGGAAAGGAAGGCTTGGTGTTTTGATTAGTAAGAGGTATACTAAACTGCAGGTTATAGGCATCTTGAAACTTGTTGAATGTTTCCTAAATAAAGGTGTAAAGCGGGCGTCACACGAGCACGTTTACTGGCAATTTTAGGAGCCACGTGTCGGAGTTGAGCATATACTAAAATTGAGTCTATTATCTAACAATCCTCGCTTTCACTTGACTGTATTTAGTATATCATAAGCTCCTAATCCTGTACAGTACAGGCTTATTTAATACAAGAATAAACAACAAAATCCATGAAAATAATATGATAACACTTAGCAGACTCCAGACTCCGACACAATAGGCGAGCCCACAGACAGCTCTTGTCCGCAATGTGTAGTCCGATTAGTTTGATTGATGGATAGATATGGGCCATAGCGGACACTAACAAATCTTGGCAGCACCCATCACTGTCATTTACAATCCTTACTGTTGCTACCTGTTGAACTTGGATGGCATCATTGAGCAAATGTAAGCTAATGAATAGGGTCAGCAAGTAGCCTACAGTATATGTGCCTCATTTCAAGCCACATATCACATAAGATTCACATCTGTGGGTTCCGCTATTTGCCGATAAATGTGTTTGTGCGATGCCAGCTTATAATGATGTGAGCTCAGAGTGTATTTGGCTGGTCTCACTTATAATGGTAAATCTGGACATGTTGATGGAAAAAGTATTTATACTGTACATAATTAATACAATGTACATAATTTTGTGATAATAAAACTTGTTATTTTATTGACTGTATTTTATGCCCCTACTACTAGAGCAGGTACGGTACTATACTGAGAGAGGGAAAGATGTATTTGCTTTATTGTATTTATTTATATATATACTGTATACAGTATATATATATATATATATATATATATATATTTTTTTTTTTTTTTTTTTTTTATTATAATTGACAAGTATTCCCATTGAGAGGAGCAGATTCTAAATTGGTCTGCTGGATTCAGTGGTCAACTGGGTGGATAATAGGGCTTAATGAATAGGCCATACTGTGCTAACATGTGATACTCCCGTGGATTCGAACCCATGACACCGTGACCACACACAGTCAAGCTGGCTGAAAGTTGTTGGATATTCAACTCTAGGCTAATCAATATCTAGTAGTTTGAAAAAAAAAAAAAAATTCAGTTTGAATGTCCAAAGTCCAATGTCCAAAGTCCATATCTAGTAGTTTAATATATTTTTTTTTTTCAGTTTGAATGTCCAAAGTCCAATATCCAACAGTTTTCAGGTTTTTATTGGATATTCAACTCTAGGCTAGCCTAATCAATATCTAGTAATGTTTGAATGTCCAAAGTCCAATATCCAACAGTTTTCAGGGTTAGATTGGATATTCAATAGGTTATTCACTATCCAGTAATGTTTGAATGTCCAATGTCCAAAGTCCAATATCCAACAGTTTTCAGGATTCTATTGGATATTCAGGAATTTCGGGATCATCGGTATTTACTATGGCTTGTTATTCCATAACAATGGCTACCGGTATATAAAATTATGTATTTTCTGGTTAACATTACTTATAATATGAATTTTAATTGTGTGATAATAGATTTACCAATAAATATTAAATACAACATAAATAGTATACGTATTGATCATACTAAACGTATCTAAGCAAACCAGCTTGCTTCGTTCAAGATGGCTTGAGATTCGTCGCTTTGTTTACATCCGAATGTCCAATGTCCAAAGTCCAATATCCAACAACTTTCAGCCAGCTGTTGGAGCTGGGGTATCCTGGTGTTGGTGGCCGGTCCGGTATTTTGGCCAGCCACATGTCCAAGTGTTTCTTGAAGGTGTCTGGAGACACCCCGGTCATGTTCCTGAGAGGGGCTGGTATACAGTTGAACAGTCTGGTTCCATTGTATGTAAAGCTGTGATGGATCAGGGATTTGTTTTTTGTGTTGATCCCGGCGTAGTCCTCACATAGCACAGCCTCCCTCGCCTTTGGTGCTGAGTCTCTTGGATGTTTGGATTTGGTACCTTTTTTTCCAAAATCTTCCAGACGTAGATGATGATGTATCTCTCCCTACGTCTTTGAAGTGAGTACAGCTGCAGCTCCTTAAGTCTCTCCCAGTAGTTAAAGTGTTGAAACCCATGGATTTTACTGGTGAATGTCCTCTGGGTGGCTTCAATTTCTGTTATTTCTCCTACTTTTTGGGGAGACCAGAGCTGGGAGCAGTACTCCAGTCGTGGTAGGACCAGTGACTTCCACAGTGTTAGCATACACCTCTCATTTCTTGTGTGGAAGGTTCTCAGGATCCAGCCTGCTATTTGTTTTGCTGTTGTTGTGGCTTTGGTAATATGCTGGGAAAAAGTGGCGTCACTGCTCATATTTACTCCCAAGTCCTTCACTGTGTCCTTGGTGGTAATTTCTTGCTGTCCACTTTTGTAGTTGGTGTCGTTTTGTAGTGCTCTCTTGTTCCCGTACCTTAGAAGCTCGAACTTGTCTCCGTTTAGGGCCATGTTGTTTTCTTCTGCCCACTTCAGGATTTTGTCCAAGTCTTGTTGTAGTAGCTGAGCATCATGTTGTGAGGTGATTTTCTTCATGAGTCTGGTGTCGTCTGCAAACGATGTGGCTGTTGAGTGTTCCAGGTCCCTGTCGATGTCTCCTATCATGATGAGGAATAGGAGAGGTCCCAGTACTGATCCTTGTGGTACTCCGCTGATGACCCCACCTGCATCTGATAGGCTTCCTTGAACCGTGACTCTTTGTTTTCTGTTGGTGATGAAGCTGTGGAGCCATCTTCCAAGGTCTCCCCCTATTCCCAGTGATTTGAGTTTATGTAGAAGGATCCCATGGTCCACCTTGTCAAAAGCTTTGGCGAAATCTAGATATATGACGTCTACATTTTCTCCGTCTTGAATATCCTGTAGGATTTTGTCGTAGTGTGATAGTAGTTGTGAGAGGCAGGAGTGGCCTTTTCTAAAGCCATGGAGCGGCCTTTTCTAAAGCCATGTGTTGGAGACCCCAGATCCTGCTGGTCACAAGGACTTTCTACCTGTCCCTGGCTCTGCACCGTAGCCTAATTCTGACAAAGTTACAACTTACAATTTACCCACCCTTCAGATCCATTGATATTTCTGTATTCTGTGACCTAGCCTAGGCTACTGAATTGTCGGTCAAATTGGATTTTAGGTCATTTTGGATTTAGGTCACGTAGGCCTAGGCCTAGCCTATGTGTTTTTTGTATTATAATCCTTTTTCTCATCAGTTTCTTCATTGATTAGGGCCTAGTGTGTTTTAAGGTGTTTTTCCTTCTGGAAATTCATATTTAGCCTACCCATTATTTTGCAATATAAAAACATGCCCCCTAAAACCATATTTTGTCACTAGCCTAACAACCTAACCTAACCTGGGGGCTGCCGCCCCCAGACCCCCGCAGGGTTAGTATTGATATAGAATATGACAAAATACGGTTCAATTTTATTTTAATACCACAATTTTTTTTGATATATTTGAAGATAAATATTGAATCTATATGCTCTAAAGATCATAATAAAATTTGTTTTAACCCTCGGCAAAACTTAATAAAAAAGTATGGTAGCCTACTAATATTTCTTTTTCGTAACAAGGTTGTCAATACGGTACTTTCAGTCATCGATAGCTCTAAAGATCATATGAAAATGTGTTAAACCCTCGTAAAAGCCTAATATAAAAGTATGGTACTAAAATTTAATTTTCGTAACAAGGTTGTCAATACGGTACTTTCCCGTTATCAATGTACAATCAAGCTGAAGATTGCAGAGTAAACACCATAGACTTCATCGATTTTTTTGTTTCAACTTCGTATAATCGACAGCCAATTTTTTATTTTTTATTAAGGGATTAGTACAGTACTCAACCAGCGGGGGTGTGGGGGCGGCAGCCCCCACCCATAATACTCTGTACTAGGTTAGGTTAGGTAAGGTTGTTAGGTTAGGCTAATGTCTTTTCAAATCACTATGGGGAGCGAGCGTGTCTCAACATCGATCGATAGGCCTAATGGGGAAAATAGGTTTTCCCGAGATTTCTAATTAATTACAAACACTATATTGATGCAAATGACCAATTTTGTTTATAAAAAACACTCAGAAAATTTGTGGTATTAAAATAACATTTTTCCCAAAATACTAAAACTAGGCTACGGTAAAAAATGAAAAATATTAGTTCTCAGCTGATCTAAGATGGCCGCCATAACCCACAAAGTCTTAGGAAAAATAATTTAAAATGCAGCGGTAAAGACATATATTGTGGTGACTTAATACTCTAGCCTATGACAAAGCTATAGTATACATTTAGAACATTATATCCCATACGTGACCTAAATTCCAGTTTGTCCGAATTGTCATCCAGTACTGTATTCCATATTCCATTGCTTTAGCCTATAGGCCTAGCTATATGGTCTTACCGACAGTAACCATCGCGACTCGCAAATGTATTGTAAGGGATATAGCCTAGGCTAGGTAAGGATGGTGTTAGCGGCCGCGGGTGTACCGTCCGCCTTGTTTACGTAAGTCGCACGCTTGCAGATACGTGTGCGTCTAGCCCGGTCTAGGCTTATTTGATTGTTTATTTTTGCCTTGTTTATGTAAGTCACAAAAAGAAAAATAACAAAACCTCTTAGGGAAGTGCCGACGTTAAGGCTAAACTTCCCGAATTCCAACTGAACTGACTGAAGTCGCACGCTTGCAGTTACGTTTGTGTCTAGGCTAGCCTAATTTGATTGGTTGTATAGGCTAATTTTTTTTAAGAAATTATCCCACGGCCAACTGTTATTTGCCCCCTGCTGGTAATTCATATTTTGGAAAACATAACCAAACCTACCACTCATTTTCCCATGGTTTTTCTTTTGGGTTTTAGGTAGTTTTCATCATTATACAGTAGGCTAGTTGAAATTAGGGAAAAACTAAATAAGATGGTCACTATTTTTCCCATGGATTTTTTATTTTTCCCTGTTAGTTTTCATCTATATAGGCTATAGTGTTTGGAAATAATTACAACCCTCGGCGAAACCGTTTTCCCCATTATACAACGATCTTAAGACATTCCGCCCGATAGTGGGGAGGGCTATGAAGTACTGTACTACAGGGAAAATGAGGGGTTAAATGCATAAAACAGCGATAAAAACTTATTTTAGCAAAACTTGGCTCGGGTTTTAAGGAATTTCAAAGGCCGAAAACCCGAGCCAAGTTTTGGCCAAAGCTGGCTCGTATTTTGCGAGTTTGTAGACAAAAAAATTACAGTAACCTCGTTTAGAAATTTGGCTCAGGTTTCCCGAAATTGCAAAGCCATAAAACCCGAATTTTGGAAAACCCAAGCCAAGTTTTGGCAAAACTTGGCTCGGATTTTGCGAGTTTTAAGAGTAAACAAATTAAAGTAACCTAATTTAGAATTTTGGCTCATGTTTCCCTAAATTGCAAACCCCAAAAAGCATAATTTTGAAAAACCCGAGCCAATTTTTGGCAAAACTTGGATCGGATTTTGAGAATCGAAAAAGACTAACGAAATGTCGGAAATCGGCTCATGATTTCCCTAATTGCAAAGCCATATAACCAGATTTATCGAAAATGTAGCACTTATTTTTGTTATTTAAATCATAAATATCCAGTAACATAGACCTAGGATTTAGTACATTGGATAAAAGCCTAATCCACACCTAACGCCTACAATGTGTCCGTAGTACCTAGTAGGCCTACGTGGGATAGCCTACAACACGAACCCTTACCGGTGCCATGGCGGTTGGGCCGCCGCCCATTTATTATTCTGGCGTATCTGTAAATACTACCGCAACTACGAATCTTGTTTCTGAAACCTAGTATATTAACCTAACCAAAACCCAACCTAACCTAACCTAGACCCAGTACGTGGGATACTAAACTAGCCCTTGCATGCCAGCAACAGCGGATTCATAGTACTCAGTACGTGGAATACTAAACTAGCCCTTGCATGCCAGCAACAGCGGATTCATAGTACTCAGTACGTGGAATACTAAACTAGCCCTTGCATGCCAGCAACAGCGGATTCATAGTACCCAGTACGTGGAATACTAAACTAGCCCTGGCATGCCAGCAACAGCGGATTCATAGTACCCAGTACGTGGAATACTATTTAACTAGCCCTTGCATGCCAGCAACAGCGGATTCATAGTACCCAGTACAGTACGTGGAATACTAAACTAGCCCTTGCATGCCAGCAACAGTGGATTCATAGTACCCAGTATGTGGAATACTAAACTAGCCCTTGCATGCCAGCAACAGCGGATTCATAGTACCCAGTATGTGGAATACTAAACTAGCCCTTGCATGCCAGCAACAGCGGATTCATAGTACCCAGTATGTGGAATACTAAACTAGCCCTTGCATGCCAGCAACAGCGGATTCATAGTACCCAGTACGTGGAATACTAAACTAGCCCTTGCATGCCAGCAGCAGCGGATTCATAGTACCCAGTACGTGGTATGTATTACCCATTAATTTCCGGAAGTTTTAACCTATGCGAAAAAGCTTACCTCTTACACGTCACATCAGTAGGCAAGCAGGTGAAAATGGCGTGTGTACGAATCAGTGCCGTGTATAGGAAGGTATTGACAAGCATGTTACGAAAAATTTCCATTTTAGTACCATATATTTTTATTAGGTTTGGCCGAGGCTTAAAACATATTTTCATATGATGTTTAGAGCATATAAAATTCATATTTATTTTCAAATATTGCAAAATAATTTGTGACCAACTTATTTAGTTATACAGTACAGTACTGAAATTAGTTACAATCCCCGGAAAATGTTATTTCTACCAATATCCAACGATCTTTAAACACTCAGATGTATCCTAGCCTAAGTCATTTTCAGAGTAAATATAGGCCTACATTTTCTTTTGCCTTTGGATACAGGATGGGTTGAGGGGGGGCATTGCCCCCCTCACCCCCCTATGAATTATTGAAATCGGCATCTATTTTAACAGTAAGGGTATTATTAAGAGTTTCACTGCCGTCAATAGGGAGAGTTTTTTGGGCAAGAATGTAGTTACCGGGTGTACCGCCCGTCTTGTTTACACTACGGGGACGCTCACCATCATGTTCCCGTCTATTTTGACTGCCTTTGGATACAAAAATACATTACCCTAACCAAGCATTATAGATGATTTATGTTGTATGTCGGTAGTGGTACACCCGATAACTACATCCATCCCGTTTTTTGTTTTTACAGTACACTCAACCCTCGGCTATCACTCCTAATTTAGCTTTAGTCGCGCGGTAGCCGAAACCGCGATAGCCATACTGAAGAACTAATGGGAATGGGCGGGTGCCCAACCCCGAAAAGGGTTGAAATAGGGGAGCTATCCCCCCGCCAAAGGCGGCTTTCTAGGGCCTTTCCTAGCTGATGCTGAGAGGATTGGGTTCTAGTCATGTGGTGATGGGCTGGTCTATTAGAGTGAGAACTGAGCAATCTCTGCCATACCCATAGCTTACTCTGACTGTTCCTTTTACTTATATATTTTCTAGATCTCAAGTGACGGCGTCTCTAACGTGGATTGACCTCCCAATCTACCAAGATTGGAAGCCAAAGCGTCACATTTTTCCCTTGCCCCTCAACTTTCTCTTCATAATTGCTGAGGGACACAGGGCCCTGGGTGGGGTTTTGGATTCCCGGGCATTTCCGCACCCTCCTCAGCTCCCCGCCATGGAGTGGCTTCGGTCACCCAGACTTTATTGTGGTCGGCGGGGAGGGTTCTGTGGGGGCGCTCGGTTATGGCCTTGGCCTTGCTCAGGGCCTTGGGGCTGTTCGGCCAGGCAGCTTGGGGAACAACAACAACAACAACAACAACTAATGGGAATAATTCTAATTGGTGCCTGGGTGCCGAATTTGACAACTATTTTTCGTATTTTGCAATTTTTACCTAATAATTTCCCCTGAACACTAATATAATGTAATAATAATTATAAGAAACATTATAAAAGTAAATATAAGAACATATTACACCATCACATTTACCTTTTTAGGTGTGTTGAGGGATTTAGGTGGGTATTGTTCACAGGTATAAAAACACTTTTCACAGCTTTCACCAGACAACAATGGGTGGTACAAGTAAGACTGAGAAATTGTAAGTATGGTAGGACGGCGGGAGGGTAGGAGGATGGGTGGCGGCCAATCACAGCGCTTGCTTCCCATGACGTCACGCCCAATCAGGGAGCGAGTAACGTAAACGTATGCTTGCTGCCCGCCTGGGAATTTCCAATTTTGTTGTATTTTTGGCCACATTTGGTGCGTGATAGCCCAGTTCATAGGCGTGAAAGCCCTGGTCTGACAGCTTTTGGGGAGCAGACGATAGCTGTGGAACGCGATAGCTAAGTGCGTGAAAGCTGAGGGTTGAGTGTACTTTATATAGGGTAAGACGGGGTAATTTCGCTGCAACGCTAATAATTTGCATTCAAACGCCGATATCTCCGAAACTATTACATGGATTCGGCTGCAGTTTGGCTTAGGTTGTAGAGCAGTTTTGGCTTAGGTTGTAGAGCAAGTTTGGCGTAGGTTGTATATCTAGTTTGGCTTAGGTTGTAGATCTAGTTTGGCTTAGGTTGTATATCTAGTTTGGCTTAGGTTGTAGATCTAGTTTGGCTTAGGTTGTGTTGCAGTTTTGGCTTAGGTTGTATATCTAGTTTTGCTTAGGTTGTAGGTCTAGTTTGGCTTAGGTTGTGTTGCAGTTTTGGCTTAGGTTGTAGATCTAGTTTGGCTTAGGTTGTAAATCTAGTTTGGCTTAGGTTGTGTTGCAGTTTCGCGGGGCCTGGCGCCGGGGCTAGCGGCGCGTCTGGCTGTATGGTCGGGTGTGTGTGGGGGTGTTTGTATGTGGGTGCATACACTGGTGGTGCGTGTGACATAGTGTTGGCAGTAGCCGTCAGCTGCTGCCTGGTACTTTGAACTAGCACCTTACACGCCACACCCACACAAGACACGTCCACACCGGCACTAGACGCGTCCACACCCGCACTACTTGTCCACAACTCCACACCCGCACTAGACACGTCCACACTCACACTAGACGCAGTGGCGCCTAGGCCTACACGTGTGACACACCTGCATCTCTGCCCGTCCTGTTCAGTTGTGTGTGTGTGCGTGCGACTTTTTTCTATTGGCATGTTTAGTGTCAGTTTGGGTTTGTGAATGTTTTCATTGCTTTTACCTGCGCGCTAGTGTTTTGTCTGGCCATTAATCATATAATGTTATCTAGTTTACTAGCTAGATGATGCGTAAAATAGGTCGCGGCGAAATTACCCCGCCTAGCGGGGTAATTTCGCCGCGAGAGTCTCCGACCATCTGTGTTTACATACGTCGGACGTGCGGCTTTCAAAACAAGCTTAATAGGCATTCAAGCTTACGGATTTTAAAATGACACCCGGGCTCCTGCCCATCTGCCGCGGTGTCATTTTAAAATGCTGCCCGGGCGGGAAGGGTTAAAGAGGATTAAAGCCGAAAAATAAGCTGTATTTGGCCAAAACCGTTTGCCGTGGGATACAGAATATTTTGAGGGGGGGCAAGCCCCCCCCCTAAACCCCCCAGGACTTATTGAAATCCTCATCTATGTAGACATCAGGGGGCAAAATCATAATTTTCTAACTGAGCCTATTATTGGATAATGGGTAAATACTCTTCCGACGGTCCTTGGATAATAGGTAAACTCTCACTTTCGAAAGTCCTCAATATATAAATCCAATGGATATGAACGAAAATCACATCTATCTATCTATTGCCTGACGCCGTGATCCCCGAAGGGATGGCCACGAACGAACCGCCCCCATGCACCTCTGTCCCCAGTCAGTCGACGCCCCTTCCCCCAACCAGCACCGCCTTCGTTCATGTACTTCCTCACTCCATCCTTCCACCTCTCATTCGGTCTACCTCTCCCTCTCTGTCCCTCCACCTCGCTCTCGTACACCCTCTTAGTCATTCTCTCACTTTCCATATGTTCCATATGGCCGAACCATCTCAAGTTGTTCCTTTTCACACTTTCCAGCACATCTACCTCCACACCACACCTCCTTCTTGCTTCCTCATTAGTCTGTCTATCCCTCCATGTAACTCCGCACGCACTCCTTAAGTAATTAATTTCCACTGCTCTCACTCTTGGTCTGAGTCTCTCAACCAATGTCCATGCTTCGCTTCCGTAAGTCAGGGTCGGGATTACCACACTCATGCAAGGACTTCTTCACTTCCATACTGACCACCCTATTTCTTGTTACTGCTTTTAGCGTTCCTACAACCCTCTTCCCCTGTTGTACCCTCTCCCGCACTTCTTCATCCATAGTCCCATCTTTACTCAACACACTGCCCAGATACTTAAAAGAGTTGACGATCTCCATAGCCTGACCGTTCAGCTTCACCTCACACTCTGTGACTTCACCCCTTTTGAAGACCATAACCTTGCTCTTCCCCGCATTTACCTTCAAATTCCGTTTTTCGCACACTGTTCCAAACTCATTTACCAGACCCTGCAACTCCCATTCATTATCACTCATCAGAACTGTATCATCCACAAACAGCAGTATAGGTAGAATCCACTCAATTCCCTCCCTTTTCAGCGATACACCAACATCCACTGCTCTTGATAGTATTTCTTTCATGACTCCATCCATATATACAGTAAACAACCACGGGGACATCACACACCCCTGTTTCAAACCAACATTCATGTCAAAGAACTCGCTCTGCTCACTCTCCACACGTACTGCCGCCTTTGCACCCTCATACATGAATTGTTGAATTGTAGTAAAATTAAATCCCTCCATAGTGCTGCTCCACCATGTCATCACAGTGGCATTTACTATTATGTGTAGCTATGCTTCTACCTGTGTCTCTGCACACTGGTTAGAAGTACTGTATAAGTTGTCTATTACCAGTAATTATTGTTTTTTCTTTCCTCAGATTGAGAAGCTTGACATCTACAATGCCAAGAGTGGCAAGTTTGTCACATCTCTGTATGGGGTGAGTCTTTTATCTACTGTTACTTTACCAATACTCTACTTTTAATTTTCTTATATAGAATTACTCTATATGATTACCTTATACATGTATATTTCAATCTACTTCATGATATGCATGATATACTGTATTAATGGTTACTGGTATACAGTAAATAGAATTAACATAAAGAGTTCAACTGTAGAATAATTGCTCTTTAGTTTCTGAATAAAATTTATTTCATAAAACATATATGTACTGTACTGTACTTCTAATTCAAGAGAAGAAATGTTGCTACCAGTACAATACGGTAAGGCAGATATTTCTGAGAAAGGCTGAGCTTAGGTACGATATTTGAATATCCCACAACAATTAGTTTCGATAGTGTCTCATGATCTGTGGCCCTGGCGTTATCAGTGACCATGAACCTGATAGTACTACTAGACCCCTTCAGGAATCAGAGACTTAACAACTACAGTAGGCCTACCCACATTATGTGCCTCGGTCATGAATTAACTGAAATTATTTCTTTGCCTTTGGTATTTAATTAGTCTACCTTTGATGTCAGTGTTTTTTGCTTGAAATAGAGTAGAGTTGGAACAAAAGAAGAAGGTACCGGTGTTAGTTATTTACAGATAATTTTCAATGAATATTCCGAGTTGTTATAAAATCCAATATATACAGTACTGTATATATATATACTGTATATACATACATATACAGTATATGCATATACTGTAGGTATATGGTAATACAGTACAGTATGGTATACTGTAATAACTAATTCCCCTGATTCTATCCTAATGATTTCCCCCACAACCCGCACATATAAGGTTGCCCAAGAACTTCCCTCTGTAAGTCCTCCAATGAAGTAGAGTATACAGTACTATACTGTAGTGAGGTGTTATATAGGTCAATTTTGTGTCATGTGTAAATCCAAAGGATGATATGGTAAGAGGTTGACCACTTTCTTGTATATACTGAACGGTCTCCAGATAACACCTTGATGTTGGGAGATAATAGTTTTATCTTAACAATGACTTGATACTTTACCTGGTCGCTTGGCTACCCGACTTTTACCACAGGTTTTGTAACTTATTGTACTTTTTCTCATAGCTACCGCATGTTTTGTAGGTATTGTACTATTTTTGTGTACGGTATATGCCGTTGCCGAGTACCTGTACAGTACTGGGTATTAATTTTTCCCCATTGTCCTAATAATGTTGTGTTTTTCGATAAAGCCATTGTTTAGTCTAGCTGTCTGACTTGCTTAGTTGATATCGTGTCTGCATCCCATTCTGCAGACTTTAGTTCAAGCCCCGCTCAGGTTGAAAAGTTTTTCTGGATATAGCCAGCGGTTACCGTCTGCCCTTAAGCAAGGGAGATGGGTAGTAGTAGTAGTCGTTCCCTAGGCTGCCTGGCCGAACAGCCCCGAAGGAGATGGGTAATGGTCTCTGGTTAGAACATAAGAACATAAGAAAATGGGAGTCTGCAAAAAGCTGATCGGCCCATACAAGGCAGATCCCTGATATAAGATGGTCAAGCACTTGTGAATCCTTGAAGGAAGAGATACGAGTGCTATTATAATGTAAAACTTGCAAAATAAACAAACCAAAACTGGGACGACACACGACAAATGTAAAAGAACCAATCAAAATCGCTATGTGGAAACAACGCTTAATAAAATATAAATTTAAAATAAAAGAACACAATCCACCACATAGGGTGTACACAACCACATGAGCAAGTCAACTTGTTTCCCACGCAAACTGATCGCACATATAACAATGCACCTCGTCATGTTCAAGGAATCAGCCAATTTGGGAAGTCCGGGACGTTCTGGTAAATTTTTACTAAATTCTGTATGAATAAAGAAACTACAACTTATATCAAATCTTATATTAAGCCAAATTTGCAATTTGACAAGACATCAACAAAAGTACAAAAAACACACATCACCCACCAACGACAGTGCCATCGGGCAGGCACCTGCAAGCACAGCACGCTTCAAGTGACCCCCAACAACCACCACCCCACTAATAACCTACATTTATTGTACAAACAAACTAAGGAAATCGCAAAAGCAAGCAATTGATACTATCGACATTGAATAGATACAGTATAATAAATAAAAATATTTGAAAATATGAAGAAGGCACAATAGATTCAAACAAAAGAGTACTCTTTTAACAAGAACAACTAATTATAAAAAATAATAATAATAATAATAGACAAAATATTAATACATACAGACAAGAAGTACCATAAGCAGAGGTTATCATAGAAACTTCAAGTTAATAATGCTTGATTAAAATTATTGATATCAAATTTTACAATACAGTCACAATAATTGACCTTAAAAAGATTAAATTTATGCAACAATTTACTTGCAACAAAACCTCTGTCTACTAAGAGTCTGTATAGTAACCTAGCTCTATCCCAAAAGTCTTCTACTCTGGTACAAATTTTACAAAATCTTATTAGCTGGGAATAAAAACAATTATAAGTTATTTTACTATCGATATTACTATTAGGGAAAGGAAAGTTTATTACGTTAAAATTAAAATCGTCAACTTTGAGGTATATTTTAAGTGTGCACTGTTCATTAACAATCTGTATATTTATATCAAGAAAATTTTCAACTTCATCATTTGCATTATATATATTGCGTATATAAGAAACCAGATGAATATTATTATTATTATTTACAGTAACTTTAAGGTATAATCCTGCATAGCGGGAGTACTTATATCTCAAGAATTTGGCCTTGTCACAGTACGGTATAATTATTTTTTGTACTGAACTTATATTTGTATTATATGTTCTTTTAAAGATTGCTAGAAATAGTTAGAAGTGGAAATTTATACTTAATATATGAATTTTTAGAGAGAATCATAGACTAGCGTTCAGAAATTTACCAGCCAGCTGATATAGAAAAGGCCGAGGTGAGTAGTGTTGTAATTCGATGTTCTATTGGTCAGTAGAGGGCATGTGATGACAGTAACGTCAAAAACGTTGTTGGGATATTATTGGTTGTTGCGGGAGTAGGCTACCCGTGTCAACGGTGACCTTTGAACGGTTGTGGAAATATACATCAGTCCATATAATGAGCCTCTTGTTTCCTAATCCTGCTGCCAATTCTGACCATGAAAAGAATACCTCTCCCCCTGAAGGGAAAGGTGTATGCCTCATGTGTTAGAAGTGCAATGACGTATGCCTCAGAAACATGGGCCGTTAAAGTAGAGGATGTCAACAGAATGGAACGTAATGAGATGAGAATGGTGAGATGGATGTGTGGGGCCAGGCTGCATGCTAGAATAACAAATGATGAGCTGAGGAGACGTTTAGGTATAAAGAGTATTAGCGAGGAGATGCGTACAAGTAGACTGGGATGGTATGGACATATGGAGAGAATAGATGAACAATATTGGGTGAAAAGATGCAGGTCTGTGATTGTGGAGGGAGCTGCACCAAGGGTGGACCGAGGAAGACCTGGGATCGGACTATACGTGCCGATCTCAAATCCAAAAACTTGACAAGTGAAGCAACCCTTAACACTTACGCTGCGGGCTTATTTGCGCTATTTAGGGCATATTCAGGCACTCCTGAATGATTAATCAAGCATCTGCATTAAATGAACTGTATTCTGCCGAAAACTAGGCGAAAGTAGCTTCAAAACGAGACCAGAACGAGATTCGTAGGTGGCGGGGTTCACACGCAACGTTGCCATAGACATTCGGGAAAACTTGCTAATTATTAGCTCTCGCTCGCTCGGCAACACTGTTGTGAGACACCCGCGCGAGACACAGTCTCCCTCAGTGAGCGGCTGGCTCGTCGGAGGGAGGTCCCTCACGCTCCCGCCCACTGACACTCGATTTCTACGGCTTTTACAGGCTTCTAAAGCCTGGAGATTGCTGTAAGTTGCCTATGCGTTCCAGAACGTCACCCGCAGGGAATGGGTTAACAGGGTTGCCTGGAATGCCGCCATTAGGACAAGAGACTGAAACTGCACGTATGTGTGGAGCACTCGGTCTTAAAATGTTATGTACTGTACAGTAGAGTCACGCATCTCACGATTTATTGGTACCGAAATATTACCGTGGGACCGGAATTTGTGGGATGCGGAGTATTAAAGTAATGGGGAAAATTACAAAAGTACTGGAGGCTATCGTCGGGCGACTATTTACCTTCACTTTACATGCCAATAATCCATAGTAAGTTGCTTTAATGAAAAGAAAGGTAAGTAAAACACAAACACAAAACTTAGAAAAGTTGATGAGGTGCTTATTGTGATGGATGTGGTGATAGACGGGAGGCGGATGTTAGTTACCACTCTCCAGTATGTGTGTTTGGGGAGGGGAGGGGGTTATGCTGTGTTTGCGTCAATATCTATACTGGAAAAAAGCAATGGGATCATTTGTTCAGGATAATTAACCCTAATTTACAAGCAGATTCCTTTCATAAAGTAGTTTATCATAATACTGTTCAACCCTTTTTGCAGCTGAAGACTACAAGCACCATACTGGATGTGAAGCGTGGAGTGAACCTCCAGAAGAGCTCCCTCAAGCCAGAGAGGCAGGAGGTTCGGCTGCAGCAGAAAGGAAAGGGTAAGTGGGATGCTATGAACAGGACGTTTGGACAGTTTGAATGAAGGGCGGCCTAGTTCGTTGGGTGTTAGAACTTTAGTGTTGGGGAATGCAGTGGTAAGAGTCATGATTACATTTGATTAACTTGAATACAATATGGCAGCGCAGATAGCGACCGTATTAGTTTTGCTGTCGTTTCGATACCTGAATTCGCTATGCGAGAGGAAAACTTCTTACCTAGAAAATATAAAATCTGGGCCTTTTTCGGTTAACCCACACTTTTCTAATATTTTCAGTACAATAACAGTCTCTATTGTATCACTTTAATAAATTCCTTATATTCGACATGCAAGACGGATACAGAAATTCATTTAAAGATTCATTGAGATGTTAATTGAGGTAAAAATTGACGAGTGGGTAGGCGGGTGGTGGCGGTCTACTCGTGGCCGGGGCTGGGGTGGGGCGTCTGTCTCGTCATCACTCACAATTTCTACTGCCAGGCCTTGACGACGGGCATTATTTTCAATCCTCCATGCTTCTTATTTGTTTTCAAAGAATCCATTGAAGAATGATGCATTAGGGTTGACTGGAATAGTAGTAGATTTTGGTTCGTCTGGATCCTGTCATTGATGAGATTGCCTGCCTAGCCTCCTCACAGCTGGCATTTTTGTTTCTAAGGAAATTCGTTATGAGTGATTGTTGTCTGGCGTTGATCTTCTCACTGAACCTCTCGTTCACATTGTCGGTGTTTTTTTTTAGATGCAGCAGGACAGTTTCGCGGTTCTCAAAGTTGATGCCCATCAGTGTTTCCTGGCATTCACCAAGTTTGTCCAGGATGGCTGACAGGTCTGTAGTTGTTGCTTCATTTGACTGGGCTTCTTCTCTAGCTTCTCTTTCCTCTGTCTGATTTCATGTTCTTCATCAGTTCTAACAATTTCCTTGATAGATTGTTGATCATTAGCAATCACTAGTTCCTTGTCAGGAGAGCACTGACTCGGTCCTTGGCCATCTTTGTACCTTCTGCCTGGCGATGAAACTTGGGGAGATATGTAGATTAAGTGGGGTTTTTTCCAGTACACCCCCGTCTCGTCACAGTTGAACACTTGGTGGGGTGAGTAGCTTCCATCTTCATAAATTTCCTTAGCAACTTGGGGAAATTGAACAGCTTAACTGTGATAAAATGCCAAGTGTATGAGAGCGAGGTGGTAGGACAAAGAGGGAGAGGTGGAAGGATGGAGTTAAGAAGTACAGTACAGTCAGGACCCCCAATACACGATTCCACAATGCGCGAAAACCCTAATACACGAGTTACCACTCGAAAATAAAATTAATTAATTAAACATTAATTACGCGAGGTGGTACCACAATACACGAATCGAGAGCTAAGAAGGGGCCAAATCCGCTATTCCCGCTTGATACGCGAGCACGTCTACGTTTCGCGAGGCCCAGGAGTAGCTCCGAAAAAAGAAGAAGACTGGCATACGCCTGCCTTCCCTCCCTCCCACAGTCCCGCTCAAGCGCTCATAGCCGTGCGGAGTGACCAAACGTTTGTAGTGCCTGCCACTTTTTTCGCCATGCCACTCCAATATAAGAAGATAACACAAAATGAAGGTGGAAGTGTTGGATCGCAAGAAAAAAGGAGAAGGAAACTGTGCAATAGGCTTGTCAGAGTAAACTGTTCGTACGATTTGGTCAGGGAGGGAGAAGTTGGAGAAAATCGTGAAGTCCTACGGTCCTAGTCCTAGTCCTAGCCTATCTACTACTAATTTTAAGGTAAGGTTTCATATTTTTATTCATTGTTCTTCTTATATATAAGATATAGACTGTACTGTAGAGCCAAAAATGTCGAAAATAGGGCCAAAAATTTCGAAAATAGGCCATAATTGAGAGATGTCACCCAATCTAATTATTCCCATTTAAAGTTAGTTCCACAATACACGAATTCACAATACGCGATGCCTCCTGTCACCCCTATTCTCGCGAATTGGGGGTCCTGACTGTATATGCGTGAAAGCGGTGCTGGATGGGAGGGGGGGTGTCAACTGAATGGGGACAGAGGTGCATGGAGGCGATTTGTTCGTGACCACCCTTTCGGGGATCACGGCGTCCGGCAATAGATAGATTGAAGGACCTTTACCTAAACCGATGCAGCCACCCCCTTGAGGCAGAAAAGGGAGGGGGATTACTCACATTCTTCTTGGTACACACTGCCTCGTAAATTTTCATTGCTTCTGCCCTAATTTCAGGCCCATCTACACTTAATCTTTCTTTCAGCCTCCTTGATAGCCACTTTATTACATAATGCTCTGTTATCACAAGTAGTCTATTCTTGTCTGTTGTTTTGTCTAGCTGCCCCAGCACCACCACCGAAAAACTTCTCTGTAACCTTCAGTGTTGCCTTTATATATTCCTTTTTTTTTCCATATGTTCCTTACCCTAGACTCAGGCAGATTGAGCTGCTTAACGATGTCCTTGCCCCTTCTTCTATCGTGGTCATGTGCCTGACCTTTAACTGTCTTGGTGGTGTAATGGTTAGAGTGTTTATAATCTGTATGTGGTATCCCAGGTTCGAATCCTGGGAGGATCGCATGCTTTCATTAATTTCATTGGGAGGTGTTGGGTGTTGGGAGTGAAATTAATTAATTAGATAATTTCTATAGGTTCAGGAACAAGCTCGTAGCGAGGTCAGTCCTTTTAGATCTGTGCCCCATAAATTGTTCTTTCCTTTCACATAAACATTACACTATTCAGTGTGCAGTTGGGTCTGAGTACAGTATATGAGTAGATTAATATCCAGTATTCGATTCATGGATATCAATCGTGGTCACGTGCTTGACCTTTAACTGACTTGGTGATGTAATGGTTAGAGTATTAAAAATCTGTATGTGGTATACCAGGTTCAAATCCCGGGAGGATCACATGCTTTCATTAATTTAATTGCTAGTGTTTGGTTTTGGGAGTGATATTAAATAATTAGATTATAATTTTTATTATGTTCTTCTTCTCGTCCTCACTGTACTGTTTCTTATTTTAGCAACTCATGTACTCACAATTCTTCTTTGGCTTGCCCTTATCACAATCGGTGCCATCATTTCCACCCCTCGCTGCACCACCAGCAGCCGCTGACATCATAGGAAGTGTAAAATTGCCAACAATAGAGAACAAAAAAAGGGAGTGGGAGGTCTTGACCGCAGCTGGTTGTTGTTGTTGTTGTTGTTGTTGTTGTTGCTGTTCCTCAGGCTGTCTGGTCGAGCAGCCCCAAGGTCCCGAGCAAGGCCAAGGCCATAACCGAGCGACCCCACAGAACCCTCCCAGCTTACCACTAGGTGACCGAAGCCACTCAAAGGCGGGGAGCTGAGGAGGGTGCGGAAACGCCCGGGAAACAAAAGCCCCACCCAAGGCCCTGTGCCCCTCAGCAATTATAAAGGGAAAGTTGAGGGGCAAAGGAAAAATGTGACGCTTTGGCTCCCAATCTGCCAGGGTTGGCAGTAGGGAGGTCAATCCACGGAAAAGACACCGTCACTTGAGATCTAGAAAATATATAAGTAAAAGGAACAGTCAGAGTAAGCTATGGGTATGGCAGAGAACGCTCAACTCTCACTCTGATAGACCAGCCCATCACCACATGACTAGAACCCAATCCTCCCGTTGGTGTAATATGGTGTACCTTTTAACGCTGTGTACTCCCTGATTGACAAGGCTAGGGTGTGCCCTTGATAGAGGGACTTAACTGGACATTTGTCATGTACTGTATTACTAGACCGAGCTGCCCAAACTCCTGCCGTCTACCAATGGCATGGCATGTGATCGAACTGCAGACCCTTTGATCAGCAGTCAGACACGCTACCGACCATGCCACGGCTCAGGTGTACTTTATTTGAGATTGAAAATTGAAATATAGTAGAGACCGATTCCATGAAGCTAAGTTTCAGACCTAATTATGAAAATTAATAGACTTTTACTGGACCTTTTCAACACATTTACTATGTTTTCCTGTCCTAGGTCTAAAGGATGAGGATATCCTGGAGAAGTCTGGAGTGGTAGAGGAGGGTCGTGTGTATGTGAAGGACCTTGGACCACATCTAGGTTGGTCCACAGTGTTCCTGGCAGAGTATGCTGGGCCTCTCATCATTTACCTCTGGGCTTACCGCCGACCATGGCTGCTGTATGGGGAGAACGGCGCCGCTGAGCCCATCACCCTCTGTGCACAGTTAGTATTCTTAAGATCTTAATTTTTGCACCTTCAACAATCAGTTTATCGTATGTTATCACACTAACTCTTTTAGTACATAAGCATTGTTTTTACCCTTTCTAGAAAGCACCTGTGCACAGTCAGTATATGCACCATATGTAAACCTGTGGGAAATTCAAAATACAGTAGAGCACCTATGTAACTGAACTGAAGGTTGAATATTTTACTGCTATACTGTAGAGCAGTGGTCTTCATTGTGCGGCTCGCGAGCCAGTGGCGGCTGGCGATGACCTAATTGGCGGCTCGCAAGAGAGGAGGAGAGAGAGAGAGAGAGAGAGAGAGAGAGAGAGAGAGAATTCATCAGTAATCAGAGAATAGTTTAAAGTACAGTGGTCCCTTGCATTTGGCGATTTAATTAGTCTAGCCAAACCATCGCCAAAAGTGTATTTCGCCAAACGTAGATAGTACTTTAAATGGGAAAATTATCCATTAGTTTTTGACGAGGCCCGAGTTCACCCTTTTCAAACCGCCCGGCATGCGCATCGTCGATCGCCGACACACTCGGCGCTGTCTGCTTACTCTGTTTTTGCTAGAAGACATAGGCCTAGCCTATATATCTCCACAAAGAAATTACCTAACCTAGGTTAGATGTATATCAGGCAGCAGAACTCATTGTTATCTTGTGAATAGTCTTATTGATAAGGAATAACTAGCCAGACCAAGAAATGGTCTAACCTAGCTTAGATATATATCAGGAGGCATAAATCACTTTTACCTTGTGAATGGTGAAGACTAGAATTTTCTATACCAACTGCTTTTCGATTGAGCAAAATAATGAAATTGGTTTTGGATTCGTGGTCACTTCTTTGATTAATTATCGATTGGGCCCCTGAGTCAGCTGATGCGAACGTGTGTGTTTGTGTTTGTGTGTCGTGGACTGTTCGGCACAATAAACAAAGCAAAACACAAGAGATATGAGGTTCACAAATCAGTTTGGTCAAGATTACTCTGTTAATATACGTTTATGAAATATACCTGGGATATTCTCGCTATCCAAGCAGCTCGGTTAGGGTTTTGTGAGTAGGCCTAAGCCTATCTATAGCCTAGCCTCGGCCTAAGAGTAACTCTCAATACGGCGCTCTACTGTAGCCTACATGAAACATTAACAGCAATAAAAAAGACAATAGATAATAGATAACAGATTTTATATACCATGAATTATTTAGAGTTAGGCCTGGTGAGACGAGCTTGCGGGCGGTGCATTCTGGGCCGACGCCATTCCGTGACGTCAGCATTCTCGCCAAAAGTGTATTTGAAGCGCCAAATTCGGATTCTGGTACCATATCCAACCTGTCGCCAAAACTGTGTTTCGCCAAGCTGAAACCCGCCAAACGCGAGGGACCACTGTATTAGATATAAATTGCATCATAATGCCATATCAGACGTATCACTTAATAAAATTGCTAATGGGAATAGGTCTATATAGTGACTCTGGCAATTCTTTACTTTTCATAATTATTCAACACAAAGAGAAAAGGAGAAAAGAGAGCACCCATTATACAGGAATGATAGAGAGAGAGAGAGAACGAGCCTTCTGTAGGCCTACAGGAAATGTACGTGTGGGTTACGTAAGTCCAGCGCTCGGCGGCCCATACTCAGCCAGTCTTGTCCATTCACTAGTTTTATTAACACCACATAAGAAAAGTGAGTTAAGGTGCCTCATAAATTAGTGTTATTGTATGAGAAAAAGACTGTTTCGGTGTATGCATGAAATGTATGGACCTAAACTCGTATTCTTACAAATTCAAACAACGTATTTTCCACATTTGGTTATTTTTTCAACAATTTGTCGTATTCCAGGCAGTGAATTATCTAGATTCCAGGCTATAATCAAAATGGAAAAATTTATTATTAAATGTAAGAACACAAAAGAAAATGAACCACCAGAAATACAACCTTCCACAAGTGACAAATTACAAGTACAGCATGGACAAATTAAAAGAACAGCTGGCTCATTTCCGGTCATCACAACATTAAATTAAAGTATTTATTTTTTAAATGTATATTAGTAGTCAAGAATTTCAATATAATTTATTTTTACTAAAGAATTTCAATACAATAATTGTTACTAGTCTTGTTCTATAAATCTGTGGCTATGGAAACCCACAAAAAATATGTAATTTAGTTCCTATATATTTTTTTTTCTGCTTATCCCTGTGGCTTATTTGCCTTATGGCTTATGCGGCTCTCACGCTGAATATGTCCTGAACTTTTCGCTCTCTTGAAAAAATTAGTGAATAACACTACTGTAGAGCTTAAATCTGTTCATACTTAAAATTGGAGCCACCAGACTAAAATCGCCCCCTAAGATTGCTTGAAAAAGTTACACATGGGTTGTAAAGCCCCTCTCTTTCAGACTAATTGGGAGAGACCTAGTTCGGAAGTGTAAAACTTTGTCTTTCAACTCTACCCTTTGTAGAAAATGTCTGAACCTAGTTTTGATCACTGGGGATCAAGAGAGGTTTTAATTTACTATATATATGTCCTCACTTTCTATTTTTTTTACTATTAAGCTATTCTCCTTTCTCCTTCAGCATCGCAGCAGGTTGTTGGACGCTGCACTATGCCAAGCGACTGATTACTACTGGGGCTTCACTGCCTATGTGGCCTACCATGTCAACCACCCACTCTTCACCCCACCATCGCCTCTGCAGTCATACATTGCCCTTGGAGTTTTCTTTGTTAGTATACCTAATTTTTTGTAGTAGTATTTCCTACAACTGGGTGTTCACTGTCTTGTGTGGCCTACCATGTCAACCGTGGGAAGAGGGTTAAATATGGTTTCTGTTCAGGCTCTGTCTCGTGTCAGCCACTCCTAGCAATGGGGTATGTGCCTGAGTATATACATACATACATACATACATACTATTGTTAATATTGTGTCAAAATGTTGACATAAATTGTAGTTTCTTTATTCATACAGAATTTACCAGAATGTCCTGAAATTCCCAAATTGACTAATTCCTTGAACATGACGAGAGTATGTAATGCCACATGTGTTTGTTAATTTCATTAATCGAGTTTAGGAGTAAAAGTGGTTGGTGGAGAGAACATTTAATAATTAATTCTGGTTCAGGAGTAGTTTATAGAGAGGCCTTCCCTAGGGTTAAGCGCCCCATTAATTACTCTTTCCATTCATCTATTCATAGCCTCCGATAGTGCAGTTTGAATGAATGTACATGCTAAGATTGGTATGCAGGATTCGAAACTGCATAGTAAATCGTAGGCTTGTGCATAATTCTTTAACTGTCTTCGTGGTGCATTGCATAAGTGTGAGCGTCCGGGGTTCGAATCCCCGGACTGCCACATGTGTTTGTTAATTTCATTAATAGAGTTTAGGAGTAAAGTTGGTTGGTGGAGAGAACATAATAATTAATTCTGGTTCAGAAGTAGTTTATAGAGAGGCCTTCCCTAAGGTTAAGCACCCCATTAATTACTCTTTCCATTCACCTATTCATAGCCTCCGATAGTGCAGTTTGAATGAATGTACATGCTAAGATTGGTATGCAGGATTCGAACTGCATAATAAATCGTAGGCTTGTGCATCATTCTTTAACTGTCTTCGTGGTGCAATGCATAAGTGTGAGCGTCCTGGGTTCGAATCCCCGGACTGCGTTTGTTAATTTCATTAATCGAGTTTTGGAGTAAAGTTGGTTGGTGGAGATAACATAATATACGGTATGTGCGACTGTTTTGCTTGGGAAACAATTTCACTTACTCATACAGTATAGTGATGTACATTGTATGTGGTGGTTTTGTGTTATTTTATTTTGCTTAACCCTTCCCGCCCGGGCAGCATTTTAAAAGGACACCGCGGCAGATGGGCAGGAGCCCGGGTGTCCTTTTAAAATCCGTAAGCTTGAAAGCCTATTAAGCGTGTTTTGAAAGCCGCGCGTCCAACGTATGTAAACAAAGCCATGTTGGAGGCGACGTGCGCACCTCTGGAAGTAAGCAGCCGTCGGAGCTTTGTTGTGTGGTCTGCTAAGACAGATTCAGTCTTGAAAAGTGTGTCACATTGCTAAAATCGCGGAAAAATGCGTTCCACGGAAATTGTTATCACAACTGAACCAGTTGACTTAGAGAGCTCTACTCAACGCCAGTCTACAGATTGGAAACCACAGTACGTTTAGACATGCGTGGGAATTTTCTAGCAGTTAAAATAACAAAGATACGGTAGCCTAGGCGTAGACGTATTTCGGCCATATCGCCCGGGTCTCGAGAACGTCCTTAGGATAGCGAGCCCGTGCCAGAAGGGTTAAGCGTTATTTCCACATAGTGATTTTGATAAGTTCTTTTGTCTTTTTATTTTGTCGTTCCATTTTTGGTTTGTTTTACATTATCAATTATTAGAATGAGGAAAAGAAGAGGTGCTAGCACTGTTCCTTGGGGAACAGCTTTTGACATCCTAAGGCTCAGATGTGAAATAGCTTACTGCTACTGATTGTTTCCGGTTTACGAGGAAGTTGTACAGTACAGTATATCCACCTTCCGATTTTACCTGTTATCCCTTTTGCTTTTAGTTTATGAGCTATTATACCATGGTCACACTTATCAACTGCTTTTGCAAAATCAGTGTATATGACATCCACATATTTGTTTTCATCTATGGATTTCAGAATTTTTTCATAATGTTCCAACAGTTGTGAGAGGCACGATCATCCCGTTCTGAACCCATGTTGCCTGGTGTTTTGGAGTTCATTTGTTTCCATAAATGTTGAGATTTTGCCTCGCAGGACTCGTTCATTAATTTTAATGTGAGAAGTTAGGGCTACTGGGTGATAGTTTTTTTGTAGTGCTTTACTCCCTCCTTTATGCAATAAACATTATGTATGTATTTATTCTTCAGATGTGCGAGCTGGGTAACCTGAGCATCCACGTTGCCTTACGTAACCTCCGCCCCACCGGGAGCAAGGAGCGGCGAGTGCCTTACCCCGACAGCAACCCCCTCACCCTGTTGTTCAATGCTGTGTCCTGCCCTAACTACACCTATGAGTTTGGTGCATGGCTCTCCTTCACAGTCATGACTCAGTGCCTCCCAGGTTAGTTAGAATAGTCATCTTTGATTTTACCTTAGGAATGAAGCTAGTGGGTCATGGATGTGTCATCCCTTATTGGTTAGAAAAGCCATACTTTGTTCCATTTTACTAGCATAAATGTTTAAGGACAGAAACTAAGGACATCGGGACTACTGAACACAGTTCTTTTCCTAGTTGGATTCCTCTCTCAGTAACTCTTCATATAACTAATCCTCTCTGCACACTACCAACTCCTGCAAACTCCACCCCCCACCCCCAATTTCCCTGTACCTCCCCTCAGCTCCCTTAGCTAGGTATCCCTTGAGCTGTCATAATTTTTAAAGGTAATAAGGGGGAACTTAAGGAATATACATTACCCAACCGTAAACATATTAGTCCTCTCACATTCGCTTAAGTTATTGAGTAAGTATTTTGCACTACTGCTCGCTCCCAAGTGCTATTTGCTCTGCCACGAGACGATACACATATTATCGCTCTGTTTTAAACCGCAATAATTGCCTCTACATGCAATGTATATTATACATCCAAAGATAGAGCAAGACCCATACTATAATTTAACTGGAAGAAAAATCCCATAAGATCAAATAGTCACATTGAAAATCAATACATTATAAATATATAATTGTTCTTCCGAGTTTACATCGTCATAATTTTATTATATGCCAAGCAATGTATTTTTTTTTAAATAAGCATTTTTCACGCTTATTCCAAATGTGTTGATTTATTGATTTATCATCAATAAGGCCTAGTTGTTTTTATATGAATATAATCAAACTTGGTAATCAGGAATGAATGGAGAATGCTTGTGAATAGATAAGTGAACACTTTGGGAGAAGTGGTCGGGCGCAAGTTGGACTAGATAATAGTCCATCAGGCGCCTGGCCCGGGGACGGTTTATATGAAGGGTGCGCCTGGAAGTGTGGTGGGCGGGCTTGTGGTTTCGGCTTCGCTGCATGTCTGCCTGCTGAGATCGGAACCTCTCCGGGTGGTCGGGGGCCTGGAGGGACCTTGGTGACGCTAGTCTCTGGGTCTTCTGGATGACCTAGATGTGTGTGAATTTGTATATTCTTTTTGGGTGTTCATTGTTTTCTCTTATGTTATCCCTATTCGGGCTCTGTCTTGATCCCCCCCACCCCCCCACCCCCCCACAAAAAGAAGAAGAAGAGGGGATTGGGCCTGAGTATATACAGTACATACATACATGGTACTCAGTGATTCAAAAATATAGAGATGTAACCAAAATATTAATTTAAAATTGATTTTGAGTCACAAGAATTACCTTTACTACTGTACAGTATTATATCTCAATAGAAAGAGAAAAGTTTGATATTAAATATTGTATGTATGTATATACTCAGGCACATACCCCATAGCTGGGGGTGGCCAACTCAAGACAGAGCCCGAACAGGGATAACTTTAAAAAAAAAAAAAAAAAAAAAAAAAAAAAAAAAAAAAACTAAACTCACACACATCTAGGTCACCCAGGAAAAGACCCAAAGACCCAGGCCCATTTGTGGTCCCCAGCAAAAGATTTCCAGGTCCTAGACATCCCGAAGAGGTTTCGGTCTCAGTAGGCAAACACGCAGCGAAGCTTACCATCCCCACCCACCACATATCCCATTCTGAATTGTGGAAAAAATATAGACTGTTCTGATAAATATTTCTGAACGAGTTTAGGAGTAAAGTTGGTTGGTGGAAATAACATAATTAATTCTGGTTCGGGAGTAGTTTATAGAGAGGCCTTCCTAAGGGTTAAGCACCCTATTAATTACTCTTTCCATTCACATATGCATAGCCTCCGATAGCGCAGTTGGAATGAATGTACATGCTAAGATTGATATGCAGGATTCGAAACTGCATAATAAATCGTAGGCTTGTGCATCATTCTTTAACTGTCTTCGTGGTGCAATGCATAAGTGTGTTGATTTTCGGTGTGAGCATCCTAGGTTCGAATCCCCTGACTGCCACATGTGTTTGTTAATTTCATTAATTGAGTTTAGGAGTAAAGTTGGTTGATGGAGATAACATAATAATACCCACCAGTTTCATGACCAGTATTCAGAGTCAAGAGATATTATTTTAGTAGCTGAAATCTTCATAATATTGTTTTTGTTTAATACCAAAAGCTGCTTCCTTCCTGGGCTAGGTGGCTAAAAGAAGTACAAGATGCCAAGAAAATTGAATAAATTAAAGACAAAAGGAAAACAAAACCAAAAAGACAATCATTTGTAGTGTTTATTTATTGTTAATGTTTGCACCTTGCAGCTGGAATGTTTGCAGTGTGCGGGTTCTATCAGATGGCTGTGTGGGCGCTGGGAAAACACCGCAACTACCGCAACGAATTCAAAGACTACCCACGACGCAAGGCCATCATTCCCTTCCTCCTCTAGACCTTGTGCTCTTTATCTTCTGTATACTTGGTCTAATGCTTATCATTTCTTTATAGAGTATTTAGTGACCGTGACTTTTCTTCTTTCGACATGATCCACTTCTACTTTGTAATACTGTATTTGTTTAACGCTTCTCATTTCTTTATAAATTATTTTGCCCACTTATATCCTAAACATAATTTACCTTTTTTATCCAAGACCCTCTACTACTTCATAATATTGTACTTAATTTAACGCTTCTCATTTCTTAATACAGTACAGTACATAGTTTGTCCAAGATCCTCTTAGCACAACTGTCCTTCTTTAGACATTACCCACTTCAGGTTCTTCATAATTTATTTGACGTTTCTTATTTCTTTATTCATTAGTTTACCTCTTCTCCCCTGCCCATGACATAAGGCCATCAATATCCTTCTTTCTTTAGACTTTGTCCTCTAATACCGTGCTTCTGTGTATTTAGTGTGCCCTCTTTCTTATTTATTAATACGGTACTAGGTATACCCTTATGATATTTTATGTAGCACTATGCTTAGTTTACCTTTTCTATCATACCCCGACCTCCATTCTTTAGACTTGTTTCATTTTGTATGCAGTATATTAGTATGATATGGTACTGATACACTTATATATTTCCGTCCTTCTTTATTTCCACTCCGTTATATTCTCCATCCATTTTCCTTTAATTTGTACTGAACTTTGGAACACTATTCTAATAGTTTTACTAATACAAATGTTGGTAGCTCACAAAATCTTATGCTGGTATTTTAGTTTGTTTTCACTAATAATCTACTTTTCTATCATACAATGTTTGGATGTTTTTATCTATCCACAGTATTTAAGAATGTTTATTAGATTTACAGTGTAATGATCAAGGTTCATCATATATTTAACTTGTAATCTTGTCAGCTTGATTAATTTTGCTTAATTCAAAATTGATTAGGTGTGCATTCCAGTTAATAGGATCAATTAGGATATACAGTACTGTACTTGTAGAGTGAGAGGGATATACAGTACTGTACTTGTAGAGTGAGAGGGATATACAGTACTGTACTTGTAGAGTGAGAGGGATAGGGTGGAGAGTAGGAAGTGGAAATTTAATTATTTTGTCAACGGAACTATAGAGAGGATGGAACGAGACGAATTGGCTGACTAACGCTATGATCTTTGTTATTATAAGACCCATATTCATGCTATAAACAATAACATAAGGTGTGAAAGATTTATTGTTAACGCCTTTAATCAGATAACATTACAGTATTTTCTTTATGATACTGTAATTTTATTCTTAATACTGTCTTGATAGTCTAGTGCTTAGTGTGCGGAATTTCGGTGTGAGTATCCTAGGTTCGAGTCCTTGGAGTACCACATGTATTCATTACTTCATTGATTTCACTAGTTAGGTTTATTTGTAAATTAATTGGAGAGTTTGTGAAAACAAATATGAATTACTACTATTCTGGGAAGACTAGAAATCAAAGGTTTGAGTCTGAGACAACCTTCGAAATTTAGATGAAATTGTTTAGAGGGGTTACCTCTATAAAATGTAAATCAGCAATTGATTGAATTTATTAGAAGGATATTATTTTAGTGTGTAGCTCAGTCAGCTGTATTGTGAAAAAAAGCTATAGGGTAGACTAGCCAATAATTCATACATGGTAGTTTAATTAGCACCTGGAAACCGATTATAATGCAGCCCATGAAAGATGCTTAAAGGTAGATTAATAAAAATACTATCAAGATGTACTGTAAATTTTTCACACTAGATTTATTAATTAAGTACCAATATTTTGTGGTATTATTTGTGTTAATCGATCTGACATAGTAAACAGACCACTGTGCATATATTAGCTAGTCATTATCTTTCCACTCCCTCTCTCTTACACTACCAGTATACCACTTTGCTAACTATAGAATTGAAGTTGTGACACTTTTTAATAAATCTTTAAACTGTATATGTGCATTTTGTGTCATATAATTAAGTTCATCAACTACGATAATAAATCATCTCTTGGATCAGTTTCCCCACCTCTACAGAAACATGGTTGATGTAAACAAGGTCGCCGGGTCCACCGCCAAGAGAGGCACTTGCATACCACTGTCCTTGCCCATGTCTTGCGGGACCATGCCCGGAAGTTTCCAGTCTCGAAACTGGTTGAGTCCGGTAGAGCTACACCCGGATTCAACTCGCCTCGTATGGGCCCTGGGAGTGAGAGAGCATCATGGTTTCAAAAAAAAAAAAAAATTGGGAAGGGGTTGACTCGGCTAACTGACTAGGGGGATGAGAGGCTCTGCCACCATTGCCTGATTTACCCCTAGATTGACCTCGGTACCACCTACCCTTACCCCTAGCCTAACCGCGGCCTCTAGCTGTGCCACTGCTTCCAGGTCGGGGTTGAGCCTTGCTAGACTGTGGAACTGAAAAAATCCACTGGTATGACTCTTACTTTGCGCTGGTTTAGGAATTTAATCACTCTTCGGTCTGGAAGCAATGGCGCGGTTAGAGTCTAACAAACAATTAATGGTGCGCCAGGCATCTGGGGAGGTAAGAGTAGGAGTTAACACAGATGATAAAATCAACCTCCTACCGATCTCTTCCAGCAGCTTCTTAACCAGATAACTCTCAGTTTCTGGCGTACCCGTACGGCCTCAAACAGGGACTGGACGGAATTCTGAAGTAAGACCCGCCGGGTAAGAGATAAGGCCTTGTGTGTATTACTATCCAGTACTGACTCAGTCGTACGCAATAGAGACTCGGCTATTTGCCAACTGATCAGAAACTGTGACAGCACTCTCCAGGCCCTCTGCTTCATCTTAAAATCCTTGTCGACCTGCAACTGAGTGGGCATACAAAACGGTTCAGCTAACTGGCACAAAGATAATTTAGGAGCACACAAAAATTCAAGAATGCAATTGGGACTCCTTCCGCCTGCGCGACTGGCATGGAGAACCAATGGTGGTCCTCTGGCGGGAGTTGGTGACTACTCTTATTGGTAATAGTGCTGTCAAACAGCTGGGCCTCTTGTTCCCACCCAGTCCACGGCCCGGCACTTACACCCTCCAAATGAAGAACGGGCAATCCAGCATTGTCCCGGCGTGGATACGACTGAAGCTCAGGGGTTGAGCCCTGTAATAACTTGATGTCATTAAGTCCATCTGACTTGGACCAATCTGAATACAATTTCATAGAAGAGGCGGGTGGTAGGGCCGGGGATTGGCAGTATACAAAGAAGTCAGGATTATATATGTTCGGAATCGCCTTGATTACAACATCGAGGACGTCACCAGCTTGATTCTTGGCCCTTAGTTTCATGGCGAGGAATTCGGGAGCCCGAATTCGAGGAAGTATGTATGTATTTTCCCAAGTGATAGAGTGTGGAATGTTTCCCTATAATTGGGATAACGAGAATTAAACTGAGAAGGGAAGAGATGAAAACTCTATGATATTACGTTAAGACGTCTGAATAGAATCTTGGCATACCTGGATCTAAATCCTCACGATAATCATTGTTACCATTACAAAACTTAAATAAACACTTAAAGGATTTGGAAGTTTATTGAAGCATTGGTAGAATGAGTTTGGGCGTGGAAGGGCAGGTGGTCACGGGGCGGTATCTTTCCAAGCCACAGGGACGTAACGTCGCGCTTGGAGTCTTCGGCCCAGCCCAAACAATTCCAACAACCGCTTGGCAAGGTTTCTACGCTGCTTTGACTTAGGGCGACTTTGGATACACGTATCCACACTGGACCTATGGAATAAATCTAAAGTATCCCCTGCACTTGGTTGGAATAAATTCTTTCCAGGCGTAGTGTAAAGTCGGTGAAAATAGGTTAGCCTAAGCAGAAACCGGACGCGGAAATACCTTGAGCCGACCAGGCCAAGTGGGATATCTCTATTGGTCTAACTGGTAAAGTGTTTGCCTCCCAACCCAAGGGTCCCGAGTTCAAGCCCCCGCCAGGGCTTGATATTTTCGGGAGGCTATTCCCGCATCTAACAAAGTTTAGGTGTGTTGGTAAAATTGTTCAGATGGTTGAGAGTAAGATCGGAGCTCCATAAATCCTCTTTCGGGTATGGTGTAAAATCCCTGCAGGAATAGGATTTTACACCATACCCGAAAGAGGATTTCTAGAGCTCCGATCTTACTCTCGACCATCTGAACAATTTTACCATGACACCTAAACTTTGTTAGATGTGGGAATAGCCTCCCGAAAATATCAAGCCCTGGCGGGGCCTTGAACTCGGGACCCTTGGGTTGGGAGGCAAACACTTTACCAGTTAGACCAATGGAGATATCCCACTTGGACTGGTCGGCTCAAGGTATTTCCGCATCCGGTTTCTGTTTAGGCTAATCTATTTTCACTGACTTTACATAGGCATATAGCTTCAAACGAAAATACTCGACTATCCTGATCTTTATATTAACCGTTGATGAAGTTCTGCTAAGGTTCTCTTGAAATAAGGTTTTAAATATTGTGTCTCAGGGTTGCCAGATTAACACAATTTCAGACTACTGCAAGAAGAGTAGAGGTATTGCTCTTCTTGACTGTCTTAACCGTTGTAAGAGGTTCAAAGAACTCAGGGCGGTGTTAACCTTTTAGTCACAAATCCTGGTGGGGTACCACAGACAATTTGTGCCTACGATTTATATGCAGAGTTTCCGTGAAGGTGTCTCGCTAAACCCTTAAAACACAAAAGATCGTTTTAGAACTGGGATCTTCTGTGAGTATTGGTAGTGTAATCTCCAATAGTAAAAAATGTTGAGAGGTAGGGGTTGCCTGTCTTTCAACGTTTTAACTATAAAGAAATATAACTAGATGAAAGTAATTAAATTAATTCCTGGGTTGCCAGAAATAATAAATTTACTTTTATATAGGTTACTGTTGTTGTATTAAAGATATTAAAATATAAGTGAAGGGTTGCCTGCTAACTTATTATTTTAATATAAAAGATACAACTATTAGAGGTCTCTATGTTAAATGTTTGGGTTGCCACAAGTAACAAAGGTCCTAGAATAGGGTTTTTATATTCACAGATAGTATAAGGACTTCGGGTTGCCGTTATCAATAACTATTTATGAAGGGTCAAAATAATATTTCCTCAGAGCGGGGTGCCGATCTCAAGAAAGCTTATATTCACTTCATTTCCTTCAAACTTCCCTGGCCTAATGTGCACCAGTACTGGAGGGTACCCATTCTCTGTCGAAGGGTAGTAAGGACTTGTGTTTGCACTATTTAGTAAGACAAGAAGTCCTTCTTGTCCTAGGGGAGGTGAATCTTAATTATCGTATGACAATACTCTACTATCCTTGAAGAGTCATTCGAAACAATATAATGGGCAGGTGTTATGCAAATCAAAGTCTTACTTGTCTGTCTAAGTTATTGGTAGAACTCAAAGGGCACGATGATATTAGAGCTTTAATACAGAGTTTTGAGGGTGATTTCTAGGTGATCTCTGAGTGTGAGAGTTCAAGGGGGGAAAGGGGTTATTGGACTGGATGTTGCCCCACAGCATGTAGGTACTATTAATTTCTATAGGAGTTAGGCACTGTTACTGTTGGAGAGAGGTATATGAGAAGGTTAGATTTTACTTCTGGTGTTATTGCTAATTATTATTTTAGTTGTTGGGTATAGAGAACATACATTTTATATAAAAATACAGTCTGGTCGGCAATAGGATTAAGTTGGTATTCTTGGGGGTCATGGTAGGGTCGCGTGGGTCCTAGCCTCGCACGCTTGGTTTTCCTACTGAGTTTTAAACAAGGCCTGTAGCCTTCCTAGTAATCTTTAAATAGAGTATCTAGCAATGTTAGGTTTACTTTAGCAGAGTGAACCTGGATAGTTTCTAGCTTAAAATATATACAAAACATGTTTATAATAGTTTATAAGATTCGCAAGGTTGGAGTCTGAATTGGCAATAGTGCGTTTCCACTGGGTCACGTGTCCAGCTTCCCTTGTGTTAGGAAGTGGTAGGTTTGCAGACAAATGGGTCTACAACAATTAATATGGGTCATCATAATCTCTAATCATGCTAGAATTAATTAACCCCTTCAGATTCATATGACGCAGAGGTTGCCAGATTAGCAATAAGAAATAGAGTTCTCTCACTCTTATAATTACCTCCAAAATTAGTTTTCTGCCCACATCTAACTCAAAGACAACTGCAGAGGTTGAAGTAACTAAACTAAAGGTTTGTAAATACCCCTGATGACAATAAAGGCTTTAAAGTATCCCTAATAGGCTCAAAATTGCGTCATATGTCGGAGAGGGTTAATACAAATAAGGCTGATATATCTTGCATAGAAAACCTACGTAAGAACAATTCTATAATGTTGTTGTTGTTGTTGCCCCAAGCTGCCTGGCCGAACAGCCCCAAGGCCCCAAGCAAGGCCAAGGCCATAACCGAGCGCCCCACCGAACCCTCCCTGCCGACTACAATAAAGCCTGGATGACCGAAGCCACTCCATGGCGGGGAGCTGAGGAGGGTGCGGAAACGCCCGGGAAACCAAAGCCCCACCCAGGGCCCTGTGCCCCTCAGCAATTACGAAGAGAAAGCTGAGGGGCAAAGGAAAAATGTGACGCTTTGGCTTCCAATCTTGGTAGATTGGGAGGTCAATCCACGGAAGAGACGCCGTCACTTGAGATCTAGAAAATATATAAGGAAAAGGAACAGTCAGAGTAAGCTATGGGTATGGCGGAGATCGCTCAGTTCTCACTCTGATAGACCAGCCCATCACCATTCTATAATGTTGTTGTTGTTGTTTCCCAGACTGTCTGGCCGAACAGCCGCAAGGGCCAAGGCCATAAACGAGCGCCCCCACAAAATCCTCCCTGCTTACCACTAACAATGCCCGGGTGACCGAAGCCACTCCAAGGCAGGGAGCTGAGGAGGGTGCGGAAACGCCCGGGAAACCAAGGCCCTGTGCCCTCAGCAATTATGAAGGGAGAGTTGAGGGGTAAGGGAAAAATGTGACACTTTGGCTCCCAATCTGCCAACTTCTAGGTTGGCAGTAGGGAGGTCAATCCACGGAAAAGACGCCGCCACTTGAGATCTAGAAGATATATAAGTAAAAGGAACAGTCACAGTAAGCTATGGGTATGGCAGAGATCGCTCAGTTCTCACTCGGATAGACCAGCCCATCACCACATGACTAGAACCCAATCCTCTCGGCATCAGCTAGGAAAGGCCCTAGAAAGCCACCTTTGGCGGGGAGGGATAGCTCCCCTATTTCAACTCCTTTCGGGGTTGGGCACCCGCCCATTCTATAATGTTACTAGGGGTTGTAGCTGGTGACCTTTTGGGTTGGCATTTCTGGTGGTCAGTTTGCTTATCTGAAAAAGGCAAAAGTTCGTTGGCCCAAGCTCGCTGGTGTAGTGACTAGCGTCTTGGATTTCCACCCAGAAGACCCAGGAACGCGCCCACGCTCCGAGCAGTAAAGATTTTTCACAAGCACTGAGTCACTACCGTCCCTCATGAGCAAGGGGATGGGGTAGTAGTACAGGACCCTAATGGAAATACGCCTAATTGGCCTTATTGGGCTATCCTTAGCTGGCTTAGCATGCGCTAGCTACTATTTTTATTATTATTATTATAAGCATGTGTGTTTTGTTTGAAATTATAAGAGAAACTGTATTACTAGGGAAGGCGTGTACATAGGTGTTTATTATTTCTTCGAAAGATAGAAGCATCTCTGCGAGATGATTTTTAGAACTCTCGTATTCTGACGAGATCCTTCAACATTGCTTATAGTCTGTTCACTATCTGGTTACCTAGTGACTCTGTCTTGCGACATGTTAGACCTAATATTAATATCACTCTTTACATAATAGTTTTTAAATGTTTTATTTCTTTTCTTAATTAAAATGTAAAACTTGCAAACTAAACAAATATTAGACATAGTATATTTACAAGATTGTATTTTAAAAAGGTTGGGAGAATATAACTCCTTGTCGTGGCTGGTGGTACCCCCAGGCGAAATTTCTTTCCTGGTGTGATGGGGCAAGTCTCCCTCACGGTAGCGAGTCGGGCATCCCTGCGGATCGCGGCCGCGGGGAGTGACCTCGACATTCCCCTCTTGGGCGGGGTCATGTTGTCACTCGTTCCCTTCTGTTCTGGTTTCTTTTCTTCTTCCCGTCCTCGTGTTATTTGTTTCTGCTTCTCTCCGTCTTACACGTTTTCCTTTTTCTCTGTATTTTACAGGTAGTAACCCTTTTTGGGTTGGCATCAAGGGGCTTAGCTCTCAGGGTAGTAGGGGCATGTGAAAGAGTTGTTTTATTAATAGAGGAGCGGGATGTTGCATTAAAATTATTTGGAGTGTGACTTCTAATAGAGGAGGACTTTCTTCAATTTCTGGCAAGGGGGCTATCCTCAGGCATGACCTGTTGAGGAAGGGATAGGGAATTACTGTGTTGGGGACTGGATAGGGAATTTGGATAGTTTATGGTGGTATAGGGCCTACATAGAAGAAGGTTGGTAAGGGAGGTTTGTTGCCTAGCATGGCTAATTTGGCTAGAAGAATGATTATAAGACTCGATGGGTATTGAGGGTGTTGATGGGGAATTTGCATAAAGAGTTCCTCACTATATTCAAGCACTGGGGTGGTCAGGTTTTTCTCGAGAGTTGACTCAGTTGAGGACGCGTTATCTGGCTTGCTTCTCACTCGTTGAGGTTGGTCCTGGGTCCTGGAGGGCCTGCGTTGCAGCGGTTGACTCCGTTTGGTAGCAATGAGGCAGGTGTTGTGGGAGTTGCTGCTTGAAGACGGGAACAGGTGGGTGGATGGTATTGGCTTTTGATGGCCAGACCCCGTCATCTCACGCATCTTACTGTTGATTGCCTGTTATTTGTTTGGTGTAAATAGAGTAAAGGTCAGTCCTCGCCCAGTCGAGAACACCCTAAGTAGAAGCTTACTGCACAATTCCCAGAGCGGAAAGTGCGACCAGAATACACCTAGCTTATTTGAAGCGTGGTGTAACATTTGTGTGCTTGCCTTTTGTGGCCGAACTGTTATACAGTACAGTAGGCTATATGTGTTCTCCTGTCACCTTTTTTTATGTGTTCTTCTGTCACCTCTTTTTCTTTCTTTCTTGCGAGTCTTTTGCTGATCCGGTCCCATGGCAGTTGGGCCACCGCCCATGTAGTATTCGGGTGTATCACCCACCTAGTTTACATTACTGTATGCCGTGGGATACAATAATGGGTTATTGGGCTATCCTTAGTTGGAATTATGCAAGGCTGGTACATGTCATACTTGTGACATATTATGTGGTACCAACATTGTAAAATGCTAACTGAATAAATATTATTATTATTATTATTATTATTATTATTATTATTATTATCAACTACATAATATTGGGCTATAAGTAAAATTTTAAATTCGCTACTTTTAACCATGCGTCTGGCAGCTCTGGCTGCAGCTCAGCTGTAGATTCACGGTTCACTACTCGCCAGTTTGTTTACGTCTGTCAGCTGTGTTGGAGTGATGGCGCCTCTTTCTTTTGATGGCAAAGTTGCCGTGGTTACAGGGGCTGGAGGTGGTATGTCAATTCTCAGTTCGACATGCACTGTACATATGATTTTATAATTTAATGCTTTCTTTGTGTAGGTGATATTAAAATAATTTGCCGGTATGCTATAGCCTAGACTAGCCAGTATCCAAGCCATCATCATGATTATCATTTTTATTGGCATTGCATTTGGTTAATCCTTTCTATAAGTAGGCTATGTGTTTTATCTATATAGGCCTAAGACATAAGAACGGTATGTATTTAATGTGACGTGTATTTGTATGATTCTAAACTAGTAAGTGAAGACTGTTCTTGGTATAGCCTACCGGTACTGGTGTTATCAGTTAAGAGATAATAGCCTAGGTTAGCCCTATCACATAATTATCTTCAGACTTGAATGCATGTACAGTCAGACTCAGGAGTAGAATGTATTTCGGTAGGCTACTTAGGCTATTACCGAAACTACCACTAATTATTTCTCAATATTTGAAGGCTATTATAATTATATTGGCCTAAAGCCGGTAGGCCTATAATCCTGTGTAGCGGGTGGACCTGTACTTATATCTTAATAGGCTAGTTTGGTACAGTTACAATATATTTTTACATTTTACATTAATAAATAGG
Source organism: Paralithodes platypus (assembly GCA_032716605.1). Lineage (NCBI taxonomy): Eukaryota > Metazoa > Arthropoda > Malacostraca > Decapoda > Lithodidae > Paralithodes > Paralithodes platypus. The sequence continues at coordinate 4,684,235 of CM064569.1, forward strand.
CTAGTCCACTAATAAGCCTATATATACTATGTTAGGTTAAACAAATTATGGTTCAATATTATTTTAATACCACAAATTTTGTTGATATATTTGAAGATAAATATTGAATATATGCAGCCTCTAAAGATCATAAGAAAATTTGGGATTTTTTTTATTTTAGCCTAATATCACTAATTTTCCGAGTGTTTTTATAAACAAAATTGTTCATTTGCATCAATATATTTTTACATTTTACATTCATAAATAGTCCACTAATATACTAGGTTAGGTTAGGCTAGGTTAAATATATTGTTCAATGATTCTTAGTAAATAGGCATCTGAAAAACAGTTCCTCCTGCTACACAACCGAATGTTTTCGTTTCATACCAATCGCCGTGGCGTAGGTATAGGAAGTGGGGTTCAATGTTATTTTAATACCACAAATTTTGTTGATATATTTGAAGATAAATATTGAATCTATATGCTATAAATATCATAAGAAAATTTGTTTTAACCCTCGGCAAAACCTAATAAAAGAGTATGGTACTAACATTTATTTTTCGTAACAAGGTTGTCAATACGGTACTTCCAGTTATCGATAGCTCTAAAGATCATCTGAAAATGTGTTAAACCCTCGGAAAAACTTAATATAAAAGTATGGTATCAAATTTTAATTTTCGTAACAAGGTTGTCAATACGGTACTTTCCCGTTATCAATGTATAATCAAAGCTGAAGAGTGCATAGTAAACACCGTAGACTTCATCGACTTTCTTTCACCTTCGTATAATCGACAGCCAATGTTTTTTTTTTTTTTTACTAAGGGATTAGTACTCAACCAGTGGGGGTGTGGGGGGGCAGCAGCCCCCACCCATAATACTAGGTTAGGTAAGGTTGTTAGGTTAGGCTAATGTCTTTCCAAATCACTATCGGGGGCGTGTCTCAACATCGATCAATAGGCCTAATGGGGAAAATAGGTTTTCCCGAGATTTCTAATTAATTGCAAACACTGATGCAAATGAACAATTTCTTTTATAAAAAACACTCTGAAAATTTGTGGTATTAAAATAACATTTTTCCGGAAGTGGTTATTTAGCTGCAAGTGGTGTAGCTATTTTAGCATTAATTCACTTAGTTTATGTCTATCCGCGATTCCGCAGCCCTTCTGACAATCAAAACACAATTATGTAGCAAAATATATATTTCGACGTCATATACTTGAGATATCAATGAGATTAAATGCGAACTGTAAAGAGGCTGACACTCTACCTCCATCAAAAACTGGAGCTTCCCACCCAGTGCGGGAAGCATCCTAGCTCCATCAAAGGGTGAGATTTGTGCTGGAGATTGACGGTAGCTCCACTTTTTACTGAAGAGTGACGAGAATTGGACCAGTGTGATAACCCCTTGAGTCGAAGTCGGAATTTAAAAAATCAGACTCCACACCCCTGGTTTTGCGAGGAAGGACTGTAGTTGTACAGTATTACACAAAATAATGGTCTAGAAAAATGTTCTATGTAAGTCTGAATCTAAAAGTTTATAGATTATAATTTTTCCCTTCTATTATACTGTACCGGTATATCTGAAAATAATTTCCCAATCCCCCCCTTTGTGACTGTTGAGGCCTCGGCCGAGCCTACGCCCTGCTGCTGGGGTCACGAGGAGCCAAGGTGGTGGTGAATGACCTGGGCGGTGACTCTAAGGGCGAGGGCAAGAGCTCCCGGGCTGCAGATGTCGTGGTTGATGAGATACGCAAAGCAGGTTAGTAAACATTAACATGATGCTACAAATCCGTTTGTCAGACTCTTTGTGTACAGTCGATATCGAACATACGGTAAGCACAAGAGTACTAAACCTTCTTTCAGACTCGTACATACAGTACAGCTATAATCATAATTATGGTATCAGTATACAGTACACAAAACTATTAATAAAGAATAGAAATAAACCAAATATAATAACCCCCCTTAACAAATTATATTGTTTGTCAATATGCGATGGGTTGTAGCATGGTTGGTAGCGCATCTGATTGCTGATCGAAGGGTCGGTAGTTCGATCCCAGGCCGTGCCATTGATAGGTGTCAATAGTTTGGACACTGGGTCTAGAGATTCATGGCAAATGTCCAGTTAAATCCCTGTAACAAGAGCCCGCCGTAGCCCTGTTAATCAAGGGAGTGCACAGCGTTAATAATTGCATCATCAATATCCTACAGTACCTGACCTCCATTGTTTATTTATACTCGCACTAACTAACTAGGCTATAGTTTTGTTTGTGCCATACATGTATTTATTGTATAGATTTGTATATTCCATTATAACAAGATTCTAGGCCAAATTCCTACATCCCAGCCATAATATTTGTTTATACAGTAGTTGTGACATGAAAGGCATCCAGTTTTTTAAAAATCTATTATTCCTGTTTCATGGCAACTTTAGGAACTCTGTACATTGGCTCTAGCCTCTAGAGGGGAACTGTAGCCCATGTATACAGTATTTACGTTCTATATAAAACAAAATGGCCCATACTGCGGGCAACGTATATTTACGTATTGGTAGTACAGTACTGTACTGGCTGAGTTGGTTGCACCAACCCGCCCCGCTTGTTGCCATATGCTTCCAGGAGGTTCTCAGCTTGCCACCCATAGTAAAATCAGTATGCTCCATGCATTCGATGGGGGAGGGCGTGTGTCCAAGTAAGAGGCATTTTAGAAGCTGAAATACAGTACACTAAACACAATGCTAATTCCACATTTATTTGTGACGGCTATATACCAAGTACGAATGTGAGCTTCATTACATGTTACAGAACATTACTCTTACTGTCTTCGTAGCGCAATGGATAAATGCACTGAATTTCGGTGTGAGCATCCTAGGTTCGAATCCCTGGACTGCCACATGTATTTGTTGATTTCATTAATTGAGTTTAGGAGTAAAGTTGGTTGGTGGAGGTAACATAATAAAACACATTAGGTACGGTACTAAAATTAATAGGTATATCATCGAGCTATCATGAACGTAAGGATACGAAATATAGAGACATAGACATCAATTATATGCATGATGAGTAGCCACTCGTTCGGGGGTGAAGGAGAAAACTCTTGGTCAATACTCCCAAGTTCAGTGGGGGAGAATTGAATGACTGAAGACTTACATGGGAAGTTTTCAACCCAATCTTTTCATTGGAACTCGTTGGAATTTGGTCTGGGCTACGAATATGGCGCTTAGGCGACGTATATTGAGCGGAATTAACGGGAAAATAGCTGCCAGGGCGTATTCTTACCTGTAAAAACCACCACAAGGAAAGGGTTAAGGAAATGTACAGTCGAGAGCATAATTATTCAGTACAGCTATACAGGTAGTATAAGGTTACACCAATTCAAATTTTTGAACCTTAAAGCCATTCTCAGTGAAGCTCCTGGGCTTAGAGAAAGCATTGCTGTATATCTGTATGTGTTTGATACTGATTCAAATGGGTGCGTCGCTACTTAGGCTCTTGATTGTACATGCGGAACCATGTTCACATTGGTGTACTGGTACATCTTTTAATCTGTGTGCATCAAACCACATGTTGTATAATTGCCAAGACTTGAACTTGAAACAAGTGCTGTGAATGAGTCACAAGATTTAATACTCTGACATGCTTATAATTATATACTGTACTATAGTTAGAGGTTGTTTAGGAGTTTACCCTTTTGTAATAATATTGGTTGAAGTGGGTAAGACCATTTTATTCTCATTATACATTAATCTGATGTGGTGGTAAAATACAGCCAGCATTCCACAACATTTGTCCCAGGTCCATGCTCTGGAAAATGTACATCCCTGCTACCATCTTTCCCTCACTCTCTCATGTATCTTTATCTCATCCTAGCTACAGTATCTTCATTCCCTCTCATACCCCACTCTATTTGACCACTCATCTCCTGCTACATCTTATCCAATTCTCTCCATATATGTTTCCATCTCTAATCTCTATCTTCCCCATTATTGTCTCTCTCTTCAGGAGGTGCAGCGGTGGCCAACTATGACTCAGTGGAGGCTGGGGACAAGATCGTACAGACGGCCCTGGACAACTTTGGCCGTATTGACATTCTGGTGAACAATGCTGGTATTCTCCGAGACCGCTCCTTCCCTCGTACCTCCGACACTGATTGGGGTGAGTGGGGAAGAGAGATATCTTTAAGAAGAGTGAGACAAATGGGTGGGTATGTACTGTATATTTTATGTGATTGCATACAAATAAATTACAGGTTTGGAAAGACAGTGTGAGAGAGAGAGAGAGAGCATATATAAAATACTGAGTGATTGATTAATACTTACTGAAGACGAATGTACAGTATATTAAAGCCGGCATCACATGAGCGCTTTTTCCCTCAAAATTTATCCTCAACACTGGTCTGGCAGCTTATGAGGTCAGCATTTTAAGTATTTCGGGCACCTAAATTAATTTACCATCAGTCTAGTTTCCAATACCGGTGCAAAATATTCCTGAAATGCCAAAATAATTTTAATCGTCGAATGTTGACTATACAGTATAAGCTCTTGTGTGATACTGGCTTAAGACACCTTTTAAAATAGAGCTAGAGACTAAGATCATTCAGATAGCCTTGAACGACTTTGGCCGTATTGAAAAACTGGTGAACACAGACCGATCCTTCCCTCGCACCTCCGACACTGATTGGTGTGAGTGGGGGGGGGGAACTAATTGCGAAAAATTCTGTGTTTTATCTCCGTGATAGTCCGAAATGGATCAATTATCCGAATGCGTACCTTAAGTCTGTTAGAATATTCTGAAAGCGATAGTAAAATGGCTAGCTGAAAAATATTGTTCAGACATTTTGCCTCAGTCTCTTAGATTATGTCTAAAAAAGACAGATTAAGTATAAATCAGATACCTACAGTATACAATACCGGGTAGTTTTTTTTGTTTAACCTAGTGAGATTGCACTTGATTGCTTTCAGCTTGAGTCTACTTCCAGCTGATTGGATGATGATATTGTGCAGTATATTTCTTCTGTTTGTTTGTTAAGCCATAAGCTATTAGCTAGATGGAGTTTAGGAATCTTATTGATTATGTAAATTATAGTGAGTTAATTAAATCTGATGAGTAGTTTTCCTAGTCTGAAGACAGCAAGAAAATATTACTGATTGTGGGAATACTGTAAATAAGATTAAATTGAAGTCACAGAAGTGTAATGGCAAGACCCATAATTTTTTTAAAAGACAGGAAACCTAGGAGTTACTGTTAGATTAATTTAGTAGACGAGATTGGGTAAGGCAAACATTGCCGAGAAATTGAAGTATCATTCTTGTTAAAAAGAAATCTACTTATTCTAATGTAAAACTTGCAAAATAAACAAACCAAAACTTATACGAACACAGTAAAAAGACAAGGTTTTGACTAATCAAAATCGATATGTGGAAACAACGCTTCAGTAAAATAATAATTTATAAATAAAAGAACACAATCCACCACATAGGGTGTATATTACTACATGAGCAAGTTAATCTGGTTTCTAAGCAAACTAATCGCACACATAACAACGCACTATCGTCACGTTCAAGGAATTAGTCAATTTGGGTAGTCGGGGACGTTCTGGTAAATTTGACTAAACATGAATAAAGAAACTACAATTATATACAATATATATTATGAAGCGATTAGCATGCTAACACAAATATATTTTCTAACCAGAATCACAAAGACACGTGCCTTCTGCGTGTCGTAAGAGGCGACTAAAGAGGTTGGGTCGGTGGGCTTGCGACCCCCACCCGGAAAAAATATCTAAGCAAAGAAAAACGAGCGAACAGCCTCGGATGCGGACGGAACCAACGTTGACGAACCACGACCGACTAAGGACATGCCTTCGGACATTCTGAGAATGGCTACGTGGAATGTTAGTGGCATGAATGATGGCACAAAAGAGAGAGAGGTTCTGGAAGTGCTAGTGAATGCCAGGCTGGATGTATGTGGAATGACAGAGACCAAATGGAAAGGTTCAGATGTGAGAGAGTGGGAGTGTGGAATGGGTGTGTGTGCTGGAGTGAGTGAAGGAACAGCGAGAGAAGGTGCATGTTTGTTTGTAAGTAGCAAATGGAAGGAATGTGTAAGAGAGTATGGGTCTGTGGGTTCAAGGATTGTGTGGGTGAGAATGAAAGTAGGAATACAAACGTGGGTGATTGTATGCGTGTATGCCCCGACAGAGGATATACTTGAAAGAAAGAAAGAGGAGTTCTGGATGATTGTGGAGGCGTGCCTGGAGAAGTTTGACAAGAACGAAAGAATATTTCTGATTGGGGATATGAATGGTAAGGTGGGTGATAGGAAAGTTGAGGGAGTGGTGGGAGGGTGGGGGGTACCATCAGAGGTGAATGGGAATGGTAGTGCACTTGTGGACGTATGTGTGGGGAGGAGGCTGTGGATAGCCAACACCTTCTTCCGACACAGAATGATCCACAGGTACACGTGGAAACGGATGTTGACGATGAAGGATAAGACAGTGGTGGAACGAAAGTCATTGATTGATTATGTATGTGTGGATGAACGAATGAAGAAATCTGTGATGGATGCTAGGGTGTATAGGGGTATTGGAGGGGGTCTGTCTGATCATTATGTAGTGGTAGCTAAGGTTAGGATACAAAAGAAGTGGGTGAGGAGAGCGGGAGGGAGGCGAGAGGAGGGTGGAATGGTGAGGAGGGTGGAGAGGTTGCAGGAGGAGGAAGTCAGGGAGGAGTACAGGAGAGCAGTGGAAAGACGACTAGGTGGGTTCGACCTGGAAGTTATGGAGGAAGTGGAGGAGATGAGCAAGGTGTTTAAGGATGAGATCTGTGCAGCATGTGAGGAGGTGTGTGGAGTGAGGAGAAGAGGGAGGGGAGTGAAAGGTACAGCATGGTGGACAGAAGAGGTAAGAATAGCTGTGGAAGAAAAGAAGAAAGCATATAGAGAGTGGTTGGGTAGTAGAGGGAATGAAGATTCCGAGAGACAGAAACGAGCGAGGTACGTGGAGAGTAAGAGGGTGGTGAAGAGAGTAGTGAAGGAAAGTAAGAGAAGAGTAGATGAGGAATTTGGAAGGAATCTGAGTGTAAAATGGAGGGAGAGTAAGAAACTGTTCTGGAAATAAGTCAAGAAAGTTAGGGAAGGTAGCAAGGGAAACAGTAAGGGTGTGAAAGATAAGAATGGGAGAATGCTAGCCGAGAAGCAAGAGAGAGTCGAAAGATGGAGGGAGTACTTCAGTGAGTTGCTAAATGAAAGGAATGAAGAGCCAGCAAACATAGCTGGATATGGTATGGGAGGGAGAAGAAGAGAAGTAGTGGAGGAGGAGGTGGGGATCAGGAGGTCAGAAGTGTGGGAAGCCATGAAAAGAGTGAAGTTGGGGAAAGCACCAGGAACAGATGGAGTGTGTGGGGAAATGTTGAGGTATGGTGGTGAGATAGTGATAGAATGGGTATGGAAAATGTGCAAACTAGCATGGGAGAAGGGGAGTGCACCCGATGACTGGAAGACTGGCATAATAGTCCCCCTATATAAGGGCAAAGGGGAAAGAGGAGTGTGTGGTAACCACCGAGGAATATGTCTTCTAAGCGTAGTAGGGAAGGTATACAGTAGGGTAGTGAGTGAGAGTGAGAACGGAGAAATGGATAGGCGACGAGCAGGGAGGTTTTAGGAAGGGAAGAGGATGTGTAGATCAGATTTTTACCCTGAATTGTGTTGTGGAGAAGTATCTGGAGAAGAAACAAAAGGTGTATGTTGCCTTTATGGACTTGGAGAAGGCCTATGACAGAGTGGATAGAGAAGGTTTGTGGAAAGTACTTAGAATATACGGAGTAGAGGGCAAGTTGCTGAAAGCAGTGAAGAACATGTATGAGGGTGCAAAGGCGGCAGTACGTGTGGAGAGTGAGCAGAGCGAGTTCTTTGACCTGAATGTTGGTTTGAAACAGGGGTGTGTGATGTCCCCGTGGTTGTTTACTGTATATATGGATGGAGTTATGAAAGAAATACTATCAAGAGCAGTGGATGTTGGTGTATCGCTGAAAAGGGAGGGAATTGAGTGGAAGCTACCTATACTGCTGTTTGCGGATGATACAGTTCTGATGAGTGATAATGAATGGGAGTTGCAGGGTCTGGTAAATGAGTTTGGAACAGTGTGCGAAAAACGGAATTTGAAGGTAAATACGGGGAAGAGCAAGGTTATGGTCTTCGAAAGGGGTGAAGTCACAGAGTGTGAGGTGAAGCTGAACGGTCAGGCTATGGAGATCGTCAACTCTTTTAAGTATCTGGGCAGTGTGTTGAGTAAAGATGGGACTATGGATGAAGAGGTGCGGGAGAGGGTACAACAGGGGAAGAGGGTTGTAGGAACGCTAAAAGCAGTAACAAGAAATAGGGTGGTCAGTATGGAAGTGAAGAAGTCCTTGCGTGACAGTGTGGTAATCCCGACACTGACTTACGGAAGCGAAGCATGGACGTTGGTTGAGAGACTCAGACCAAGAGTGAGAGCAGTGGAAATGAATTACTTAAGGAGTGTGTGCGGAGTTACATGGAGGGATAGACAGACTAATGAGGAAGTAAGAAGGAGGTGTTGTGTGGAGGTAGATGTGCTGGAAAGTGTGAAAAGGAACAACTTGAGATGGTTCGGCCATATGGAACGTATGGAAAGCGAGAGAATGACTAAGAGGGTGTACGAGAGCGAGGTGGAGGGACAGAGGGGGAGAGGTAGACCGAATATGAGGTGGAAGGATGGAGTGAGGAACTACATGAACGAAGGCGGTGCTGGTTAGGGGGAGGGGTGTCGACTGACTGGGGACAGAGGTGCATGGGGGCGGTTCGTTCATGGCCACCCCTTCGGGGATCACGGCATCAGGCAATAGATAGATAGATAGAAGTACAGGAACGTCGACTCACACACTCTTCGCCATGTATTTACCTAATTGTATTTACCTAATTGTAGTTTACAGGAGTTGAGCTAAGCTCGTATTGTCCCGTCTCTCAGTCTACTTTTTATCCAATTTTTTCTTGAAAATATGGATGTTCCTTGCCCCTACCACCTCCTCCTCCAGCCCATTCCATTTATCAATACATCTATAGGGGAAGCTAAACTTCCTGATATCGTTCTTGCAGGTAGGTCTTTTTACTTTGTAGCTGTGGCCTCTAGTTATTCCTGTATCCATAATTAATATATCCTCCCTATCCAGCCTCTCCAGCCCCCGGGTACATTTGTACATCATTATCATGTCTCCCCTCTCTCTCCTCTCTTTTAGACTCGGTAGATTTAATTTGTCTAGCCTCCCTTCATATGGCAGTTCTCTGAGACTTGGAACCAATCTAGTGACTGCTCTCTGGATTCTTTCTAACTTGTGAATATGCTTCTTTAGATGCGGGGACCACACCACTGCTGCATACTCCAATCTTGGTCTAATCATACTCTTCATAATTTTTGCTACCATGGTCTCATCCAAATAGTTCAGAGCAACTTTCATATTCCCGGCCATTGCATACATTCCGCTAAAGAGCTTGTTAATATGTTTCTCTGGCGACAAATTATCTTGTATAATCAACCCTAAATCTTTTTCTTTTTCGGCCTTGCTAATTTTATTATCTCCCATCCTGTACTCCCAATTTGGTCTATTCACACTTCTTCCCATATTTAACACATGACATTTACTTATATTAAATTTCATTTTCCACTTGGTGCTCCATTCGTATATTTTATCTAAATCCCCTTGCAGCTCCTCACAACTACTTTTATTTGTTATTTGTCTCATAATTTTTACGTCATCTGCAAACATTGACATGTAAGAGTTTATGCCTATCGGCAGGTCATTCACGTACATAAGGAACATGAGAGGTGCCAACACAGATCCCTGCGGCACACCACTCTCAACTTTCCGCCACGATGAGTAAGTTCCTCTAATGTTGGTCCTCATTTCCCTATCTGTTAAATAGCTCTCCATCCATTTCAGCAAACTCCCCCTGACACATCCTAGCGTCTCAAGCTTAGATAACAATCTCTTATGTGGTACCTTATCGAATGCTTTGGAAAGGTCTAAGTAGACGCAGTCCACCCATCCGCCTCTTTCTTGGAGTACATCTATCACCCTACTGTAATAACATAGCAAACTGGTAACACAAGATGTCCCTTCTCTGAATCCAAATTGCTTGGGGGTTATTATTTTCTTTCTCTCCAACATTTTCATCCATCTCTTCCTAATTAGCTTTTCACAAATCTTGCATACAATACTAGTAAGTGAAACTGGTCTATAGTTTAGAGGGTCCTCAGGGTTTCCATTCTTGTATATCGGAATGATATTAGCTCTTTTCCATTCAACAGGAACCTGTCCTTTATCTAAGGAAGCTTGAATTATGTCCCTCACTGGCTCCACTAATTGCTCTGCACACTCCTTTAAAACCCAGGCAGACACTTCATCCGGTCCCATAGCTTTCCTTACTTCAAGTCCTCTCATCGCAGATAACAGCTCATCTCTAGTTATTTCAATCTTACTAAGACCACTCTCCAGTACTCCCGCCTGTGGTTCGTCAAAACCTTCCTCTCTAGTAAAAACTGACCCCAATTTGTTATTCATTACCTCACACATGTCCGATACATTTTCATACGTCCTAGCATCAACTCTTAATTTAGTAATTTGTTTCTTTACCTTCAACTTACTGTTTATATATTTATAAAATAATCTAGGGTCACTTTCACATTTATTTACTATGTTCTTCTCATAGTTCATTTTAACTTGCCTAATTATGTTAACATATCTATTCCTCTCCTGTTTATATTTATTCCGATTACTCTCAGTGTTCCTTCTTCTTAATCTAGCCCAAGCTGCATCACGCCTACCCAAAGCTCTTTTGCATTTCAAATTAAACCAATCTTTCTGCTTAGTAAAATTTCCAGTTTTATATCTTGGGACAAACATATTGGTTCCTACTCTATAAATTTCGAGGAATCTACTATATTTACCTTGTACGTCCCGTTCCTTCAAAATAAGATCCCAATCTACTCCCTCTAAATATCTTTTCAAGGATACATAATCAGCTTTACTATAATTTAATCTGTCATTTATGTAGCTATTGTCTAATCTATTGGCATTACTCGAGGTCAACTTCCATTTTAGTAATAGGTGATCACTTTTACCTACAGGACATAGATAGATTATATCACTAATTTCGTGAGGATCTTTTGTAAAAATCAGATCGAGTTTAGAAGGTTCGTTATTACCCCTCATTCTTGTATTTTCCTTCACATGTTGTGTAAGTACATTTTCCGTAACCAACTCCACTAGCCGACTTCCCCAAGATCTCTGATTTGGCCCTGCATCTCCCGATTCCCAATCAACCTCACTACAGTTGAAATCTCCTACCAAGATCAATCGATTCTTCCTTAAAAGCAATCTTCTCAACGACTGAATCATATCCTCTACCATCTCCTCAAACTCCAACTCCCTCCATGCTCTGGTCTTTGGTGGCATGTAAGCTACTGCTATGTCTAGCTTTTTTCCTTCTATATCATTGAGTTCAACTGCCATTATTTCTGCCTTGTCATTATTTAACTCCACGTGCTTTGCTGTCATAGGGTTCTTAACTAATACTGCCACTCCACCTCCCCTTTTACCCTTTCTATCATTTCTCCATATATTATATCCTTCACTAAACACTATGTTGCTGTCAAAGTCCTGGTTCAGCTTTGTCTCTGTCAAACAGACTATCTGTGGTTGATCTTTTCTTAATATATTATCTAACTCTACCTTTTTACTGTTTATTCCATCTATATTAGTGTAGTAGCACAGTATATTTGAATCCACCTCCTTGTTTCTCTTCCCTCTCTGCCTCCTACCAGGTTCACCTCCTCCTCCTCCATCCCTTCCCTGACCCAGTTCCACCTCCCCCACTAATTCTATTCTCCTCCCCCCCCTCTCCCCCTCTGTTCCACCCTCTCCACCACATCCTGGCTCTCTCTCCGGTCCCCTGCTCCCTGCATTATCTCTCGCTCCGTCTCCTTGCTTTGACTTCGTACTTGTCTCTCTGTCTCTTTCCCTATCACTCCTCTTACTTTCGGTTCTTGGTGGCTCCTGATGTACCACTTCCTTACTTGCCCTTCCCTTATTCTCCAAAAAAATTTCTTCTTTTGCTCTTCAGACAACTTTCCATTCTCTTCATCAGCCTTAGCTTGGAGTTCCCTTAACTGTTCTCGTTCTTCTACACTTAGGTCCTTTTTTACCCTTATATGATTCAGCTCTGTCGAATTTAATTTCCAGCTCACATTGGCTACTGCTTCTGCTGTTGATCTAAACTTTAGTTCCACTCTTAGTGGTCTCATCTCGCCCTTCTTATATATTCCTAACCTTCTCACCTCCTCCAGTTCTTTTACCCATCCATAACCCTCGTCTAAGTAATCCAGTATCCCCTTGACTTTCACAACATCCCTTTCCTTTCTTACCTTCATATCTGCCAGGTGCTCTTCCACATCTCCAAAGATTACTACACACTTACCTCTATCTATTGTCTCTCTCACTACCTTCTCTTTCTTCTTTAAAACTTGCACTACATTTTTTTCAAACTCTTTCTTTTCCTTTTCTCTCTCTTCCTTCTGCTCCTTCACAATTTCTTCAAGGGCTACCATCGTGGCACTCTCTACCCTTGTCCACTCATTTTTTACCTCACTAATTCCTTTTACTTCCTCACTCAGGTGGCCCTCATATTCCTTAAGCTGAGCCTTGAGTGCCACATTTTCTGACGCTAACTCGTCTACTCTGGCCATCACTGCCTCTAGGCTGTCACTTACTGGCCTAGGCCTATCCACCCCGCTAGTAACGCCACACATATCGGACAAAACTTCTACTTTAGCCCCTAACTCCTTCCTCCAATTTTCCATCACTCCCCTCCATCTCACAAGACCCATTAATTGTTTTTTCATACTTGCCAACTGATCATCCTTGTCCTCGGTGATAAAGCCTTCAAATTCATAATCCTCCTCATCCCCAGCTAGGCTTTCACGCCTTCCCGCCATCGCGAGGTGGTCGTCTGCCAGCCTAAAAACAACAATCGCCCCACTATCCCATCTCACTCCAGGAACTGTTTTACTTAATCCATATTTTCAATTACTTGGAATATCCAATTAAATCTGAATTGCTCATAAAACCCTAATTACTTATTGAAATGCACATATAAATTTCCGGGACAACACTTAGACACTCCTATCAACTTCACACAAGGTAACTCATTATCGGGGAGCAGCTGCGAGGTGTTGACAGCTCGGAGGTCGGCGGAGGTGTGTCATATAATGGAGCTCAAGGCACTGTTGGGGAGCCTCGTCATGACAGTTGTAAAGAAGGACAAACACATTCGTACCTCTGAAATGTGGGACAAGGTCGAAGGGTGTCCTCTGTACAGGTGTACCATGGCCGAGCGACGTTTCGCCTTCCTGATATGATGTCTACGTTTCAACGACTTTGCAACACGGCAGGAGAGGGTGAAAGACGACAGATTGGCACCCCTTCAGTTATTATGGGACGCCTTTGTTCGCCACTGCAAGGAACACTACCATTCTGGCCCTCACCTGACTGTGGACGAGCAGCTCATCGGCTTCCGCGGAAACTGTTCCTTCCGCTTGTACATCCCCAACAAACCTGCCAAGTAAGTTACCTGAATTTTTTTTTTTATTATCTTTTCATTGCCAGACAGGCACATACTAAATTTAGTTTTCTTGTCATTACTTATCTGCCTTTCCCGAGAGTTAAGTGTCCAGTAATACTTACCTTTCATCACAATCATCAAATGATTATCAAGAATTAGTGCATTTCTTGTTGCAAATGTACCTGTTCATTATTATAAAGTAAACCCAATTTCCCAGACGACCATCCCTTTTACTCCAACAATACTCGAATCAACCCTTCATCTCAATTTTTTGTTTAAATTTATTTCGCTTACCTACCTACCTACCTATGTTGAGTTTGCCACTGCTAGTGGCACCGAGGAGTGCATCGCCCTTTGTGAAAGTTTTAAAATTGGTGCAGCAGACTGTTCGAAGGGGCGGAGCGCACCCCTGCGAAGATGGACTCGTCTGGCACTTTTTGTAGTTCAAAATCGAGGGCTCTCTTGAAGCTGTCTAACGAGACGCCCCTCATGACTCTTACTCGCCGCTGGAGTTTGTTGAAGAGATGTGGGCCTCTATGTGATAACCAGCCCTCTCGCAGAGAGCCTATAGCACCCCGATTTTTCATCTAGGGGATACCGCATTCCCAGCTTCTATCACTGAACTTCATTGCTATTGGAGTATGTAGATTAGTTACAAAACCCTCTGCGATTTTCCACGTATATATTCTGAATTAAAATGAAAATGAAAATGTAAAACTTGCAAACAAAGCAAGTAACGTTCCCTTCTACGCTCCAACGAATACAGCTTTAGTGACTTTAAATGATCCCAATAGTGTAACTGTTTTACCGAGTTTATATGCGAGGTCCCATCTGAGTGTCGTAAGAGGCGACTAAAGAGGTTGGGTCTGTGGGCTTGCGACCCCCACCCGGAAAAAATACCTAAGCAAAGAAAAACGGACGAATAGCCTCGGATGCAGACGGAACCTATGTTGACGAACCACGACCGACTAAGGACATTCCTTCGGACATTCTGAGAATGGCTACATGGAATGTTAGTGGCATGAATGATGGCACAAAAGAGAGAGAGGTTCTGGAAGTGCTAGTGAATGCCAGGCTGGATATATGTGGAATGACAGACCAAATGGAAAGGTTCAGATGTGAGAGTGGGGGAGTGTGGAATGGGTGTGTGTGCTGGAGTGAGTGAAGGAACAGCGAGAGAAGGTGCGTGTTTGTTTGTAAGTAGCAAATGGAAGGAATGTGTAAGAGAGTATGGGTCTGTGGGTGAGAATGAAAGTAGGAATACAAACGTGGGTGATTGTGTGTGTGTATGCCAAGAAAGAGGAGTTCTGGATGAATGTGGAGGCGTGCCTGGAGAAGTTTGACAAGAACGAAAGAATATTTCTGATTGGGGATATGAATGGTAAGGTGGGTGATAGGAAAGTTGAGGGAGTGTACAAAGGAGTACAAAGGAAATCAAGCAACAACAGGTCTAGTGACCCTTCTAGGTTGCTTGTCCTCCAAAACACTGAGGATCAAGTGTCCAAACAGTGGTTTAGAGTGGGTAAGGGAACATTGGAAAGGGAATTACTGCCCTGGAACTAATGTCCGTGGCAGGATTAGGAAGTTAGTAGAGGACAGATGGGTTAGTAACTGAGGGGGGATGAAATAAAGTTATTAATTTACAAACGCAGTCAGTCGCGGGTTTGATGAGAGATATTTGTCTAGGCGGAGTTTAAATGAATCAACGGTGATGCAGTCTATAACGTTTCGGGGAAGCCCATTCCACAAGTTGACAACTCGATTGAAGAAGAAATTCTTAGATTCGTGCGAGTTAAAAGATTTACCAATAATTTTGCAACCGTTTCCCCGCGTGTAATTAGATTGGTCGATAGTGAAGTACTTACTACAGTTCATATTGTCGATACCTTTGATGATTTTGAACACTTGAATTAAGTCACCTCTTAATCTGCGCTGGGTTAAAGGAAATAGATTTAATTCTCTAAGACGCTCTTCGTATGGTTTGTTCTTTAGGCTAGGTATAATTTTGGTAACTCTATGTTGAACTCGTTCTAGCTTGTTTATATCTTTTTGGTAATAAGGGCACCAGGATTGAACGCAGTATTCCAGAAGAGGGCGGACTAAGGAATTGTAAAGGGTTAGGATAACTTCTTTGGATTTATGCTCAAATGACCTGCCTATAAAGCAGGGAGGGTGGGGGGTACCATCATAAGTGAATGGGAATGGTAGGGCGCTTGTGGACGTATGTGTGGGGAGGAGCCGTGGATAGCTAACACCTTCTTCCGACACAGAATGATCCACAGGTACACATGGAAACGGGTGTGGACGATGGAGGATGAGACAGTGGTGGAACGAAAGTCATAGATTGATTATGTATGTGTGGATGAACGAATGAAGAAATCTGTGATGGATGCTAGGGTGTATAGGGGTATTGGAGGGGGCCTGTCTGATCATTATGTAGTGGTATCTAAGGTTAGGATACCAAAGAAGTGGGTGAGGAGAGCTGGAGGGAGGCGAGAGGAGGGTGGAATGGTGAGGAGGGTGGAGAGGTTGCACGAGGAGGAAGTCAGGGAGGAGTGGAAAGACTACTAGGTGGATTCGACCTGGAAGTTATGGAGGAAGTGGAGGAGATGAGCAAGGTGTTTAAGGATGAGATCTGTGCAGCATGTGAGGAGGTGTGTGGAGTGAGGAGAGTGAAAGGTACAGCATGGTGGACAGAAGAGTTAAGAATAGTTGTGGAAGAAAAGAAGAAAGCATATAGAGTGTGGTTGGGTAGTAGAGGAATGAAGATTTCGAGAGACAGAAACGAGCGAGGTACGTGGAGGGTAAGAGGGTGGTGAAGAGAGTAGTGAAGGAAAGTAAGAGAAGAGTAGATGAGGAATTTAGAAGGAATCTGAGTGTAAAATGGAGGGAGAGTAAGAAACTGTTCTGGAAATAAGTCAAGAAAGTTAGGGAAGGTAGCAAGGGAAACAGTAAGGGTGTGAACGATAAGAATAGGAGAATGCTAGCCGAGAAGCAAGAGAGTCGAAAGATGGGAGTACTTCAATGAGTTGCTAAATGTAAGGAATGAAAAGCCAGCAAACATATCTGGATATGGTATGGGAGGGAGAAAAAGAGAAGTAGTGGAGGAGGAGGTGGGGATCAGAAGTGTGGGAGGCCATGAAAAGAGTGAAGTTGGGGAAAGCAGGAACAGATGGAGAGTGTGTGGGGAAATGTTGAGGTATGGTGGTGAGATAGTGATCGAATGGGTATGGAAAATGTGCAAACTAGCATGGGAGAAGGGGAGTGCACCCAATGACTGGAAGACTGGCATAATAGTCCCCCTATATAAGGGGAAAGAGGAGTGTCTGAGGAATATGTCTTCTAAGCGTAGTAGGGAAGGTATACAGTAGGGTAGTGATTGAGAGAGAGTGAGAACGGAGAAGTGGATAGGCGACGAGCAGGGAGGTTTTAGGAAGGGAAGAGGATGTGTAGATCAGATTTTTACCCTGAATTGTGTTGTGGAGAAATATCTGGAGAAGAAACAAAAGGTATATGTTGCCTTTATGGACTTGGAGAAGGCCTATGACAGAGTGGATAGAGAAGATTTGTGGAAAGTACTTAGAATATACGGAGTAGATGGCAAGTTGCTGAAAGCAGTGAAGAGCATGTATGAGGGTGCAAAGGCGGCAGTACGTGTGGAGAGCGAGCAGAGCGAGTTCTTTGACCTGAATGTTGGTTTGAAACAGGGGTGTGTGATGTCCCCGTGGTTGTTTACTGTATATATGGATGGAGTCATGAAAGAAATACTGTCAAGAGCAGTGGATGTTGGTGTATCGCTGAAAAGGGAGGGAATTGAGTGGAAGCTACCTATACTGCTGTTTGCGGATGATACAGTTCTGATGAGTGATAATGAATGGGAGTTGCAGGGTCTGGTAAATGAGTTTGGAACAGTGTGCGAAAAACGGAATTTGAAGGTAAATGCGGGGAAGAGCAAGGTTATGGTCTTCGAAAGGGGTGAAGTCACAGAGTGTGAGGTGAAGCTGAACGGTCAGGCTATGGAGATTGTCAACTCTTTTAAGTATCTGGGCAGTGTGTTGAGTAAAGATGGGACTATGGATGAAGAAGTGCGGGAGAGGGTAAAACCGGGGAAGAGGGTTGTAGGAACACTGAAAGCAGTAACAAGAAATAGGGTGGTCAGTATGGAAGTGATGAAGTCCTTGCAGGACAGTGTGGTAATCCCGACACTGACTTACGGAAGCGAAGCATGGACGTTGGTTGAGAGACTCAGACCAAGAGGGAGAGCAGTGGAAATTAATTACTTAATAAGTGCGTGCGGAGTTACATGGAGGGATAGACAGACTAATGAGGAAGTAAGAGAGGTGTGGTGTGGAGGTGGATGTGCTGGAGAGTGTGAAGGGGAACAACTTGAGATGGTTCGGCCATATGGAACGTATGGAAAGCGAGAGAATGACTAAGAGGGTGTATGAGAGCGAGGTGGAGGGACAGAGAGGGAGAGTTAGACCGATAGAGAGTTGGAAGGATGGAGTGAGGATGCATATGAAAGAGGGCGGTGCTGGTTGGGGGGAGGTGCATGGGGGCGGTTCGTTCGTGGCCACCCCTTTGGGGATCACTGAGTCAGGCAATATAGATATAGATATGAGGTGAAGTTCCTTTGTACACTTTCCAAGTCATTAATTTCACCTGCTTTGTATGGGGATGTTAATACATCAAAGTATTCTAGCCGCGGTAGCACCAGGGATTTGAAGAGTTATCATAAGCAATTCGCCGCGAGTTTTAAATGTACGTAAAATCCAACTTGTTAGCCGTTTCGCAGCTGCAACTTTGACCTAGTTATGTTCTTTGAATCTCATATTTTCAGACATTATCACCCCCAGGTCTTTCACATTGTCTTTAGGTTCTATTATGTGGTTGGATTCAGTTATGGAACTTGTGTTCTCTTTAATGAAATTATTATCTCTGCCCATCTATATAGTATTCACATGCGTGGAGAAGTTCCACCCATACTTTAGTTTAGCCGTTTTTTCAGGTTACAGTTAAACTCAGAACATGCCAAATAATTATTGCTCAAACAGAATACCATAGTGACAATTTCCTTTGAAATTTTACAGATACCCAAAGATTGTATTCGCCTTGGGAATTGCACTAGTTAAGGTTTTAAACAGCCATTAAAATTTTGCTCTATATTTTAGGAGAGAATGCGAGAATCCAAATGAAAGTGGCATCAGGCATAAAGACAGTGCTCCAGGATAATTCATAAATCCCTTAAACAAAATAAAATGAAAATTTCTAGGACTTAATGTAGGCCCATTATGTTTACAGATCAATGCAAGAAAACTTAATATTTCTTAATTTCTTAGCCAAGTTTTAAGTGCTAAATCATTGATAATTTTGTTTTTAAAGTTAAATTTAAAAAAATTATAATTATTCAGTCATCCAGAACTTATCACCTAAGGAAATTTGAAACATAGTTAAATTCATAATTTTATTTACATAGTTATTTAATGAAGTAACAAATAGATTAAACAAAAAAAATCTTTTACACAATTTAAGTGCTTTAGACAAATCCCGGGATCCCAAAAGGGGTACAAAGGAGTACAAAGGAAATCAAGCAACAACAGGTCTAGTGACTCTTCTAGGTTGCTTGTCCTCCAAAACACTGAGGATCAAGTGTCCAAACAGTGGTTTAGAGTGGGTAAGGGAACATTGGAAAGGGAATTACTGCCCTGGAACTAATGTCCGTGGCAGGGTGGTGGTAGAGTCAGTGTCCCAGGCGGATCGTTAGTAGTGTGTAGCCAAGAATAGTTTTTCCGGGTGGAGGGTTGCAAACCCAACCTCTTCAGTGGCCTTTAACATCAAACAGGAAGCACGGTAGCCATATTCGAACCCCTTACCCACATGGGGGAATAAGAGTCAAATACGCGAACTCCACAGCGTGCTAGTTAGTCGCTGGCTTAACAGGCTAATAAAGTTTAGTAAAATGTTCCAAGTTCTTCAGTTAACCAATTGAAAATAATCTGGTCTGTCGGGATCAGCACTTCAGTGGGCAGCGAGCTGAATTTGCAGTCTGCTAGAAGTCCCAAACACCATGGACAGTACCTTAGAAACAAACAAAAGTTTAGTAAAACAGACTTTAAAACTGAATGCATAAATGCGGAATTCCGGTGCGAGTATCCTAGTTAGAGTCCTTGGATTGCCACCTGTATTTGTCAATTTCATTTAATTTTAGAATTAAAGTTAGTTGGTGATAAAGTAAGAAATTTAAAGGCAATCACTAAAATCTAGTGAATATGGGGAAGAGTATTTAATGACAAATCAAACATCCATTGAACTTTCCAGAATACTAAACTTAGGTTTTTCAAATTAAGAAAAGTTTTAAGTAACAAAGCTTATTCAGTCTGAACATAATGGCAGCAAACTGAATAATTTATGTCAAACCAGTACACCAAGCAATTATGTATCATTCTCACCATAACCAACCTTTACGATGCAGTAGAGACGAGCAGGTGCTAGTCCTTCTCTTGTGTTTTTTTTTTTTTTTTTTTTTTTACCCAAGGTGGATCTAAGAGGGGAAGGAATGATTATACATTTCCCAGTTGCATCCATATTTATACCCCTCCTGAACGGTAAATGAGGTTCCATACATTCTGGAAAACGAACGATTGCCAACGAAACCATTAATTTTTTTGACAAACTATGCAGGGGTCAAATCGAATCAATTAGGCTTCGAAACGGGTGAGTGAGAGTCAGAAAACGGGAAATATTGTAATTTAATTAAGTTATCGTTACCAAAGCCTAATTCAGATTGTGCATATTTAACCCGCTTAGAATTCTAGGACGTATTACTTTATATTTTCTGGCAACTATTTGAAGATTTTATTCAGATAAGGAAGGGTATACTGTATGGAAGTTAGAGGGTTGATTGGGCCAGTTTTTACCCTCGTAACTCCCGCAGATTCTTTCTAAACTGTATAAAATTGTTTAATGAAAACCAGAATAGACTGGTAAAATGAGTCATGATCATGAAGAGGTAAAAACATTGACTTAATGCTAGTTTTTTTGTCTATATACCGGTAATTATCTATTTATATCTTATTGAGTGTCCTCGCTAGACCTCCATAAAACACATCCCCTTGACCCCTTTTCTAGATAAATGTGTAATTTTTCGATAGAAAAGTCCCGGCCAAAGGCCGATTACTTCATAAGTTACGGGCTCGCTATCTCTCGCCAGAAAAGAATAGACACCTAAAGGACACTAAAGGTATTAATATTGACAACGAAATTAAGCAAAAGATCTCAAAATCGCTTAACTAATGGAAAGAAAGTCTTAAAACTAATATGTTCAACATGAGGGAGACGGGGTCCAGAAAAACCAAGCACTACCCCCTAAAATTAATGGACTTGGTTTCGAACAGATTGTGAAGAGCCTCTTGTGGGTTCGAATGACCAAACCATCTGTTTAAATCTCTAACGGACGCTAGTTTATACTTTATTTTGGTTTTTCTGTATTCCAACTACTCCCTCTACACAATGTTGTACAGCTGCTAACAAATTTTCATAAACTCTTCTAGTTTATGGAAATATATTAGTTTAGATTGATGTTCAGATGGAATCAAATATATGTTAATATATACATACACCTCGGATGGTAAAAAATACATAAATTAATAAATCAAATGAAATAATGTGTGTGATTTAATGTGAGCAATAATCTAAATGGATATCACATTTGCATAAAGATAATTGCAAGAACTGACGAAATTTGTTCAGTAGGTGTACAGTTGGTTACACGATTTCATATCCTCCACGTATATCTATCTATATGCTCAGGCCCAATCCAATTGTTTTCCTATTTTTATGGTTATTTTCTATTTGATTCTATTTTATTTTATTTTTTTCCTTTTTTCTTGGGGGTGGCCGACTCAAGACAGAGCAAGAACAGAGAAATCACAAAAACATAACAACGAACAAACAGATAGAAACACATATGCACACACACACTAGGTAATAATCATATATCTAAATAAATAATTATAGTGTGATTGATAGGCAAGATACATTAAGCGTCAAACTAAGTAGACTTTCTGAATCCCCACACTAATGGATAAACAAAATTGAATCTGAAATAGCAAAACAATTCTATAAATTGCCACTATAAGCGAACTTAACTTGAGAACTCACCCTTACCGGTAGAAAGCCTATAGAAGATACTGACCAGCTGCTCCAAAAGTCTTCCTGAAGTAACCTCCTGCTTCACACAAATGAATCAGATGAACCGAAACTTTGAACACAAACATTTTCGAAACCTTAAACAAAATCGGAAAAACTCTAATCTGTAGTTGCTTGTAGCCTACTTCACACAAATGAATCAGATGAAGCGAAACTTATGAACACTAAAACCTTTTCTAAACCTTTGATTTTGATTTAAACAGTGTATTGTCATAAAGTACTGTACATCACTATTACAATCATATCATAAACAAAAAAAATATATAGTATATCATACAAAAGTCCTATATACCCTATGACAACAGGGAACTGATGCCATCCGACAGATATGTCTCCTTGAAATGTGTTACACTAATACAAGTCAGTCATCAAAACAGTAATATAAAAAGGTTATACTTCCGTGTAGAATAATAATCTGTTCACACTCAACAGTAGCCTACTTTAAAGATTATTTATTTCAATATTAATCAAATATTCTTTAATCTTTCTTTTGGATATGTAGAAACTACAGTCTAAATTTATATTATCCATTATATTATTCCATATTAAAACTCCTTTGTGCCTAAATGTGTTTTTCAATATATTTGTTCTGTCAATTGGAATATGTAACTTTTGTCTCTGCCTGGTTAAATGCTGATGGATAGTATTATTTAATGTGAACATATGTTTACCCCGTACAATACCAGGGACGTCCTTTTCATCCTAGTCTGGCAATTATTAGGCGGCTCGCTTGGTGTAGTGACTAGCGTCTCGGACTTCCACCCAGAAGGCCCGGGTTCGCGCCCACGCTCGGCGCATTAAAGATTTTTCACAAGCACTGAGTCGTTACCATCCCTCATGAGCAAAGGGATGGGGTAGTAGTACAGGACCCCAATGGAAATACGCCTAATCGGCCTTATTGAGCTATCCTTAGCTAGCTTAGCATGCGCTAGCTTTAAGAACTATTATTATTATTATTATTATTTGATACAGCTTAGGAAGGACCTCAGGCAATAATATGGCTTCAAACTATCTCAACCAACCCTTTTAACTACCACAGATCCTTCCTAAGCTGCATAATGTCGTCTAAACATAGCTAGAATATAATGTAACACACGTCGCTGATACTCAAAGAGTTAAAGAAGCTTGGAGTAAGATCTTTCATAATTTTAAACATAAGTTTAGCTACTACAAAAACATAAACATCTTTAAATGGTAATAACTTTAATGATTTAAATATTGGGGCAGTATGTTCTCTATAGTGGGCTGATTTAATTATGTTTACTGTTCTTTTCTGTAGAGTTATGATGGGTTTGATATTACACTCACTTGCAAACTATCTTGATAGCGTAATTTATAAGTGAGCGGAATTTCGGTGTGAGTATCCTAGGTTCGAGTCCTTGGAGTGCCACCTGTATTTGTTGATTTCATTAATTGAGTTTAGAAGTGAAGTGGGTTGGTGGAAAAAAAAAAATAATTGCCCCAAACTTCTACCCCATAAGTAATATAGTAAAATAATTATACATAGTTATTACATGCGTGAACTGAGGCATGGGAACCGCGCTTTAGTTAGGAGTGTTAAAAGTGCCCTTTCATTCCTAAACATCCTTCTCAAGCTACGTAAAATCGTTTAATAATTATTAACCAGAATATAATGAAGACACTTAATGTCATCGAATGCTGAAAGAGTTAAAAGGATAGAGGTTTGTATTCGCGAGTAAAAAAAAAAAAAAAAAAAAAATTAATCAGTTCAGTATACGATAACGCGCTTTCTTTCCCTACACGATCGATCGATGGCACGTTTTCTAAGCGTTTTATTTCGCTACATGGAATTTCTATGTATGGTTAACCCCTTCTATACCGACCACGTATTTGTAAGTGAATTCCAGCTACATTTAGATAATTACATGAAGCTTAGGTGGTAGATAAAAGGATTAATTGAGATAGTTTGTAGCATTTCAAATTGGTAAACGTCCTTCCTAAGCTGAATAAAATTGTCTAAATGTGACTGAAATCAAATGAAAAAGACGTCACCAGTATATATAGAAGGGGTTAAGAAGATTCGATTCAATTTGAGATTTGTTAATTGATTTTCTAGAATTTTGTGTTTATGAAACGTATGAAACGGGTATTTGAAATATCCATAAATATGTGTACTCTTTGTCTGCTTAAGGGGCGGGGGGGGTGACCTGTTTTTGTTCTGTCCTTTTCTATCTTTCTCTGGCTTGTATCCAGTTGGCCCCATTCAGCCTACTGTTTTAAGACGTTTATCCCCATCCAGGTGTCAATTTTGTACTGGTGAGCGGTAGCGAGCCAGCATATTTTTTTATTTTTGTTTGACAGCAGGCTAAATTTGTACATTTTTCGATAGAAAAATGTCTCCGGCGAAGCCGAATTTCTTCATATAATGCTGGCTCGCTATCGCTCGCCAGCAAGAAATCGACACCTAGATGGGCATAAACGTCTTAAAATAGTTAGCTGAATGGGGCCGAATGGATACAAGCCAGAGAAAGAGAGAAAAGGACAGAACTAACAAAAAGCAGGTCATCCCCCTTAAGTTGGCTAGTGTTTTTTTTTATTTTTTGGTCTATTAATTCATGTATTCATATATTTGTTTAATGTCCTCGCTAGACCTCCCTCAAACATAGAAAAACACCCCCCTGGACACCCTCCCCCCCCCCCCACTCATCAAGATAATTTTGTATATTTTTCGGTAGAAAATGTTTTAGCTTGTAATTATGCTAAATAGTGATGTCTACGGTTTTAACTTTGAAGATAGTGACACAATTTGATAGTTTATTCTGGCTATCATTAGACGATTTTATGCAGTTTAAGAAGGATCTGTGGGAATTATATGGGTAAAGAATATGTTAATTAACCCTCTGACTTCCATATACCCTTACTAATCTGAAGGAAATCTTCTAATAATTATTATGTACTCTCCACCAACCAACTCTACTCCTAAAATCGATTAATGAAATTAACAGACACATGTGGCAGTCCGGGGATTCGAACCCAGGATGCTCACACCGAAAATCAACACACTATGCACTGCACCACGAAGACAGTTTATGATAAAAGAATACTGGCTCAGCCGGAAAACAGAAAATAAATGCGTATTGGATCTTGAAAGAGTTAATTTTCTTATAGCCCGAAACTCGTAAGTAGTCTATTGATATAGTTTTAAACCCTTTCGATTCCTAGAGGGTCTTCCTAGGCTGGCCATAATAATTTACAAGTAGTATTAACCCTTTCACGCTCATATGACGTTAATGGTAGCCGTAATAAAATCAAATACTGAAAGCCGAATAAATATATAAATAGATAAATAAATCGTGGTCTCACTGAAGGTATTAACCCTTTTAATTTAATTCTGGCTACTATTAGACGATTGTGTTCAGGTTAGGATAGACTTATAGTAATTATATAGCTTGGAACTAACTGAAATAACCCCTTCAACTATCACAGTTCCTTACAAAGCTGCATACAATCGTCTAAATAAAGCTAGACTACAATTAAATAGACTTCATCGGTACTGAAAGGGTTAAAGATTCGAGCACACTAATATAATACTGTAATGAAGCTTTATAAGTATCCGAACAAAATTGAACCGTAAACACAAGTGAATCTTTAATAAGCCGGTCAAAACAACTTCAAATGATCGACCACTAGTGTTCGAACCGCGCGAAAAAGAAGGATGGCTCTCTCTCTCTCTCTCGACTTAAAAACGAACCAATGACGAACTCTGGCTGGCGGTCTAACAGTTAGTCTATACTGAATCTTCGTGGAGTGAGGAAGTACGTGGTCATCTATTGCTAACTGCTGAAATAATTACTTTTGGGCCTTGCAGTAGGCCTATTAATCGGATTTATTTATATATATATATTTTTTAAGTTAACCATGACTTTCGCAATAAAACGACACTAATTGAATCGGTAAAATATAATAATTCTATTAGTAGATTTTGTTATACCTATTTATTGAATAATCAAGATTTGGACACCGGTATTTAGTCGGAAGAGTAATACATAATTTTCAATGAAACTTGGATATACGTGCAATTAAATTGTTCTACAGTTATTTAACCCCTTCTGTACCGGTAGTTCTAACTTTATTCTGACTATTAGACGATAATATTCAGTTAAAAAAGGCTTTAAGCAATTAGCAAGTTTCGAACTAGCTCACTTAATAACGCTTTGTACTACCTCAAACTCTTTAAACTGCAGTCTTCTAAATATATATAGAACAAAATATAGACGTCGCCGGTACAGAAGGGGTTAACTAAATAATTATGAAGCTCTTGCGATCTTAAAATTGTGGATACGTAAGTTTAGTGCTGACTAACTTTAAATATTTGAATTCTAAAATAAGCTATAATATGGCTTTGAAATTCTAGTGTTAGATACTGAAATGGTTTTAAAAAGTGATTTTACAATTGGTGTAAAGCTCTTGGCATTAATGTCTTGGAAAGAAAGTGTAACCTGTTAGTAGACCTGTTGAAAAGTGAAGGTGTAAGTGAATTGAGGAAAGGCTATAGTCGCCGGATTTGTGTAGAAGATTGTTAATGCCTTTATTAAGTTAAGTGTTAAAATTATTGGCGATTGTCCTGCAAAAAGATGCAGACTACTTTAAATTCCGGAATTCTGCCAGTGACATGGTGCTCGAATATATCTGTCGGAAACAAGTGAGGTGGATGATGGATGACCCTACCCAGGCGTGGTTCGTGGTGAGTATTTTATCTGTACGGTTTTAAGCTTTTGTTTTAGAGTTGTATGTGAATAGTTTAGTTATGAACTTTAAAGTAACTTTAATTAGTTTAGTTGGTAAAGTCAATTTTGCGTAATATTTGTAAAGTACAATTTTGCGCTGCCCTTTGAACATAGTTTTTGTTTAGAGTTAAATATAGCTTGACTTAAGTTTGGTTTTTAATTTTAAAATCTGTTATGAAGTTAGGCTTTGAAATGTAGTTTTGCTTTTAGTTACTCTTTGTTGTATATATTTATAAAAATTGGTTTTGATATAGACTAGTTTAGAATGAAATTTGATTTTGACTTTAATATAGCCTAGGCCTATCTGGTTTGGACTTTTTAAAGTTTTTGAGTAGATATAGCTGGTAATATAATGCCAGGACCCAACAATACGTAAATCAACCCTTAATCTTCTCCATATTCTTTATCTTTTTAATCAGACTTATTTTGGAAAAAAATCCTATACCACTACTGTTAAAACTGGTTTCCATAAGTTAGGTATGCCAAAATCTCGGTTTCTTCACCTCCGCACAGTCACAGTAGTTACAGGCAGCCTACCTTTTCTCCTTCATACACATAGCAATAAAATTATGACTTGTAAAGTGTCCTATTTGTCTTGGATGGCGTAGTTGAGCATGACGTAAGAGAAGAAAGAACTTTCCTTATTTGCCTGATTTGGAAAATTCGTGTTTTCTAATTAAGTCTGTTCAGTTGAAAGTCGGAGTATTAATGCTTTTCCATCGGCACTTCCCTAGGCAGTTATATTTTTTGTTATACAGTAGGCCTACTGTACTTTTGTCTTTGTGTCTTGCTCTTTTTCTGTATTCTGTCTTGGTTAATCTTTCCTCTTTGTCTCTTGTTCTCCACATCTTTTATATATTTTAATTTACTCTATCTTTTTCTTTGAAAAGTAGATTCCCAATTACTTTATTTTCTTCTTCATATGGTGGTTGTAGTCCTGGTTCAAATTTTTCTTGATAGGCTAGACACCACAGCAAGAAGTGCTTCAGGTCTTCTCTATCGTTGTTGCATATATCACACCTAGTTAATTCTATAAACCTATTTCTATCTTTTAAATTTAGATATTAATAAAATATTGATTGAGTGTTATCATAAATCATCTTCTCCCCTAATTTCAGTCTTGAAAGTTTTATATATTTCTAAACTACTCTTTTAATCTATTTCTCTCTTCCACCGATTTGTATCCCATGTTTTTAATTTATAATATCCTAAACTTTTGTCACATTTGTATTTTCAAGGTTTAAATTTTTAATATATTTCTTGATAGCTTGACCCCAAGTATCTTTCTCATTTGTTGGTTTCTCCTGTTATTTTTTTTAAGTCCGTTGCTATCCTCTCCCAATGGATATTTTAAGTTTCCTTCCATTATCCTCGCCTCCATAGAAGAGGCACCTATCTCCCCTCTCAGTGTTACTTTTTGAGCATATCTAAGAGCTCTTAAAATATGGCTGTATACTGAAATGCTGGGTGTGAAGGGAATTCATGGTCTCCTGAAATATCCCCAGGCTACCTTTAGGATCAACTTTTCCTGGTACCTGGCGCGGGGTACGAACCTCTGAAGGGAATTTAACCCCCCTAAAAACCCACAGGTTTTGAGATGCCTTGGGTGGGGTTCGAACCCTGGTTAGTGACCCAACCATCACCACCAGGCACGCGCGCTAACCCACTGTACTACCACGGACGTACTAAAAGTATAGCAACCTTAGTCCGATTTTTAAGAACCAGGTGATAGTCTCGTGGTGTTATCACGTGATGAGTTTATTGGACTTACCATCTACGACTATTTTACGCTATACCTGACGTCAACTCGGGTTAGTATTATTGTGGGTGCGGGACATTTTCGAGGGCATTACATATACCTTATTTTCGATAATATTGAAGGACACTAGTGCGACGTTATGAGAAACCATTTATTAGGGAAAATAGGCACCAATAGATTCGCCATATTTTTCTCTATAGTCCGCATCGAGGATATTCGTTATCAAAAAATTGAAAAATACCCACTTCACGGACAAATACACCAAAAATCTAAGTCACAGCGGGGGTGTGGGGGTGGCAGCCCCCACCTATAATACTAGGATAGGTTAGGTAAGGTTGTTAGGTTAAGCTAATGTCCTTTCAAAGGGGTATAGGTTAGTAAACTCTAGGATAGCCTATACCCGGTCAGAGGTAAGAAGAGTCTTGCAGTAGTCTCCTTGAATGCTACACCTATCTCCCCTCTCAGTGTTGCTTTTTGAGCATATCTAAGAGCTCTTAAAATATGGCTGTAGGCTATACCTTATTTTCTATTTTCTATAATTTATATCTTTAGTAAATTATGTTTTGATAGCATAATGCAAATGCGCGGATTTTCGGTGTGAGTTCCTATGCTAGTCCTTGGAGTGCCACATGTATTCGTTGATTTATTTGTGTTTAGAAGTAAAGTTGGTTTGTGAAAAAATATGAATACCCAATTAGCCTATTCAGTAATTACCGCTGCAAACTAAATTACTTTGTTAAATAAGGTTTGAGAGCAAATTATTTTAAATTATCCACCGTATTTTGTTCATCCTGGAGAGAAAAAAAAAAATTCTCCCCGTACTGTAGATTAGGGTATAATTATGACCTAATGCGACTGTCTGGGAACTATGGCGGCGGTAGAAAACTGACTTCAGAAACTTCATAATTAACACAATTTAATGATCTGACCTTTACCGTAGCCTCATGGAGCCCGCGCCACACTACTATAGGCTAATAAGTGTAGGACTCTAGGTGGTGCATTTGATATAGGCTACACATCTTGGGCACATCGAACCTCTGGCTCTAAGTAATCTCCAATGCTATTTGTTTTTTTAATGAAAGTGGAAGAATTCACGACCTATAAATTAAGTTGTAAAAGATACAACCAGCAATAAACTCCAATGCGCACCAAAAACAATCCTATAAACCGGCAACACTTGCAGTTATCTGGTGAAAGTGACCCTTGGTACAGTCGCGCTAATAAGTGATGTCTCGGTACCAATTAGCCTATGTTTTTATTAATAATTGGTATCCGCAATATCTACATATGATTTATTTGTTTTGAGTGAGGTATTCCAACATGTTCCTACATTTACCCACCCTATTAAACATCTGACTTACATTAATACAGCACAGAGCAAGCCAAACTTAATGACAGCTGGGACATGACTTATTAGCGTGACCGTACACTGAATCAACGGTAAAGCTATTAGATTTTATGTCTTAATAGAATAGTCGCATTGCATACTACCGGTACGTACCTGCCAATGCGAGAGCTGCGTAATAAGAAAGTCTATAGAAGCAATATTCACTGTATAGGACACTTTTCGCATTGTTTTTTAACTTTAAAACCTGCGCCAACCTGTGGATGTAAACTTATTAAATTTGATAGAATAAGAAACTAATTCCTACCTACCAGGTATTAAGTGTCCCTAGTACGTAGTATGTGGGATAAAAAGAACTAACCCTTGCCTAACCAGTAGTAATTGAGTCCCTAGAACCAAAACTAACCTAGAAAGACTATTTCCTAACAACCCAAACTAGACCTAGTACATTGGATGTAGAATAACCCTTACCTTCCAGCTTTACCCTATTCAAAGTTGGCCAAAACTCGTGAACATAAACCTATATAACTAGCGAATAATTAGAGTAATGGATCTTATATTTCTACCATTTGGGAAGGGTCAGCCAGGGAACAGGTGTGGATACTTACAGCCCCTTTTTGAGTTGCAAAGGTTATGGTTCACGATTTCTGGACTACGTATTTGGAACGGTAGGTACGTGGGATAAGACTAACCCATGCCAATTAATACGTGGCACTGATACCTAGTACGTGGGATTGAAGAGTAGGCCAATTGTTAATTACCAGGTAGTGTCCTATTAGGTGGATATTCCTATTTTATATATCGCTCATTACGCAGCTCTCATTACTTATTGACAGGTAGTATAAAATGCGGTGGTAACAACGGAGTCTACCACACTTAAAAAACGCGCCTAACAAGGCGGTATAACTTTTCAAACCTATTTTTGAAGTTTAGCTTACTTCGGCATATAAACCTTAGCTTGGTGATATCGGACTAGTTAGCCCTCATTTATAATAGCTGAAGCTCACCTTTCATGTTAAATAATTAGCAAACAAAATTAGACTGAGTTCCGAAAAAAATAAACAAGCTTTCGAATGGTTGGATGAAGACTTATCTTTTTATTAAAGTATTATTTTGTTAGTCACCAATAAAACTCATAATTACACTGTATTGTCCGTCCATAATAGCGTAATGTTTTTGTTGAGTAGGCCTAGTAAAATATATAAACTGAAGCCATCTGGGTAAGTTTCGAACTTGGCTACACTCTACGTGTTTACATCTGTGTCAGAGTCTCAGTGCCTCGTTAAATATCTCTATTGCCTTCGTTTTTGGAATATAAAGGGAATCCTGAAGGTCAGCGTCTACGGTAAGGGACGTTGAATACTAGTTGAACAATAAGAAACTTCCATGGGTTTAATTCTTACTTTGATCAGATACCGGATCCATGGATAGTATATTGGATGGGGGTGACCAAGTAGCGACTTTGGTAGAGCGCTCGGTTTCTAACCGGGAGGACAGAGTTCGATTCTCGGCTGGTGGAGATCGTTTGGGCAATCTCTTCACACCCCTTGCCTCTGTTTCGCCTGACAGTAAAATAGGTTACGCGGCAGGGTGAAAAGGGGTCTTCGGATCCTCCTTTAAAAAAAAAAAAAAAAAAATAGTATAGTGGATTCACGATAGCCTAGTCAGTGGCATAACATAAGTTTTCTAGTATCTTATCTATCTATTGCCGGACGCCTTATTCCCCTTACGAGGGTGGCCATACACAGAATGCCCCCAAGCGGACCTATTCCCTGTGAGAGGGAAAACCCAAGCCAGTTTATGATGGACTTGCAGGATTGACCACTCAATCTAGGATCCGTCAGACTCAGAGGCCCTCTGTGTATCTTGTTAGCACTATTTTGCTACAGTGGTGTTCGGCTAATCCATCCACTAACCTGCCTTACCCTTAGGTAAGCAGTACGGATTTATATCAGGTTTACTCCCCTAGACAGGTTGCCAACCAAGGCTGACTAGTCTCATCCACCCGGATTTGTATAAGGTTTTCTCCCCTAGATGAGTTGCCGACCAAGGCTAACGAGTCCCAGCCACCCATTTTATGTATCATACCCTATAATAATAATAATAATAATATTTATTCAGTTAGCAATTTACAGAGTTGGTACCACATACTGTGTTACAAATGACATGTAGCCTACCAGCCTTGCATAATTCCAACTAAGGATAGCCCAAGGATAGCGAGTTCTTTGACCTGAATGTTGGTTTGAAACAGGGGTGTGTGATGTCCCCGTGGTTGTTTACTGTATATATGGATGGAGTCATGAAAGAAATACTATAAAGAGCAGTGGATGTTGGTGTATCGCTGAAAAGGGAGGGAATTGAGTGGAAGCTACCAATACTGCTGTTTGCGGATGATACAGTTCTGATGAGTGATAATGAATGGGAGTTGCAGGGTCTGGTAAATGAGTTTGGAACAGTGTGCGAAAAACGGAATTTGAAGGTAAATACGGGGAAGAGCAAGGTTATGGTCTTCGAAAGGGGTGAAGTCACAGAGTGTGAGGTGAAGCTGAACGGTCAGGCTATGGAGATCGTCAACTCTTTTAAGTATCTGGGCAGTGTGTTGAGTAAAGATGGGACTATGGATGAAGAGGTGCGGGAGAGGGTACAACAGGGCAAGAGGGTTGTAGGAACGCTAAAAGCAGTAACAAGAAATAGGGTGGTCAGTATGGAAGTGAAGAAGTCCTTGCATGACAGTGTGGTAATCCCGACACTGACTTACGGAAGCGAAGCATGGACGTTGGTTGAGAGACTCAGACCAAGAGTGAGAGCAGTGGAAATGAATTACTTAAGGAGTGCGTGCGGAGTTACATGGAGGGATAGACAGACTAATGAGGAAGTAAGAAGGAGGTGTGGTGTGGAGGTAGATGTGCTGGAAAGTGTGAAAAGGAACAACTTGAGATGGTTCGGCCATATGGAACGTATGGAAAGCGAGAGAATGACTAAGAGGGTGTACGAGAGCGAGGTAGAGGGGGAGAGGTAGACCGAATATGAGGTGGAAGGATGGAGTGAGGAACTACATGAACGAAGGCGGTGCTGGTTGGGGGGGGGGGGGGGGGCGTCGACTGACTGGGGACAGAGGTGCATGGGGGCGGTTCGTTCGTGGCCACCCCTTCGGGGATCACGGCGTCAGGCAATAGATAGATAGATAGATAGATAGCCCAATAAGGCCGTTAGGCGTATTTCCATTGGGGTCCTTGTGGGATTAGGTTAGCTGGGGAAAATGGGGAGGATAAAGAAATAGATAATTTAGAGAAAGTATTTCTAGGGGGTTATTTTAAGATACCTTCCATCCTATAGTAAATATCAGTAATCCGTAATCAGTAATCATTTCAGTTTGGTTTGTCTATCTCTTATGTCGCATTTAGGCTAGTAGTAGACATAAGTTTGGTGCTTCCTTCAGGCTACGTCTGAAGGAATACAGTGTTCTCTTTTCACAGTATGAAATAGAGTATGAAACTATACAGTACCCGGTATGCAAGCTTAATAATTTAAATAAGGCCTATTATACGAAAGTATAGTATTTAAGTCTTTAGAATGCATAATATATGATTTATCATGTAGCCATGTCGTAATATATAAAAGCGGTACGATATTTACCGCTAGATATCCGCTACAAACTTAGCAGTATCCGCTAGATTCGTAGCGCAAGACGAGGACATCTCGCGCACGCGCTAGAGCACATTTAGACATCGTCCTAGCAAGACCCATTCATCAGTTCACTCAGTCAGTTTCTATGGAGCTCTGCGACCCTCTTTTAGGCTTTCATCCAACTCTCTTCATCTAATTTCATCCAACTGACAGACCGACCGACAAGCTAAGCCATATCATGATTTAAATCTCTAGCATTATTTTAACCTATAGGCCTACCCTTTTGTGTTAAGTTGCACCCTTGTAGTTTTGATGTAAACGACCAACCAACCGCGTTCGGGAAGTAGCCATTTGCCTACCATCCATCAGTATTTCTAAATTACCTAACTAGCCTACACTCCTGGTATTTGTTGTTCATTTAAATTTTATATGAGCGGACCTTTTCAGTCTAGGTAGAGTAAATTAAACTCTTTTTAAATCCGCCATGGATATTTTTGTCTTAGGAAGTCAGGTTTCTTATAGGCTATAGACCTAGCCTAACATAAGTGATTGCCGTATAGCCTAGCCTATGCCAAGACTCGAAAATTAGTTATGAGATATAGCCTAGGCTATAATTATGGTAGCATTCAAGGAGACTACTGGAAGACTTCTTCTTACCTCTGACTGGGTATAGGCTATCCTAGTGTTTACTAGCCTATACCCCTTTGAAAGGACATTAGCCTAACCTAACTACCTTACCTAATCTATCCTAGTATTATAGCATAGGTGGGGGCTGCTGCCCCCACACACCCGCTTTGACTTAGATTTTTGGTGTATTTGTCTGAAGTGGGTATTTTTCAATTTGTTGATAACAAAAATCCTCCATGCGGACTAGGCCTATATGAAGAAAAATATGGTGAATCTATTAGCGACTATTTTCCCTAATAAATTGTTTCTAATGAGGCAGATGTAGTGTCCTTTAAATTAAGATTATCAAATTAATTATATGGGATATATGCTATAATTCCCCCCCACACACACCCTAGCTGAATAGCCTATTAAAAGTGGGTTGGGGACAGTTCCAACTAATGAGTTCGGTTATGTTAAGGTGTTTTAGATGATTTATGGCATAGGCCTAGGTTATGTTAAGTTTTGTTTATATTTATGGCATTTATATCATATTGTTCGAAAAAAGTGTCTTAAACGCGAACGTAACCAGCAAGTCCTGTATCTTAACCAAAGCGAATTTTCGGAGATTCCGGTAATACACTAATTTTACCCTATGTGCGAGTCCTATACTGTACATCGTAAAGTGTTTAGCCCCATTATTTGTTTTATATTTTTAAGACTCCATTAGTTTGTTGCTTTTAACCCGTACAGCCACAGCGACGCGTCTGACGCGTCGGCGATTTATGTAACGCATAGCCCCAGCGACGCGTCTGACGAGTCGCCCTAATTGCTCCGACCGTAACCTCCGGTGTAGCCACTCGAGAGGGCTCAGATTTGTATCGGAACTGTGTACGTATCCCACGCAACCGTGCCGATGGTTGAAAACTCTCAAAGTCCATGTGCGTGCGCGTGAGCGCGCAATAACCTGGTTTTTTGGGGTAATTGCCTTCAATTTTTTACTCTTGTAAAATACGTTTTCGGGGGCTCTGTAGGACCATTCTTTAAGCTTTTTGAGCAGTTTTCGTGGTTTTTCCTTCATTCCTAACCCATTCGCTATTGTTTCTGGAATAAAACAAATTTTTTGAAAACCGGCCGGGTTCTGGTGAACAAACATTACAAAACTAGCCGGGGCTCCACGGGTTAAGACCTTTCGACCCACTTTTGTCAATTTTAACCCTTTCGCTGCGGGTGACTTTCTGGAACGTCCTGGCAAGTTGCATCAATTTCCAGGCTTTAAAAGCCTGTAAAAATTGAGTGTCAGTGGGCGGGAGCGTGAGGGGCCCACCTCCGTCCCTCAGAGCAGCGAGCGGCTCACTGAGGTAGACTGTCTTTCGCGCGGGTCTCTCTGTCTCTCTCTCTCTCTCTCTCTCTCTCTCTCTCTCTCTCTCTCTCGCACAACAGTGTGGCCATGTGAGCGAGTGCTACCAAATAGCGGGTTTCCCGCGTTTCACTGGCACCGCTGCGGGTGAACCAGACCACGTACGGGGCCCGTTCTGGTCTCCTTTTGAAGCTATTTTCGCCTAGTTTTCGGCAGAATACAGTTAATTTAATGCAGATAGTTTATTTATCATTCAGGAGTGCCTGAATATGCCCTAAATAGCCCAAACATAGCCGCAGCCAATGGGTTAAGAAATTGTGCAATTGGTATTTATTGATAGTAGTTAAGTGGTGCCTCTGTTTCCCTAGTAATGTTAAATGAAGAAGAACTTGTATAGCCTACCTGCCACAGGATCTTTATTGAGGAAAAAAGTAAAAGTTGTAGGAACAAAAATGTATATAGGCCTACAGGAACAGTGTTTACATGCAGGAACTTTAATAAGTATATGAAGTGTTTCCCATATAGGGAGAATAATCTTGGTCCTCTCAGTTCTCTAAGGGTCCGTTAAATGTTCAAATCCCCAAAGTTTAGTTCAGGTCAAAGTGACCCCTAGTGATAGCAAACAGGACACTCCTCATACGACTGAGCACTGAACTTTGTAAAAGGTAGCGAAGAAGTCATAATATTAATGTACACTGAAAGTAATTTTAACTTAAAGCTAGAGAAAAGTAGATTTAATATAGACCTACTCTATATAATTCAAATTTTAACTGTTAATTAATTCAAATTCAACAACTACTGATTTAGTGATGTATTTCACAAGGATGATATTCTGACTTTGTTTAAGGCGTAAAGTATATTCACACCTTAAGATCTAGAAGTTCTGAGAAAGATTTCAATGGAGACTTAAGAATTTAATTATTTGAAGATGGGTCTCAAATTATATCTAATACTGCCTTATTTCCTTCCTGAAAGATAACAAACTAAACTCGGCCTTTGAATCTGAATTGTTAGTCTTTTGGGTAGTTTCCTATTACTGGGAAACTGCTATACACAGATCCCTAGTTCGTATCTTTTTCTTCTGCTCTCACTTGGAAGGACCATATTACCAATTTTGCTAAGGCAGCCTCCCAGAAGCTAGGTGTGCTCAAGGGGTTCTTTACCCCTGCACAACTTCTTGCTCTGTACAGGGGTACGGTTGTGTCCTTGTATTGAGTATTGTTCACATGTGTGGGGAGATTCCTCTCGCACCGCACTCCTAGACAAAGTGGAAAGGAAGGGCTTTCGTATCATTAACTCCCGTCCACTCACCAACTCTCTGCAATCTCTCTCTCTCCGCCACAATGTTGCATCTTGCTATTCTATCGCTACTATGATAATCAGTGTTCCTCAGCGCTCTCCCAGTGTATACCACCTCCTCTACGTAGGGCACGTCATACCAGTCTTGCAACACAATC
This sequence comes from Paralithodes platypus, assembly GCA_032716605.1. Lineage (NCBI taxonomy): Eukaryota > Metazoa > Arthropoda > Malacostraca > Decapoda > Lithodidae > Paralithodes > Paralithodes platypus. The sequence goes on from CM064569.1 coordinate 4,720,958, forward strand.
CCACCCCTACTCTGTGCAACTCTCTAACCCAAGAGTGTAAAGTTACTCTCAGACTTTCTTCTATTCAACAGCTGAGCTCTGGAACTTTCCCAGAATCAGTCTTTCCCTCTTCCTATGACTTAAATTGCTTCAAACTCGGTGTGTCCAGCCATTTTGGCTCTAACGTCCCTTGATTTTGGCCCTGTCGCTCTGGGGGAGGCACTCTCTACAGGCAGTTCTGCCTTTTGCATCCCTCACTTACATAGAAGAAAAAAGAAAAAATCCACCCTGTCGGCCGTACAGTCATAAGAACATAAGAAAATGGGAGCCTGCAAAAAAGCCGATTGGCCCATACAAGGCAGATCCCAGTCACATCCAACCCCAATTACAAGGCCCAATTATAGACCCATCTCACTAATACCTTGAGTACTGACCCCACCAAAACGGTCCGAGATTAACACAAGATTACGGGAGTCTGCTGAGCGGCGATTGGCCCACACCTGGTAGATCCCCCTCACACCCAACCCATCTCGTCCATATGCCTATCCAATTTAATCTTAAAGCTCCATATCGTTCTTGATCCCACTATATCACTTGGTAGCCTATTCCACCCATCTACAACTGTTACCAAACCAATATTTGCCTATATATTTTCTGAAACTAAATTTATCTAATTTGAAACCATTTGTAAGAGTTATTTCGCTATCACTGAGCTTTAGTATATTTTTCATGTCTCTTTTATTAATTCCACTAACCCACTTGAATACCTCTATCATGTCACCTCTAACTCTGCGTCTCTCTAACGAATGTAAGCCTAATTTCTTAAACCTTTCTTCATACGGAAGATTTCTAATATTATGGATCATTTTTGTCATTCTACGTTGTACTCTCTCCAATGAATCTATGTCCATTCTGTAATAAGGACACTAAAATTGAACAGCATAATCCATATGGGGTCTCACTAATGACTAGTAAAGTTTTAAGATAACATCAGCAGTTCTGTTACTCACACTCCTAGATATGAACCCGAGAATCCTGTTTGCCTTATTACGAACGCTTATACATTGTTTTCTAGGCTTCAAATCATTGCTAACAAACACACCTAAATCTTTCTCACAGTCCGAGTTTTCTAATTCCATATTAGCTAGTTTATATTTAAAATTTGTATGCATCTTCCCCATCTTTAATACCTTGCATTTGTTAAACTTCATCTGCCATTTTACTGACCATTCGTGTAAGGTATCTAGATCCCTTTGCAGACACTATATATCTAACTGAATCAATTTTTCTCTCCATTTTGGTATCTTCTGCAAATTTACTTATCCTACTAGTTTTACCTAAATCAAGGTCATTTATGTACGGTATATAATAAACAGAGGACCTAATACAGATCCCTGGGGGACACCACTCTTGACTGATCCCCATTCTGACTTAGTACCATTTATGCTGACTCTCTGCTTCCTACCAATTAGCCATGACCTAATCCATCCTAACAACGCCCCACCTATTCAATGTGCCTCAACCTTTCTCCTCAATCTCTCATGAGGGACTCTGTCGAAAGCTTTACTGAAATCTAAATATAATATCATATGACTTGTCATTATCTACTGCTTCATATACCACTAAGCAAATTAGTAAGGCAAGAACGTCCCTGAGTGAATCCATGCTGAGAAGAATTTATTAAGTTAAATGTTTCTAAGTGGTTTCTCATTTTCCTAGCAATAATTGACTCTTAGTAGCTTTCCTATGATTGAAGTGAGACTAATGGGACGGTAATTGGATGCTATTGATTTATCACCTTTTTTGAAAATCGGAACTACATTTGCAAGCCTCCAAGCTTCTGGAACTATACCAGTTTCTAATGAATTGTTAAAAAGAAATGTTAATGGGTAACTTAACGCATCTCTGCATTCTTTTAATACTCTAGCATATACCTCATTGGGACCAGGCGATTTCTGATGTTTCAGTCTGTCAATTTCCTTAAGCACATAATTTCTACTTCTAGTAACCGTACTTAACCTATTTTCTATACTATCGCTATATACCTTACGGACTTCTGGAATCTGTGCCAAATTTTCATTAGTGAAAACGGATAGAAACTGACTATTTAATGTACTGCACATTTCTAAATCATTTTCTGTCATTTCTCCTATCGAAGTTTTAAGGGGGCCTATTTTATCTCTAACTTTAGATTTATATAGCTGGTAAAAAGCCTTGGTTATTTTTTGAGTCATTGGCTATCCTGCTTTAATTATTTCTTTTGTCTGTCCTTATACCTTTTTTAACCTCTCTTGATAGATTCTGATAGTAAGCAAGTAGGTGAATTTTGCCTTTCTTAATTTTTCGATATATTCCTCTCTTTTTTCCTATAAGGTCTAATAGTCTATTATTCATCCATTTGGGTTGGTTCTGTGTTGATCTAAATTTTCTTTTGATGATATATTTATTTTGCGCATTGTGGAGTGAAGAAATAAAATGATTATATGTAGCTGTCAAATTATCCTGAGTTAAGACAGGTATCTGAGAGAGAGTATGTTCATTAGCGCAGCTGGGTCCACTTAATAGTTTAACCATAGGATCGACTCTTAAGGCTCTTCTTAATCCACCATAATTGGCTTTTCTGAAATTTGGGATAAGTGTCGTATTCTCTTTAGCCTTTCCTGTCCATTGTATGTTAAAATAAATTGATTTATGATCACCATTTCCTAGTTGGTCTCCTATTTCTACATATCATTTGTTCATTATTACCGAGAACTAAATCGAGGATATTATTACCTCTAGTAGGAGAGTCTATGAATTAAAATAAACAAACTATCCTGTACCGCCTCAATAAACTCTTTTGAATCTGAGTCGCCGATTTTATGCTGCCAATCAATATTCGGAAAATTAAAATTCCCCATAATACACACATTGCTAAACCTTGATGATATTTTCACTTCCTGCCATAAAGCTGTACCTTCGTTTCTACTCGTATTTGGTGGTCTATAAATAACTCCAATAATTATGGTCTCACTACCTTCGCTAACCTCTACCCAAACACTTTAGTTATCAGTATTTAGTCTAATACCGTACCTGATTTAATACAGCTTTTTAAAGAATTCCTGACAAACACTGCTATTCCGCCGCCCCTCCTACTTGTTCGGTCGCGTTTAAAGAAACTATATCCTGGTATATGGAATTCTGCTAAAAAAAATCGTGATTCTGTATTAATCCATGTTTCAGTCAGTGCTATAATGTCTATATTTTCGTTGCTAACAAGTGCTCTAAGTTCATCCATTTTGTTACATAAACTCCTACAGTTTGTATAATATAATCGCAATTAATTTATTTTACTGGTATCGGATTTACCTTTATTTCTAACTTAATTCCCATCTTCTGTTACACCTTCAATATTTCTACTAGCAGTACAATTAAAATCCTGTGACTGATATTTTCTATTCCTATCTGATGTACCAGTACGGCAATTTACCCTATCTAGACAATTATTGTTACTCATATTCTCAGGCTTTATTTTCAGCGAAACTCCGCAACATTTTTCCAGCCGACAATTGATACCAATTGCCCTAGATGACCATTCCTTGCTGACCCCTCTCCGTGGCAAGATACTGTGTACTACAGGTAACCTAACTCCTAACTTTATCTAACACCTCCCTGTACTGCCGAAGCAGTACTTCCGTCCTACCTTTACCAACATCATTGTTCCCTGTACTGAGACAGATAATGGGGCTATCTCCAATATCTTTCATGATTTAATCAATTTCCTCTAACACCTTCCCAACCCCAGCACCAGGCAGACAGACAAGCTTCCTAATATCAGTACAGGTGGACCTAGCTAAGTGTCTGACCATGGAGTCTCCAACAATTGAGAAGGACTTGCCTCTCCTTGTCGATGACTTGGTAGCAGCTGTGGCAGCGGCAGGAACTCCTGGGGCAGCAGTTGAAGGTACTGTACTCCTGGGGGGGGGGGGGAGGGGGGGGCAGCAGTCACAGCATTCCCTGCGTTTGGAGGCAACTTACTTACCTTTCTCCTGGTTTCCTCGCCGAAGGAAGCACTCGCAGCCTCACCATCACATTCGTCATCCAAGGTGATGTACTTGTTGCTGAGGGCAACTGGCCGCCGTAGAAATTTGCAGGTTGTTGCACTTGTTGGAACATCTGTCCAGGGAGCATCACTATCCTCACTTTTCTTGTCAGGCAAAGTCAACTTTAAGGCCAAATTCTCGTCTTTGAGAGACTGCACCTCTCTCTCCACATTATCCAGCCTTTCTTGCAAAGCAAGACAAAGCTGGAGAATATGAGAGGAGGTAGCAATCTCGTCAACACCAGCCATTTTAAGAAAGCGTTAACACTATCACCACACTATGGGCAAAGATAATTCACTGGGAGTCACTAGGGACAGGTCCTCACTCAGCAAAGGTCAGGCAGTCCCTTCGGTTTAGTCTTTATTATTAAATTTGCAAAGTTAGAATTAGTTTTTCCAGTTCCTAGTGTCTTTGGAAATGATAATAGGACAAATGCCATGCCATTATTTGTTTATTTTCCTGTTATTTTTAATGTAGCCTATACTCCAATCTTAAGCCCAAATATTTGAACCCCTGACCTGGCTGTCTACAACACCCACGCTACTGGGACAAGAGTGACTTCACACGCAGACGGAAGGACAACGTGAACATCTAGGGGGGAGATAAAGAAAGGTGGGCTCCCTTAAGCAGGTAAGTCGCCTCCGAGACTGGTGTGTCTCAGCCACTTCATGATCAGCCATACCTGTACCAGGTGTACCGGTCACTAATGAAGGTAAGAGTCTCTAACTAGTTTTAATGAATATAAGTTTAATTTTATATAATTAAACTTGGCGATTTTCATGAATATTCCTTGCTTAATATGATTAAAAGTTCTGAAAAGTAGTTTAAAAATTGTCCCTTAATATATTTGTAATATATTTTCTTACATCTGGAGACTCAAATATGTGACTAGTGACTGTGCATTGGACCATGTGATGGCCTTTTTACCTGCAGACACCTGTTTAAGTGACCAGAAGCATGCGTACGTGACCGAGGAGAGCTGGGCGGATATCACTGCATTCTCCCCCCTACATGCGAACACCTGTGGATCGCGCACCTGCCCCTCACCTGTGGTTGGTAGACTCGAGCAGCCTGTCTGCCGATTGGTGACTGCCTGTGTGACCACTACTCGTTAGTTCGTGAGTTAGTGACTATTAATTAATATGTTGTGAATACTTGGTTAACCTCATTTGACTTAGGATTTGTGATTGGATATAGTAACTAATTTATCTGGCTGACATTGTACTAAAGTTACTTAAATTATTTGATGTAATGCTATAGTTTCATTAGTAATTAAGCATTGTAAGAAGTCTTATTAATTTATATTGGGACTTAAGGTAAAACAATGGGAGCTATAACTTTATTCTATATAATGAAAGTGGAACTGAAACTGATACGAAATGATCCTGAAATATTAAACTTAAATTTCTTTCATAATTACTTATTTTGTTTAGTTGTAAAATACTTGTATTTCTGTTTGTATAATACAATTAATTGTATATATGTGACTTTTTCTATATTTGCTGATAATCTATCATATTGATTAATTAGAAGTCTAGCAGTAATAAGTAGCTTCTCCGCTGTCACTAAGTTTTTGCTGTCACTGTTAGTCTGTCTGATGTTTAATATGGTCAGTAAAGATGGGAACTTTTATCTCAAACTATTGATGCTTGGATAGTGCAGATACCATTTATTGATAAAAATATAGTTGGTGCCGCAACCTCGCTTATTTGGCAGACTTGTCCCTATATGTTATATTGACCCTCTCAGACATATGACGCAATTTTGAGCCTATTGGGGATACTTTAAAGCCTTTGTTACCATCAGGGGTATTTAGAAACCTTTAGTTTAGTTACTTTAACCTCTGAAGTTGTCTTTGAGTTGGCTGTGGGCAGAAAACTAGTTTTGGAGAGGTAATTATAAGAGCGAGAGAATTCTATTTCTTATTGCTGATCTGGCAACCTGTGTCATAAATGCATGAAACATGACATGGACATGTACTACATTCACAGGACTAACCAGTGATCTCCGTATAGATTCGAACCTTTCAGGAGTAAACTCGGAATTTGTTTAAATGAAAATTTAAAAATTGCAAACTAAACAAACCAAAACTGGGACAAGGACAATATAAAGTCTAATTAAATTATCAAAATCGCTATGTGGAAACAACGCTTACTAAAATAAAAATAATTAAATAAAAGAACACAATCCACCACATAGGGTGCACATTACTACATGAGCAAGTTAATCTGTTTCCAAGAAATAATTTGAAGTCTTATCACACTCTCCCTCCTTTGTACCCACACCCCATGGGTTAAACTAAATTATCCCAGTGTATGCGAAAAACCTTCATGCCTGAGCATGGGATTGAACTTGGGTCACCTGGGGTGGGAGGCAGACTTTGTCCACTACATTACAGAGCTGGTAGTACCGGTACGTAGGTAAAGCATATTTTGTCAATGTGATTTGAAATACGCTTCTAGTGGTTAAATGGAGCCAGATCTATTTAGAATGTAAAGTTAACCCCATCAGTACCATCTATGGTATGAGAGTGTACAACAGTCTAGTATTAATAATTGGTTTTGTTCGCAGATGTGAAAAGGGGTCAAAGACTACAATGGTTGGAGCTGTTGCGGGATGCTGCTGTTGGCAGTACTCGCTGTGATTTTGTTAGGGCATCTCTAGTTGCTAAATTACATTGAATTTACTTAGAACTTAAAGCCTTAATTTATATATATATATATATATATATATATATATATTTTAATACAGTATTCAAATCCTGCACTTTTGATATTATTTATCAATTTCAAAATTAAATTTGGCTAAATGCTACTAGTCACGATTATTAAAGTAAAAAATAATTTAGAGTTTAACATTAAATGTCTTTCATTAAGCAGGTTATAGACCTCTGATCACTATCTATCACCAAATACATCCCCTGCAAATGTTCCTAAATAATTTTATTTATTTAAATTGAGAAATATACACAGTACCTTACATTTAGAGTAAAAAGAAGGAATATTAAAATACTGCACTTGCATTGAAATTGTATTTGTATTAAATTCAAATACTATTGCTCCATATTAGTTTATTTTTAGAGTTTTACATTGCAATTTTTGTATTAAATATTAAATTAAGAAATAATCTGACTCGATATTGTTAAGGTATAAAATTCAAAACTAATCCATGGTTAAAGTATAAAACTATGGCTTCTATAGCGGTAGATATTAAATGTATTCTTAAATTCCGCAGATAAAAGAAGACTCGGACGTCTGCTTCACCACCACCACCACCACCACAACTACCACCAGCACCACCACAACTACCACCAGCACCACCACAACTACCACACCACCTCTACCACCATCACTCCTATTATTAACTCCAGGTATGTGTAGGATATTATGGGGCCGTTATTTCAAGCTGCATATAGCCTAGTAAAGGAATTTATACAAATTTTACTAGAAAGGCAAAATGTGTAATTTTTGTGGATTACTGTTTATAAAGTAATTAAATAACTTTATTTATTATTTAAAGTACCGCACTGTATGAGATTAAATAAGTGCCAAACTGTATTTCTGGATTACTGCCTAAAATATTAACTTATAGAATAAATTAATTAGGATGAAACCTAAGCCTATATTTTTGATTAGTTGTTAAATAATAGAAGTAATTATCATCCTGGTAACCAACATTATGTAGTTGAGAACATGGCCCTATATGTCCTAAATTAGTCTGCCTCCTATTGTAATAGAAGTACCAACTCTTATATTTGTTTTAACTTGACTGCCAATATGAATTTAAAAAAAACATCCTAGGGAGATTCCTTCTAAGAATGCACCTTCGTGCAGAGGGTTTAAAGTTGGCAGCACAGGAGTGTTTTATTAGTCGGTCTTAAATATTGCTAAAGATAATATAGTTTACTTAAAATTTCACTTAATTTTGTTGCAACTAATTTCTAAATGTTTTTTACAGTAAATAACTTTAATCTAAATTAATTCCAGTTACCATTTTATAAATAAATGTTCCAGTAGACAGAAAACGCTTATATTTATCTGATATGAGACTTTTTCATTCATATAAGGAATAAATTTCATAAAATGACAAAAAGTATATGCTATCTAGATCAAGCCATGTACATTGAGGGTGCTCCTCGCGGATAAAGTCATCGCCCATTGGGGTGAGGGCATAGCAGGTGGTATCGTCCGTATACTGGTGCCACGGCAGTAAGACGGTCTAACGGGTGGGGACTGTCTCTAGGACTCATGTACTAAAGTCTCTAGGCGGATCGCTGCTGTCGCTTGCTTCTCAAGCTTGCTATGCCTGAGGTCAACATTACCCCTCGGGGTCGTGGAATTAGACTGTTATGATGCAGTTTTGCACCATAGTACGGCCCTACACTCTCAATGCTTTACAAGGAGCTTTTTCTACTTAGTTCTTATGCTTAATTTAATATTTAATACTTGCATATCAACCAAAAATAACCTTTAGTCACGTCAGATCAAAATGTTAAGCGTTTTACATTTAAAGCAAAACCAAAATCCATTCCTTATTGAGAACTTTTATTAAAGTAAAAAGATGAACTTGCAAAGACCAAGTAAGTTATCCAAATAAATTGAAATATGACTAATTTAGTAGCTATTATTTCAGTTAGCGGATATCCTATAGTTCCTCCTGTGTTGCATGTCATTCCTAAGGCACACCCATGTAGAACATGGAAGTGTTTTTATTGATATATAATGGGAAATGTTACTTTAACATTTCTATTTACGTCAATGAAGTCTACAATAAGTCATATGATGTTCAATATTGTTAAAAGGGTTAACAACCTTTTGTATACAGTTAATGTTCACTCACTTAAATCTCTTGAATTAGTTTGGTTACTGTCCATTAGAGTTCAGTTTCTTGTTTTTTTAGATAATAGACTTAAATTGCATATCTGCTCTTAAAAGTAATTTTAATTACTTATTTGAATGTTTATAATTTAAAGTAAAGTAGTTTATTGTAGAGTATGATATAAAATATATTGTATAATTTAAAGTAAAGTAGTATATTTGAAAGCTTGATATAAAGTAATTCCATATAAACTAAAATTTGTAATAATCCTTCAAAGATTTATTGTATTTTATGCTGTAAATTAACTTTTAAAGTCTATTACAAAGTAGTATTTTTGTCAGTAACTTTGTTTTAAATTTTAAGTGGGGACTTCCTGTATAGCAATATTGTGCCGCAAAATTTTAATTTTCGCGGTTCGAAACTTTGTTCCTCCGAACATTGAATGCTATAGTCTGTGATTTTGAAGGTGGCGAAAGAGTTAATTTATCAAATTCGTTACTGCCCAATACAGTAAACTACGAACTTTACAGTGTGACATACGGAGCCCTGTATGTTAAATTAACACAGCCCCCTGTGTTAATTTAAGAGTTAGAATTAGAGTTCAAGGAGCCAAACTACCCAAGTGGTGAAGCAGACTAGCGAACGAGCGAGTGGGCAAACCATCTCGCCCCATACCAGCATGCTAGCCTTCACACTTCGATGACCGATGCTATGACGTATGATCGACGCCAGGAGCTGTGAATGGACCTCGCACCTGTTATGTGATTCGAGGAGCTATGATTGGCGCCGGCACCACCCGCCGCCTCCTGATTCGTTCCTACACCATCATTGTTTGGTATATAAGACCCGAGTTGTGGGCATTCAAATCAGTCTCATTTGGAGTTGGGGAAGGTGAACTTGCAGCTGGAGGAAGACGGGGTGAAGTATTATAATGGGATTGTGACTGTCAGTCAGATTATATAAATGTGTGTTAAGTGTGTTCGGTGTAAACACTTATGTTATGTTGGTTAGTGAGATATGTGATTGGGAATTAACGTGATGTGTTTAATGTGTGTAATGTGTTTAACTATTTAATTGGGAATTAACGTGAACGCTACTATTACGTGCTTAACTATTTGATTGCGAATTAACGTTAACGCTACTATTTATGTACTTAACTATTTGATTGGGAATTAACGTTAACGCTATTATTATGTACTTAACTATTTTAGTTGACTAACTTGTGGACTAAAGCAACTCTTTAAGTAATTGGGTTATGATGAAAGTAATACTATTGTTTTATATTAATACTTACGAGTTCTTTCATTTTCTTTGAATTAAGCTTACAGTGCTTAATGGTGCTTAGTACGGTGATGCTATTGTCTCTTATTAGTAATATCGCCTTAAACTAACCTGGCTGTGTTAATATTACTTCTAGTGATTTTCTAAGCTGAAGAAAATTCTTTTGCTTCAAAATATTATATTTTGCTTTTCATATTATTTGAGTGAGACCTGAATCGAATCTATGAGACGATCCTGTAACTTTATTTACTCATAATCAAACCTCAATGTTACGTGGTTAAGAAATAAATTTAACTAATTATTAAATATATATCTAACTTTTTATGTGACTTTGATATTACTCCTGATGATAATAATAATATAATACTATTAACGTAAGACAAGAACCAAGAATAATTAAATTAAATATAAATAAAAGGACATATAAGAAAACTATCTATTCATTTCAAAAGGGTAAGAGACGGAAATATTCTTACTTTAATATTTATCTTTCAAGACTTTTTATAAAATTAATAGTCCTTCTTTAGCTATTAACTTATTCGGTTCATAACCATAGCCTACTAAGCTTCGGTTAAATAATAATTCTTTATAAATACTACATGACTTTAATTAGTTTCAGTATTTTTCATAAGTAAGAGTATCAGTCAATAAAGGATACCAAGTCCTAAGATCCAAAAGGAAAGGAAGCAACAACAGGAAATTATTTTATTAGATTTTACTTTTGTTTTGCCTTCAGCTGACTGATACCTTAATATATATCTCTGTGCTATCTAGATTCATCAAGTTAACCACTTGAGGATCAAGATACGTAACAGAAGAGTGGCGACCTTGCCAGGATTCGTTTCATACAGTTTCACTCAGTTTCATTAACGTTTCACTACTTAAAAACCAAATATTAATCATGCCTCAACTAATTAATGACGAAGATGCTCGAGTTTTCATAGAATCAGAACCCACATCCCCTGATATTGACTGTCTGTCAAAATCCGAACTGAAAGTGCTTGCCTCACATCTCCAATTAACTGTCTCAAACATGTCTAAAGTAGAGGTGGCTCAGACCATAAAAACCCACCTGTTCCCTGTAGAAGGCGGGGAGGGTGACGGAGCAGTTGGTGGGATCCCGAGTAAACCTAGCCAACTTGATGTACAATTGCCACCTGGTTTGACCGGTGATCAAATATTCGAACTAGAACAAGCCAAACTAAAAATAGAACTAGCCAGAATAAATACCGAACAAGCCAACGCAAGTATAGAACTAGCCAGAATAAATGCCAGTGCAACTACCGAACAATATGAATATCAATATCGTACGGCTCAACTAAATGTCAATACAAATGCTCCCGTAATTGCTCCCCCTCTGGGATTGACTATGACTAGTGTCATTCCACCTTTCACTGAGGATAATGTGCAGGATTTCTTTGTTTTGTTTGAGGAAGTTGCTGGAGGTATGAAGTGGACAAGAGATCAATGGCCTTTTATGTTACAAACTGTTTTGACAGGGCAGGCTCGAGCCACGTATTTGTCAGAAGTAGCAGAAGTTAGGCAGGATTATGACAATCTCAAAGAAGCTATCCTAAAAACCTATCAATTGCAGCCTGAGGCTTACAGGCAATCTTTCCGTAAAAACCAGAAGAAAGTAGAAGAAACCCATAAGGTATTTGCCAGGACCATGACTAAAACTTTCAATTATTGGGTCAAGAGTAAGAAAGTCACAAGCTACAACGATCTGAAGGAGTTGGTCCTGTTAGAAAATTTCCTATGGAAAATTGATTCTTCTGTATCCTATCATTTAAAGGGGAAAAGGGTAGATTGTCTTGCCGACGCTGCTGACATGGCTGACACATACGTGCTCAACAACAAATTTCGTGGAAAGAAGCCCTACGATAATTCTAGTTCTAATTTTAAGTATCCCAATCACAAATCTGACGGACCCAGTCACAAGCCTATAACGTCTTCCCCAGCTAGCCAAAACCGAATTGTTCCCCCAACTAAAAATGCGACTCAGGGCAATGGTAACAGAGGTGGGCCCCAAACTAATAGTAATGCTCAAAGAGGGAACTTTCCCGTATCCCCTAAAGTATGTACTTTTTGTGGCATGAGAGGCCACCTAGCTTATCAGTGCTGGGCCAAGGAAAAAACCGAGAGATCGGGGCAGACAGTTGCCGCCGTATCTCAAATTCCATGTGTGCCTTTAATGCAGGGCTCCCGACAGAAGGAGTACCTAGCACCAAATGTTCCTTTAATGCAGGACTCCCGACAGAAGGAGTACCTAGCACCAAAAGTTCCTTTAATGCAGGACTCTCGACAGAAGGAGTACCTAGCAGCTAACGTAAATCATCTAGACAGGGGTGTAGTAGCATGTGTGGTGCAACCCACAAGGGTTAAACCAATAATAATTTCACCATCAGTGCAGGACAGTTACCGTCCCTTTATTTCATCTGGCAACGTGAGATTAAATGGTTGCATGCATGAGGTAAAAATTCTGAGAGACACCGGTTCTACTAGCACCCTCATGGTGAATCCTTACACTGAGTGCCCACCTGGCGAACCAGTTGTAATGAGAGGTGCTGGAGGCCAGTTTTATGCATACTTGGTAAAAGGCGAAATTGAATGTGAGTTACTACAGGGTGAGGCCACCATAGCTTTGTGTAGGTCCCAAGATATCCCTGTGCCTGGGGTAACACTCCTTTTGGGGAATGATGTAGCAGGTGAGAAGGTCCGACCAGACCCCATTTTGTCACTTTCCCCTGTTAACGAGCCACTAACCGGTGAGCTCGACAAGGAGTTGCCAACTGTTTTCCCTGTGTGTGCTGACAAACGTTCAATGTCTCAAGTAGCAGTTCCCTCAGACCGAAATGTACCGAATGTAAGAGTTGATGAAAGGGATGATGAGAGTGTGAATGATGCTCCAACTGTGCCTGATGATGTGACTGAGGTGGATTTATCTGACACCTTTATGGCTCATCTTGACCCTAACGATGACCATGAAACCCCTCCAAATTGTCCTAGCGGCCTGGTAGAGCTACAGAGAGATGATTGTGAATGCAAGGAGTTAGCTGCCAGGTCCGTGAGTGAAGAGGAATGCGAGAAGGAGGGTGGTGAATGTTTCTACCTCAAAGGAGGAGTATTGTGGCGAAGATGGAGACCGCCACACAGACCAATCGATGACGGGGCTTGGGACGTCCATCAAGTAGTAGTCCCCAAACCTTGTCGTAAAGATATCATGGAAATGGCACATTGTATACCATTGGCAGGACACCTAGGTGTGAGAAAAACTCTAGACAGAATCAGATCCCACTTTTACTGGCCAGGAATGCGTGCAGATGTAGTGGAGTGTTGTAGAGTGTGTCACACTTGCCAGATGACAGGAAAACCCAATCAGAAGGTGCCTGTACATCCTCTGGTGCCCTTGCCCGTTTTCGAGAATCCTTTTACTCGGGTGGTAGTGGACATTGTAGGCCCATTGCCTAAGACTTCCCAAGGTAACATTTATTTATTAACTATCATGGACATGGCAACTCGCTACCCAGAGGCTATACCCTTAAGGACTACCTCTGCTCCAACTGTTATCAAGGAACTGCTCAAATTGTTCACCAGAATGGGTTTCCCCCATGAGGTGCAAAGTGATCAAGGAACTAATTTTACCTCTAACATTTTCCAGCAGTCCCTGAAGGAGTTGGGTATCGAGCATGTAAAGTCTAGCACCTACCACCCAGAGAGTCAAGGGGTTCTCGAACGATATCATCAGACATTAAAGGGAATGTTACGTAAGTATTGTACAGAGACCGGAGTTGAGTGGGATAAGGGGGTACCTTTTCTTTTATTTGCTACTCGTGAGGTTCCAACTGAATCCCTGGGTTTTTCCCCTAATGAGCTAGTTTTGGCCAACCTTTATCTGCCAAGTTCAGGGGCCCATATAAGATCATTCGGAGGGTGAGCATTACCGATTATCTAGTAACTACCCCAGACAGGAGAAAGCCCACGCAAGTATTCCATATAAATATGTTGAAGCCCTACCATAGGTCCCCTGATTCCTCTCCTCCAGATTCTCCCACTGTGGCAGTGAATGTCAGGACCTGTGAACAGCCTGGTGCGGACAAAGTCTTCAGTTCTCTTACTGATCCGCAACAGACTGTTCCAGAGCCTGAAGGTATCCATGCAGACTTTGACTTGTCATGTAGCCTATCCAACTTTCAGTATAATTCAGTGGCTTTGAGGGAATTACCATCTAAACTATGTCATCTTCCCTCTGATCAAGCGAACCAACTAATCTCTGTTTTATCTCAGTCTCCCAATGTGTTCCGTGATACTCCAGGGCTTACTTCTTTGACCAGCACGACATCGACGTAGGGGATGCAACTCCCATTAAACTATCCCCCTACCGTGTCTCGCCACAACGCAGGAGTATACTGCAGGTCGAGCTTGACTTTATGATTTCTAATGAACTGATCACTAGGGCCTTAAGCCAGTGGAGTAGTCCGGTCATACTAGTGCCAAAGCCAGACGGGAGCCATAGGTTATGTATGGACTATAGGCAAGTCAATGCTGTCACAAAGAACGATACCTATCCACTGCCACGGATCAAAGATTGCATTTACCAGTTTGGCCTCATGCAGCAGTAAGTATAATTTAATGAGAGGATTTTGGCAATTAGCTCTCCCTTGTAGCGAGGTAAATATCATGCTTTTGTAGTGCGCTTTTAAGCCTTCAGCTGTGAGATGCCTTGCAGTTCGAATTAACGCTCCAGCTACGTTCCGGCTATGTTCTGATGTGGTACCTGGAGACGTTGCCTACTTTGGGTGATATCCTTATTATATCCTCATTATAATCTTGCTGTTGCCAATCTGGTGGTGAATCTATTTATGTATTATGTTTAATATTATGTATTATACTCCTTAAACTCTTTTCTAGGGGGGAGGTGTGACATACGGAGCCCTGTATGTTAAATTAACACAGCCCCCTGTGTTAATTTAAGAGTTAGAATTAGAGTTCAAGGAGCCAAACTACCCAAGTGGTGAAGCAGACTAGCGAACGAGCGAGTGGGCAAACCATCTCGCCCCATACCAGCATGCTAGCCTTCACACTTCGATGACCGATGCTATGACGTATGATCGACGCCAGGAGCTGTGAATGGACCTCGCACCTGTTATGTGATTCGAGGAGCTATGATTGGCGCCGGCACCACCCGCCGCCTCCTGATTCGTTCCTACACCATCATTGTTTGGTATATAAGACCCGAGTTGTGGGCATTCAAATCAGTCTCATTTGGAGTTGGGGAAGGTGAACTTGCAGCTGGAGGAAGACGGGGTGAAGTATTATAATGGGATTGTGACTGTCAGTCAGATTATATAAATGTGTGTTAAGTGTGTTCGGTGTAAACACTTATGTTATGTTGGTTAGTGAGATATGTGATTGGGAATTAACGTGATGTGTTTAATGTGTGTAATGTGTTTAACTATTTAATTGGGAATTAACGTGAACGCTACTATTACGTGCTTAACTATTTGATTGCGAATTAACGTTAACGCTACTATTTATGTACTTAACTATTTGATTGGGAATTAACGTTAACGCTATTATTATGTACTTAACTATTTTAGTTGACTAACTTGTGGACTAAAGCAACTCTTTAAGTAATTGGGTTATGATGAAAGTAATACTATTGTTTTATATTAATACTTACGAGTTCTTTCATTTTCTTTGAATTAAGCTTACAGTGCTTAATGGTGCTTAGTACGGTGATGCTATTGTCTCTTATTAGTAATATCGCCTTAAACTAACCTGGCTGTGTTAATATTACTTCTAGTGATTTTCTAAGCTGAAGAAAATTCTTTTGCTTCAAAATATTATATTTTGCTTTTCATATTATTTGAGTGAGACCTGAATCGAATCTATGAGACGATCCTGTAACTTTATTTACTCATAATCAAACCTCAATGTTACGTGGTTAAGAAATAAATTTAACTAATTATTAAATATATATCTAACTTTTTATGTGACTTTGATATTACTCCTGATGATAATAATAATATAATACTATTAACGTAAGACAAGAACCAAGAATAATTACATTAAATATAAATAAAAGGACATATAAGAAAACTATCTATTCATTTCAAAAGGGTAAGAGACGGAAATATTCTTACTTTAATATTTATCTTTCAAGACTTTTTATAAAATTAATAGTCCTTCTTTAGCTATTAACTTATTCGGTTCATAACCATAGCCTACTAAGCTTCGGTTAAATAATAATTCTTTATAAATACTACATGACTTTAATTAGTTTCAGTATTTTTCATAAGTAAGAGTATCAGTCAATAAAGGATACCAAGTCCTAAGATCCAAAAGGAAAGGAAGCAACAACAGGAAATTATTTTATTAGATTTTACTTTTGTTTTGCCTTCAGCTGACTGATACCTTAATATATATCTCTGTGCTATCTAGATTCATCAAGTTAACCACTTGAGGATCAAGATACGTAACAACAGTAATATTACATTAAAATTATATTTTCCTTGTTAGTGATAATTTCCACGTAGTGATTTTGATTAAAGTTTTGATTTGCATTTATATTGTTGTTTTGGTTTGTTTATTTCAAAAGTTTTAAATTATAATATTGCACGAGAGGCCTAGCGGTTCATTAATTATCGGAGCTAATGTTTAGGAATACACTTTTCGCCACTTTTACAAATAATGGATTATGGCAATTGGCAAGTCAGGTTTTGTGTTAATATTTTTGAATGTCTAAGTTTAACACCTTAAGGAAGCGTACAATCTTTTTCAATAGTTCACGGGTAACCTTGTTCAGAAACTATAAATTATTGTAAGTTGCAATCACCTGAGTGTTAAGGGGAGATTTCCACCTGGGGGATTGTTTTCTGGACCCCTTTCTCCCTCATGTTTAGCCCCATTGCTTTTGAGATGTTAAGACTTCCGCCCCATTAGTTTGGCGATTTTAAGAACCCTCGCCCCATTTGTGTCAATTTTAAGAGCATTCAGGTGTCTATTTGTTCCTGGCGAGCGATAGCGAGCCTGTAATTTAAGGGGAACTGGCCTTGGGCCGGGAAATGTTTCTACCGAAAAATGTACAAATTTATCTTGAAAGGGGGTCTAGGGGGAGTAATTTTAAGCTTCATGGAAATCTAGGGAATACACTAAAAACCTCCCCTTAATGGGATTTTGTAATAGCCTGTGAATGTTCATATTCAGAAATATCTAGGTTAAGGTCTCTACATTTCAAAGTTTATCTTGAAGGTACAATTAAATACTTTAAAGTTAGTTTACTCTTTATTTAAAGTAACTGTGCTCAAAGTTTCATGAAATTGCTTTGATTATTTAATGTAAAGTGTTGCTTTGCTCAAAGGTAGTCTACATTTAATTGATCTGAAACTTTTAAATGCCCGTTTTTCTTAAACTTTAATATTGATTGCTTTGCTCTTTAACTAATTAAAATAGTTTTCTTAGACTTTACTTGCTTTGCTCTTTAACTATATCTTGGTACTTTTTGTCGTGGTGAAATTTAAATTAGTTTGCTTATAATTAAATGTAAGTTACTTTGCTCATAATATAAATATTAGTTTAGCTCTTAGACCTTTAAGTTGCCCGTCGTAGACGTGCTGAGTAAATGTGTGAAATCTAGAGACAAAGGTTTACAGTGAACGACTTGATTTAGATTGTACAATAAGAGTTGGTACATAGATTACAAAATGAGGCAATGTTTGGATTTGTAGTGTTGAAGGCTGTAATTGCGTAAAAGTGTAAAGAAATTAAAGATTTCATTATATATTTTGTCCGGATTTTAAGTAAAGAAATTTAGGATTTTATTTAGTTTGTATTTTCTCCGGAGTTAAAGTAAAATAAAGTCCGTACAAATTTTGGAACAAAAATGGTTCAAAATGTCTACAGCTTTCCATTACGGTTCAAATAGGTAATTTTAAGTTAATAATTTTAAGGTACTGAAAGTGTATGTAGGTAATTTATATTAATTTGGCAGAAAATTCAAACGGTTAGTCATTGCTAGTTTTATCCTGGTGTGAAATTAAATTAGTCTGACATTTTTAAATTTTGTTCTGGCTATGGTTAGACTATTTTAATATGCTTAGAAAACTTCTTTATATTTAAAAGGGTAACTGTTAGGTCCTGTGAATGTTATACGCCATCCTCTTTTATGATCGTCAACTGGGAAACGATACTTAAGGATGGCCTTAGGTGAATTAATATTTTTTCACCAACCAACTTTAGTTCTACACTATTAATGAAATAACAAATACTCGAACCTAGGATACTCGCACCGAAATTCCGTGCATTTATGAATTGCGCTATCAAAGCAGTAAACCCCTAGTAGCTTGTTGAAACCTGCTTCCTAGGTCAGACACAACCGAAATTTGTAAATAGGTGTTCTACTTCTCGTACCATAGTTCTTTTCAATAGTCGGTTTCCTTTTGCTCACTCGGTTCCTCTCTCAAAGGTACTGTATTGGCATTTATCCACTGTATCACTATGTTCAGCAGTTTAGTACTTCTGCTATAGAACTTGGTTGACATAAATTTATATCTCTGCATTCTCCTTTTAAAATTTCTCGGCACATGACCATACCACCTCAAAATATTTTTCTTGATCCATTCAGCCGCTCCACATTAAATACCCGTAGTTCCCTGCCCCTCTTGAAAGAAAAGTACATGCCCCTATTGCTGCCTCTGAACAGCCTATGTAAACTTCTAAAAGATAGCCTGTCCTCATAGACCTTAACCTCCTCTGTCTGTAACAGCACCGTTCTTTTAACTTTATTCTGGCTACTATGAGACTACTGTATTTTATTCAGTTTAAAAAGAGCCTCCAGCAATCAAAGGGTTTGTAAGTACTGCATCTTGGTTAAGCATTTGAACTATGACACGTGCTTCTTAAGCTGCACAGATTATAGTTTAGTTATAATTATTACATTAATTTATATATTATTATTATATGTAGGTAAAGTCTAGTTAAAAAGACTTCGGCGGTACACGAGGGTTAACTTGGAAAAGTCTATCACATGCCACTTTTGCAGATTATGCGTCAAACCCTTTCATACGAAATACTATATCTATTGCTGGACGCCGTGATCCCTGAAGGGGTGACCACAAATTAACCCTCTCAGACATATGACGCAATTTTGAGCCTATTAAGAGATGCTTTAAAGCCTTTGTTACCATCAGGGGTATTTAGAAACCTTTAGTTTAGTTACTTCAACCTCTGCAGTTGTCTTTGAGTTAGCTGTGGGCAGAAAACTAATTATGGAGAGAATTATAAGTGAGAGAACCCTATTTCTTATTGCTAATCTGACAACCTCTGAGTCATATGTGCGTGAAAGGGTTGATAGCTCCCATGCACCTCTGTCCCCAGTCATTAGACGCCCCTCCCATCCAGCACTGCTTTCACGCATATACTGTACGGTACTTGACTCCATCCTTCCACCTCTCGGTCTAACCTTTGCATCTGCCCTTCCATTTCACACTTGTACATTTTTTTGTCATTCTCTCGTTTCCCATAAGTTTCCCATCTCTCGGTGTTCCTGTTCACACTTTCCAGCACATCTACATCCATACCACACCACTCACGTACTTCCTCATTGTCATGTACTGCATATCCCTCCGCTAAATATTTAATTTACAAATATCTTTGATCGCTAATCACCCTTGCACAATTATCTCGTCACTCTCCCTACTTTCCTAGTTGCACAAACTCCGTTTAGATATTAAAAGCATTAAAGCTCTTCCAGTTGGTCAGATGTTATTTTCAGATATTTTAAAATGTTTGGCCTAAAGTTTCTATTAATGATCCTCTCCAATCCCATTTGTAATCGGTTCGACTATAAGTTTAGATTTATGTTCTGAAACTCTATTTTTAGCGTTTGTTTATAAGTTTAGCCTCGTACTATCCTCTCAAACTGCATTACTTTACTGTCTTAAGTTTTGTTTTCTGGACCTCCTGTCCCTCATGTTTAGCCCCATTAGTACAAAGATTTTGATGAGCTTCGCCCCATTAGTTTGCCGATTTGAAGACCTTTTGCCAGATTTAGTTTCATTTTGCCTGTAGTGATCCATTCAGCCACTCCGCATTAAATACCTGTAGTTCCCTTCCCCTCTTCAAAGAAAAGTACAGATCCCTATTGGTGCCTCTGTCCAGCCTATATAAGTCTAGAAATAGCCTGTCCTCGTAGATGTTGACCCCTTCTGTACCGGTAATGTTGTTTTAACTTTATTCTGGCTACTATTAGACTATTAAATTCAGTTTAAAAATGGCTTTCAGCAATCCACGGGCTTGTAACTATCTCGGTTAAACATTTTAAGTACCACAGATGTGAAAAATAATCTTAAATGTAGCTAAAATCTAGTTAAAAATAAGTTTCCAGTACACTAGAATTAAGTTGGAAAAGTCTATCACTTGCCACCTTTGCAGATTATGCTTCAAACTGCTTCATACAAAATATATATCTATACTCGGGCCCAATCCCCACTTTAACTGTATTTATTTATTTATATTTTTACTATATTGCCGTACGCCTTGATCCCTGAAGGGGTGACCATGAATGAATCTCTCCCATGCACCTGTCTCCAGTCATTTAACGCCCCTCCCATCCAGCACCGCTTTCACGCATATACTGAAGTCAATCCTTCCACCTCGGTCTACCTTTGCTTCTGCTCCTCCATTTCACTCTTGCACTATTTTATTAATTCTCTAGTGCCACATAAGTTTCACATGGCCGAACCATCTCTATGTTCCATTTCACACTTTCCAGCACATCTACATCCACACCACACTGCTCTCTTCCTCATTCTGATGTATATCTCTCTGCTAAATATTTAACCTAAAAATATGAAGTTCTCTAATCTCACTTGCAAAATGTTCTCCACACTCCATCCTTTCCTAGTTACAGAAAACTAGTTTAGATATTAAAAGCATTAAAGCTCTTACAGTTAGTGAGATGTTATTTTCTGATATGTTCTTAAAATGTTTGGCCTAAAGTTTCTATTCATAATTCAGTACTCTACTCTCTAATCCCATTTGTAATCGATTTGGCTAGAAGTTTAGATGGTTCCATGTCATCTCAACCAGTAGCTCTCAACCAGTGCCAAATTAACCCAGACCAACCAAACTAGTGCCAAAATATAGTCTTAACCGTATTGGTTGATTTGGTACTGGTTGAGAGCTACTGGTTGAGTTGACCGGTCACTGTTTAGATACAGTATATGCTCTTCTGTGAAACACTATTTATAGTTTGAGTTTAAGTTTATCTTCATACACTCTTCAAATTGCATTAGTTTACTGTCTTGAGTGTTCTTTTCTGGACCTTTCTCAGTCATGTTTAGCCCCATTAGTATTCAGATTTTAAGACATTGGTTTTGCGGATTTGAAGAACTTGGCAGATTTCGGTGTCTATTTTGCCTGTATTGGTTTGTAGCATACTTTAATTGAGCATATAAGTTAGCGAGCGCTCTCGTTCCTTTGCAACCTACAAATAGAAAATTTGCGCTTCCATTGTCCTTAAAAATTATCCACACTTGCAGCTTTACACATTTTAAGCCTCCTTTGTTTACATATTTAACCCCTTCAGACTCCTATGATGCAGAGTTTGCCAGATTAGCAATCTGAAATAGTTCTCTCCCTGTTATAAATAACTCTTCAAAATTAGTTTTCTGCCCACAGCTAACTCCAAGACAACTGCAGAGGTTGAAGTAACTAAAGTAAAGGTTTCTAAATACCCCTGATGGTAAGAAAGGCTTTAAAGTATCCCTAATAGGCTCAAAATTGCGTCATATGTCAGAGGGTTAAGGGGATAGGGTTTATATTTTGGAGTTTGTTTTGAAACTAGCACTTGCTACAGACTGACCAAAAGAAGAATCCTTCCGAAGCTTCATCAAATCGTTAAGATGCAGCAGATATATACACAAAATACTTCACCGGTACAGGAGGGGTTAACCTGAAATTATACAAACTAACCGACTTGCAACACAATCCCACCCCTACTCTGTGCAAGTCCCTAACCCAAGAGTGAAACGCTATTCTCAGACTTTCTTCTATTAAAGTGCTGAGCTCTGAAACTCTCTCCCAGAATCATTCTTTCCCTCTTCCTTAAATTGGTTCAAACTCGTGTGTCCACATTTTAGCTCTAACGTCCCTTGATTTCAGCCCTGTCACACTTTGAAATCTGGGGAGGCACTCGTTGCAGGCAGTTATGCCTTTTTTCTCCCTCGTTCACATAGAAAACAAAAATAAAATAAACTATGGTCCTCCCGGTAATTGAAGTCGGGACACCAAACCCAAAACAGTTACATGTTTATTTCACGATTAATGTCCATTTTTGTATTTTAGATATAAATCTAATCTTATCCGAAATTGAGAATACCATCCTTGGTCTCGCTTCTACATTTTCCTCTAAATTCTCATTTGTCAGACTCCTTAACCCGGGAGCTGCGGGGAGACTCTTAAGAGTTCCCCCGGCGCACTGCGGGAAGACTCTTAAGAGTCAGAGAAAATAAAAATCAACTTTTGACATCGAAAAAAAAAAAAAAAATTATTTTTTTTTTTTTTTTTTTTTTTATTTTTTTTTGGCCCCTGGGCCATGCAAAATCTCAGTCCTCTACCTCCCCTCCTTCCCCACTTTCCTCCTCTCCTTCAGTTATCACCTATTTTCCCTGTTATTCCCTTATTCTGAGGTATATTTTCGTGCTAACATTAGAAATCCGATTGGAGGGTGTGGTCATCACTGATAGCAAGCGAGTGCAAGAGAGAGAGAGAGAGTATCGATCGACTGTGTCTCAGTGGCCTTGGGGGAAATTGGCGGGAAAGCAGATTGCCTCACCCATACATTATACAACTCGCGGGCTATATCTCCGATTTTGACCATCCAAACGCTGTTTTCACTCGTTTTATTGTTGTTTCAGGTTAATACCTTTATAATCAACCCATAATAGGCGCATATGGATAAATATTAATGCTATTAATGGCACAATGAATATTTTAGTGACGGAAACACCTCAAATACGTCGGCACAGGGGGACGTTTCCAATTACCCCCATGCGCACTTCAGAGGTTAATCCCTGTGGGGGTCCACATGAATGAATTGACTCCCTGCTAGTGTCGTAAATGTAGTTGATTTAAATGATTCTGTATAATTAGTTCCTAATTATAGTTTATTAAGCGTTCTTTCCACATAACGATTTTGATTAGTTCTTTTGCGTTTATCTTGTTGTCCCAGTTTTTGTTTGTTTATTTTGAAAGTTGTAATTATAATGATTTAAGCCAAGTTTTAGGTTGATCATCAAAATTGAGCCAGCACCTCTGTTCCCACCCAACCACAAGTTTGGTGGTATCTATCTATCTATTGCCTGACGCCGCGATCCCCGAATGGGTGGCCACAAACGAACCGCCCCCATGCACCTCTGTCCCCGGTCAGTCGACGCCCCTCCTCCCCAACCAGCACCGCCTTCGTTCATATATTTCCTCACTCCATCCTTCCACCTCTCATTCGGTCTACCTCTCCCTCTCTGTCCCTCCCTTTGGTGGTATACATAGACTGTAATTGTTCATTGTCGTCCTCAGTCTCTCTGTGCCGTTCTGGTCAAACCCTTGACTTATTCTTTTAGGTCACTACCCATACAGTTAGATTATTAGTGGTTCTAATAGCGTGGGAATGTGAAAATTTATCTTATTTTCTAGTATCGTACACATTGAATTGATTTTATATATATACAGTATATTTAATATTATTTGTTTTAAAACTATAAAATCATCTAACCGCCAGAATAAATGTGTTTTAAGTGTAGGTGATTGTGTTAATGCAAATTTGTATTTTCTGCCAAGTTAATGCCTAGCGTGTACCGTTTTTGCAGAGTTCTCCCAATAAGAACTTTAAAATATTTTAGACTATTCCAATTATTTTATGATTGCTATAAAATTAATTCCGCTGTTGCAATGTTAATATTAGACTCCATCCGAGCCGATTTGTTATTAATTTAAAACTAATTAACAAAGTAAAGTAAAAGAAAGTTTTGGTTATTGAATATAATATAAATCATACAAAAGATTTTCTTAATGTACAATTACAGTAAATTCAACTAAGGATGGCAATGAATTATAATTATTAACTGAAAGTGTTTGGAGAATTCTGTAAATTCATAAAAGATGTGAAATATAATGTAATATATGAATAGATTAAGCAATAAAACAGATTAAAGAGGTTGCTATTTTAGTTTATCCCATTGAGCTTTACAAATACTAGAGACTGATGTTTGAGAGAGTTTGGAGGTCAAGTTTAATAGTAGAATAAAATATAGAAATTGTGAAATAAAATAAATAAGCGTAACACTATTAATATGGAAATTTGGTTGTATAATCCGTAGCGTAATGGTCCTTAAAATTTGAGCACTTTTCCAATTGGTTTGGTTCAAGTGTGTCCGGTATTGCACTTGCTTGACCTGCATTTTTGTTCATGCTTGTTTAAAGTTCGTTGAACATTTTGTTTTGTAAACCCGTCCCCTTCCTACTATTTGGTTATTAGAGCCTGTTTAGACTGTAAGTGACTGACTAAAGAGGCGATACCTTCCAGTCCATGACCGACTAGCGGCATTTTGTCTGAATAAAATAAATCGCTTTGATTTTGTAATTTTGTCCCAATTGTGATGAAAAAAAAGAAAATAAATAGAGCTTGATAAAAAGGGGGGGGGGGGAATCTGTACAATGTTTAAATTTTAATTAATGTTGAGTAGAGTGACTTACATTTGCCTCTGTACTTTGAGTTGACTCGATAGTTTGTGGGGATTTTTGCCTATGTGGCCTAGTGTTATCAAATGTAAAAATGTTTAATTTTTGGCAAGTTGGCATTAAGTGTTGGGTTGACTACTTCAATAAAATTGAAAAGTCCTGGTGACATGACTCATCATGGGCCCACTTAATTATTGCTGTATTGCTCTGAAATCCCCAAGGGTAATTTGAGTAAATAGGTTCTGTAATCCTGATAGACGCTTGCCCTCCTCACTAAATTAGTTTAGTTGTCCGTTAACTTTCATTAATGTTTTGTTTACCTTTTTCCTTGTTACATCAATATACCTCTCCATATAGTCGTGATTGAAGAGATGCAGATAGTGTAGGAATCCATTGTAAAGCTCATGGGAAATACTATTTTGGAGTAGCCTTTGTAGGTGAAAGTATTTATAGTGTTTAAAAATGTATAGTTTTATTTGTAAGTTTTGTCTAATTTGTAAAAAATCAATATTAAATAGTTAGGAAGTGAATTTGTTTTTGAATCATGACTTAAAGTTAAATAGTACTTTATACATTTTGAAAGTTACAAATATTGTTATTGACTTAAAAAAAGTTCTACTATATAAATTTTTAAACTTTAATATTTTGACTGTTGCACTTTAAACACTACACAAATATAGTATAAATGTTTATACTTAAATATTTTAAACCTTAAAGTTAAACACAATATTAGTTCTAAACTTCAATATTTTAAACCTGGAACTTAAACACAGGATTAGTTATAAACTTCCATATTTCAAATTATCTGGACATTTTTAGAGTTTATACAAATACAGTATATATTTGTAGACTTCCATTTGTTAAACCTGAAAGTTAAACACAATATTACAGTTTTAAACTTCAATATTACACTTTTAAAAACACTATTAGTTTTAAACTTCACTATTTCAGTTTTAAACTTCCATATTTCAAATTATCTGGACATTTGCAGACTTTAAAGAAATACAGTATACATTTTTCGAGTTCCCTTTTTTCCACGTGAACCTTTTAAACAATAGCACAGTTATAAACTTCCATATTTCAAATTTTCTGGCCATTTTCACACTTTATACAAATACAGTACCGGTATACATTTTTCGACTTCCAATTTGTCCACGTGAAACTTGTAAACAATAGCACAGTTTAAAAGTTCAATATTTCAAATGTTCTGGAATTTGTTACACTGTATAGAAATACAGTATAAATTTTTTGAGTTTCTATTTTTTCACGTGAAACTTGTAAAGAATAGCACCGTTTTAAAGTTCCATATTTCCAATGTTCTGGACATTTTCACACTTTATAGAAATACAGTATACATTTTTCGACTTCCAATGTTTCCACGTGAAACTTTTAAATACTAGCACAGTTTTAAAGTTCAATATTGCAAATGTTCTGAAAATTGTTAACTTTATACAAATCTATCTATCTATTGCCCGACACCGTGATCCCCGAAGGGGTGGCCACGAATGAAGTGCCCCATGCACCTCTTCCCCAGTCATCGACGCCCCTCCCCCCAACCAGCACCGCCCTCTTTCATGTACTTCCTCACTCCATCCTTCCAACTCATATTCAGTCTACCTCTCCCTCTCTGTCCCTCCACCTTGCTCTCGTACACCCTCTTGGTCATTCTCTCGCTTTCCATACGTTCCATATGGCCGAAGCATCTCAAGTTGTTCGTTTTCACACTTTCCAGCACATCTACCTCCACACCATACCACCTTCTTACTTCGTCATTAGTCTGTCTATCCCTCCATGTAACTCCGCACGCACTCCTTAAGTAATTAATTTCCACTGCTCTCACTCTTGGTCTGAGTCTGTCAACCAACGTCCATGCTTCGCTTCCGAAAGTCCGTGTCGGGATTACCACACTGTCATGCAAGGACTTCTTCACTTCCATACGGACTACCCTATTTCTTGTTACTGGTTTTAGCATTCCTACAACCCTCTTCCCCTGTTGTACCCTGTCCCGCACTTCTTCATCCATAGTCCCATCTTTACTCAACACAGTGGCCAGATAGTTAAAAGAGTTGACGATTTCCATAGCCTGAGCGTTCAGCTTCACCTCACACTCTGTGACTTCAAGCCTTTCGAAGAGCATAACCTTGCTCTTCACTGTATTTACCTTAAAAAATGTGTTTTCGCACACTGTTCCAAACTCATTTACCAGACTCTGCAACTCCCATTCATTATCACTCATCAGAACTGTATCATCCGCAAAGAGCAGTATAGGTAGCTTCCACTCAATTGCCTCCCTTTTCAGCGATACACTGCTGTTGATGGTATTTGTTTCATGACTCGATCCATATATACAGTAAAGAAGCACAGGGACATAACACACCCCTGTTTGAAAGCAACATTCAGGTCAAAGAAGTGTCTCTGCTCACTCTCCACACGTACTGGTGCCTTTGCACCTTCATACATGCTCTTCACTGTTTGTTAGCAACTTGCCCTCTACTCAGTATATTGTTAGTACTTTCCACAAACCTTCTCTATCCACTCTGTCATAGGTGTTCTCAAAGTCCATAAAGGCAACATACACCTTTTGTTTGTTCTCCAGATACTTCTCCACAACACAATTTGGGGTAAAAATCTGATGTACACATCCTGTTCCCTTTGTAAAACGTCCGTGGTTGTCGCCTATTCATTTCTCTATTCTCAATCTCACTCTCTGAATGACTACCCTACTGTATACCCTACTGTATACCTTCCCTACTACGCTTCGAAGACATATTCCTCAGTGGTTACCACACAGTCTTCTTTCCCCTTTGGCCTTATATAGGGGGAGTATTATGGCAGTCTTGCAGTCATTGGGTGCACTCGCCTTCTCCCATGGTAGTTTGCACATTTTCCATACCCATTCTATCAGTAGCTCTCTACCATACCTCAACATTTCCCCACACACTATCTGTTCCTGGTGCTTTCCCCAAGTTCAGTGTTTTCATGGCTTCCCACAGTTTTGAGTTCGTGATCCCTACCTCCTCCTGCATTACTTCTCTTCAAATACATTAAAACTTTTGAGTTCCAATGTTTCGATGTGAAACTGTTAAACAATAGGAGTTTGAAACAATATTTCACTTTTAAACAACAATATTTTAAAAATAGAGTATACATGTTTGGAATAAAAAATAAAATCTATTTGAATTTTTAAAAATAGATATTGTAAAATATATAAATATAATAGAAAAAATAATAATAATAATAATAAAAATAAAATAAAATAAAAATTGTATTGTATTATTATATTATATTGAAGCCCTCAAGCCCGAAAGAACCCTAAACACCTAAAATGCATATAAGTCCATAAGTCCATAAGTCCATAAGTCCATAAGTCCATAAGTCCATAAGTCCATAAGTCCATAAGTCCATAAGTCCATAAGTCCATAAGTCCATAAGTCCATAAGTCCATAAGTCCATAAGTCCATAAGTCCATAAGTCCATAAGTCCATAAGTCCATAAGTCCATAAGTCCATAAGTCCATAAGTCCATAAGTCCATAAGTCCATAAGTCCATAAGTCCATAAGTCCATAAGTCCATAAGTCCATAAGTCCATAAGTCCATAAGTCCATAAGTCCATAAGTCCATAAGTCCATAAGTCCATAAGTCCATAAGTCCATAAGTCCATAAGTCCATAAGTCCATAAGTCCATAAGTCCATAAGTCCATAAGTCCATAAGTCCATAAGTCCATAAGTCCATAAGTCCATAAGTCCATAAGTCCATAAGTCCATAAGTCCATAAGTCCATAAGTCCATAAGTCCATAAGTCCATAAGTCCATAAGTCCATAAGTCCATAAGTCCATAAGTCCATAAGTCCATAAGTCCATAAGTCCATAAGTCCATAAGGCCATAAGCGCCATAAGCGCCATAAGCGCCATAAGCGCCATAAGCGCCATAAGGCCATAAGCGCCATAAGGCCATAAGGCCATAAGCGCCATAAGCGCCATAAGCGCCATAAGCGCCATAAGCGCCATAAGCGCCATAAGCGCCATAAGCGCCATAAGCGCCATAAGCGCCATAAGCGCCATAAGCGCCATAAGCGCCATAAGCGCCATAAGCGCCATAAGCGCCATAAGCGCCATAAGCCCATAAGCGCCATAAGCGCCATAAGCGCCATAAGCGCCATAAGCGCCATAAGCGCCATAAGCGCCATAAGCGCCATAAGTCCATAAGCTCATAAGCGCCATAAGCGCCATAACGCCATAAGCGCCATAAGCGCCATAACGCCATAAGCCATAAGCCCATAAGCGCCATAATCGCCATAAGCGCCATAAGCGCATAAGCGCCATAAATATGCCATAAGCGCCATAAGCGCCGTAAGCGCCACAAGCTCCATAAGCGCAACAAGCGCTATAAGCCTCATAAGCGCCATAAGCGCCATAAGCTCCATAAGCCGCCTAAGCGCCATAAGCGCCATAAGCGCCATAAGCGCCATAAGTCGCCATAAGCGCCATAAGCGCCATAAGGTCCATAAGCTCCATAAGCGCCATAAGCGCCATAAGCGCCATAAGCGCCATAAGCGCCATAAGCGCCATAAGCGCCATAAGCGCCATAAGCGCCATAAGCGCCATAAGCGCCATAAGCGCCATAAGCGCCATAAGCGCCATAAAGCGCCATAAGCGCCATAAGCGCCATAAGCGCCATAAGCGCCATAAGCGCCATAAAGACAGTTTACCCACTATCCAACTGTCTTAAGACAGTTTACCCACTATCCAACTGTCTTATAAAAAAAAGGTTCTTTTTGGGGGTTTTATTATTTTTTGTTATTGTTGTTTTCCTTTTGGTTTTATTTTTTTTTTGTATATGTATATAGTTCACAATAAACACATTTCTAAATTATTCCTTTATTAATACATTGCCATACATCCTGAATATAAGGGCCAGAAGAATGGGGGGGGGGGGAAAGAGCCAGAGAGAGAGAGAGAATGGGGGGGGGGAGAGAATGGGGGGAGGAGGAGGAGTGGGAGAGAATGGGGGGAAGGGCCAGAGCGCCAGCGAATGGGGGGTACGGGATAGAGCCATGGGGGGGGAAGGGCCAGAGAATGGGGGGTGTAAGCGCCATAGAGTGGGAAGAGAATGGGGTGGGGGGGGGGAAAAGCGGAAGAGGAGGGGAGAAGAATGAGTTTAGGGGGGTGGAGGAGCGGAGAGGGTAGAGAATGGGGGGAAGCGGAAGAGGGGGCGGAGGGGAGAGAATGGGGTTGAAAGCGCCAGAGCGGAGAGAATGGTGGTAAGGGTAAGTAGAGAGAGGGATAGAATGGGATGGGGGGAGGAGAGAGGGAGAGAGAAATGGGGGGGAAGTGGAGAGCGTCAAGATAGAACGGGGGAGCGGGGCAAGCGGGAGAACAATGACGGAGAGAAGGGGGGAGCCATAATATGGGAGGAAGAGGGGGAGGGGGGGGTGGGGGGAAAAAGGGGAGAGAAGCATAAGAGATTAGAGGGTGGGCATAATGATGGAGGGAGGGGGTTGCAGAGCCCCAGCGGCAGGAGGGAAACAAAACAGCAACGAGAGGCAAACGGGGGGGAAGGGCGCCGAAAAGACAGCATTAGAGGCCGTAAGCCCAAAGCGAGAACATAAAGAGGGATGAGATAGCGCCAGATGGGATGAAGAATGGAGGGAGAGAGCGCCAAGGGAGAGCAGAAAGCGCCAAAGAGGGAAGAAGATCAGGGGGAGAGCGCCAGGGAGCGACATAGAGGGGTGGTGAGAAGGGAAAGCATTAGAGTGCAGGGGATGAGGAGAGGGGGGCAAGCAATGATGGGCGCCAAAGGCCCGAGAACGGGGGAGCGAGAGAGGACCAGAAGCCGAGCAGATGAGAGGGAGCAGGGGGAGAACGGGAGAGCCAGATCATAAGAGGGAGGGCGGGGGCAAGACAAATGACGGGAGGAGGAAGGGTTATGGGAGGGACACAAACGACAGAGACAGGGCCGGGGTGGCGCGAGCATGCAATGGAGGGAGTGAGAGAAGAGGAGGACAAGAGCAGAGCAATGAAGGGCATGGAAGATGCTGCATTTTGAATGCGACCGATTAGAGGGTGGACAGCAGCGGGAACGACAGAAGGTGGAGGACACATTAGAGGGAGGAGAAAAGAATGGAGAGCATTTAGAGGGATGAGAGAAGAGCAGATCGAGGGAGGGAGAGAACGGCAGAGCAAATATGGGGGAGGAGGAAGAAGCAGAGCAGAAACAGAAGAGGCAGGACCGCGGGGGGGGGGGGGTGGGGGGGGGGTAGGAAGGGAAGAGACATTAGAGGGCTTGAGAGAGGCCGGTCCAGCAAATGAGGGAGGAGGATGAGAGGTGATGGGCAAAGACAGAGAAGGGGGGGGGGGGGGGGGTGGGGGGGAGCAAATGAGGGAGGGAGGAGGAAGATGCCGGACAAGGAGCAAGAGCAGAGATGATCAGGGAGGCGACGACCGATTTCGAGGGGGGACACAACGCAGCAGGACGACAGTAACGGGAGCCAAACCTTAGTAGGAGGGAGGAGAAAGAAGGGAGAGCATTAGAGTGATGGGATCGAGCAGATGAGAAGTGGAGGAGAGGAGTATTGCAGAAGGCAGAAGAGAGGGTAGGGGGTGCCTGAGGAGGAAGAGAGAGCAAGCAGAGAGGCAGGACAACACCGAGGTGGGGTGGCGCGGGGGGGGAAGAGAGAAAAAAAAAAAAAGGGTGGGGGGAGGTAAGGGAGCAGCATTAGAGGGATTGACAGAGAGTGGGCAAAGAAAATGGCACTGAGTGGAGGGTCAATAGACAGAGAATGGGGGCGGAGAGAAGGGGTAGCAGAAGAGGGAGGGACAAAGAGAAGAGCAGATGAGGGAGAAAGAGGAAGAGGAGATGGGCAAACGACAGAGAAGTGTGGGGGAGCAAATGAGGGAGCCACGGAGAGGAGCCAAAGAGCAGAGCAGATGGAGGGAGAGTAAAGTGGAAGTGACAGATTAGAGGGTGTGGAGAGCACGGACGACAGAAAGGGAGACCATTCTAGAGGGATGAGAGGGGGGAACAGCAAATCTGATGGATAGCCGAAGAGGGATTGTGAGAGAAAGGGAGAGCAGATTGAGGAGGATGAGACAGGCACAGAGCAAATGAGGAGGGTCAAGAAGCAGGACCGAGCAGATTAGGGAGGGAGAAGGGGAGAGCAAGACCAGAGAGGCAGGACAGAGTGAAGGGAGAGAGCGGTGTTGAGAGCAGAGGGACTGACAGATAGGGAGACCATTAGAGATGGATGAGAGGGTGAAGAAAATGAAGGACGAGGCCAGAAAAGCAGGGAGAGAGTCCGATGAGGGCGGAGAAAGGGAGGTAGAAGAGTAGAGAGCAGAAAGGGGGGGGGGTGGTGGTAGAGAAAAGGGAGGAACCAGATGATGGAAGACGCTCAAAGGAGAAAGAAGCGAGAGCTAGAGAAGATATTAGGAGCGGTGGAGAGGAGCGAATGGCTGTGGAAGCAAATGAGGGAAGCGGAGAGCAGAAACCAGAAGAGGAGGAAGGAGGAGACAAGGGAGAACAGATGGCAGAGACGAGAGAAGGAAGAGCAGAAACAGGGAGGAGACAGAAGGTAGACCAGAAGAGGGCGAGAATGATTGAGAAGCCATTAATGATAATAATAGTCCATATATAGTAAAAACATCAGAAAAACAGTGTAATGGGGGGTTTGGGAGCTATCTAATTATTAATGGAATGACGCCACTATAATATTGGCCCCTAACCTATATGATGTGCTTTATCAAAACAATAATGTACATAGTTTATTTAATTGACACATGCCAAATGGAAACTGTAAATAAAATATTAATATTCAATAATAAAACTACATTATCGTCTATTACTCATAAACATACCTACTACTATCTTATCTATTGCCTCACGCCGTCATCCACGAGCGGGTACCCACTACTAAGAAAGATAATAACACTATATAATACAAAAAACAATACATGTAATCACTCGCTCTACTCTCTTATATAATACAATAAACAATTCAATTACACCATCACACATTAATACTGTATCTATCTGAATAGACAACACTAAGGAATCTATCACTAATGCCATAATTATCAGCAATCTACTTTTTAATATCTATCACATACAATAATTACAAACAACTAATATCTAATAGTCCTCGAGTTCGGCCACCCCAAGCTAAGGGTTAAGTGCCTCAGTATCAATACATAGGCATGACATAAATACAGTCTCGAGTTGTGCATCTTTCTCATTCAATCAAACTGCACAATATTACCCATCACACAACATTTATATACTAGGTTCCCAAAATTAGTAACTACGATTTCATTCCGTTTGGGATAGCTACCACCCATTTAAAGCCACGAGTTGTGACATTGAGTGTACTGCATAGCGAATCCCATCATAAAAATAAACATATGTCTGGATTCGGCCACCACCTCCACACCCGCTATGGTATGCCTGAGTATATTTACTATCAGCCTACACACCTATAACACACAATCAACATACTGTAATACCAGTAATATGTACGTAAGTCTGGGTCTCTACCTATCAATAGGAATCAAAACTACAGTGGTAGTTATCAATCTATCTCCAAACCTCATTACAAAATACACTCTCTAATCACATCGATACAAAATACAGAACAATCTTCGCGAGTCGCGCCACCCCAAGCTAACGGTTATGTGCTGCCACTATAATACAGTCTCGACTTTTCCCTACTTTCCAAAATCATCAAACGCACATATGATCACTCAAAATGTAGAATCTAAGTCAAATCCACTCAATATTTATAAACTACAGTCACCAACTCCTAAGACATTTTCAATTCCTTCGAAAAAAAGAAAAAAAAACTACTTAAAAATACATTTATTTCAAGCCACGATTTGTGACATGAGTGCTACCCTGCATGTAAAAAATAATTAACAAAAACACGGCAATTCAGCCACCCCACAGACTATGGGGTATGTGCCTCAGGCATATACATAGCCTACACACCTAGTAACACCATAAACATAAAGTGAATAATTAATCTAATACAAGACACATTATTGGTTTCGATATTTCTACTTTCATGACTTAACTCACATATCATATCCTATCGAAACAACCCGGTAATTACAAACTATAGTTTCTATTGTCGTTGTCCCACTTTTGGTTTTGTTTCCTGTTGAAACTTTTACAGTTGCATTCATAATCAAGCACAAACCAAAAAAATATTAACAATCTAAAGTAGCCTATTTAAATTGAACACTTCAAACAGATCTATATTATTATTGCCAGAATCCAGGCCCCGAGTGGGTGGCCACGATTAATTTGACCCGGACTTCACATGCCTTAACCCTATGCGGCACGCAACCTCACTCGAAATATATAGCAGGTAGAGATGCACTTGCTAACGCAATATACTCCCTTCATTTAACAGGCGCTAGGGCGTGCCTCTTGTAAGAGGGACCTTTTTACATTATACTGTACTGGAATTGTTTAATAATCTCACTTAACACACACCAAGTATCCCATACACAATGCACAATTATACATAACTACACTGTCTGCATCAACTTCTCTGCCAACTTTTCATCATTACCTACATCATTCACTACAACAAAGATTTCTCCTAATCGACAAGCCACCACAAAAACGGGTCACGGAATGTTCCCGCGAAAGTGCATCCAAGAACAGTTTAAGTCTTGTTTCTGTGTCAGGCTCTGTATATGTGTCCGGCCACCCACAGACAAAGGGCTATTTGCCTAAGATTATACACTACATACACATGCATACATACATAAAATTTTAGGACTGAGTGTTCCAAACATAAGTGCAGTTTCAGTCTGCTTGTCATAATGGCGCACATTCCAGGCACACCCGGTTAAGGGCGGCTTCACTTGTCAACGTTCGTGGATTGGAGAGCGGGCGAGTATAGTCCGATCCCAGGTCTTCCTCG
This sequence comes from Paralithodes platypus, assembly GCA_032716605.1. NCBI lineage: Eukaryota > Metazoa > Arthropoda > Malacostraca > Decapoda > Lithodidae > Paralithodes > Paralithodes platypus. The sequence goes on from CM064569.1 coordinate 4,755,783, forward strand.
GTCCACCCCTGGAGGTGCAGCTCCATCCACAATCACAGACCTGCATTTTTTCACCCAATTTTGTTCATCCATTATTCTCCACATGTCCATACCATCCCAGTCTACTGGTACGCAGTCACCTCGCTAATACGCGTTATACCTAAAAGTCTCCTCAGCTCCACATTTGTTATTCTATCCTTTAGCCTGGCCCCACCACATCCATCTCACCATTCTCATCTCATTACGCTCCATTCTGTTGACAGCCTCTACTTTAACGGCCCAGTGTTTCGGAGGCTATACAGTCATTGCAATGTCTAACACATGAGGCATACAGCTTTCCCTTCAGGGGGAGAGGCATTCTTTTCATGGTCCAGGATTGGCATCAATTTCTATGAACTCACCCAAGCCACACCGAATTCTAAGCAACAGTGGCAGCCTCGGCCCCACCACCGGCCGAGATGGTATCGCTAGGTAACAAAACTCGTTCACCAGCTCACAAAGACTCATTTCCAAAATTCACAGCCACAGGATCATCACTGAACACAAGCTCGCCTTTGACACACGTAAGCACTCAAAATTTCTCTATTTATGACTTAGTCCTTCGAAAGGGGCCCCTTTATTCTAACACAGCGCTTACTCACATGGTGTACCCAACATCGACAGATGCTACATGGAATTGATGGTAGACGACACTCCCTTTCCACACACCTGCATCAAGGGTGTATGCACCGCTCTTTTCCACATTGCCTAGTTCTCAAACTACAATGAATAACCTGTGTTTTGGTTAATATTGACTCTTAAAAACTGACTCGCCACATGCACTCTATCCACTCTCTGAATTTGGCTTCAGCATCCTGACTAATGTCAGCTATGTAGGACTAAATCGTCTGCATAAAACAGTTCCAACGGGAGTCCCGCTTACATACATTACCAAAACTATATACTTGTCTAGTGTCGGCCAACCCCAGCAAAGGGCTATTGGCCTTTACATATACATGCACATACACACATACACAAAAGTTATATACTGTAATATGAAAATACTGACCATTTAGCACTCACCTGGATATAAAGCACACAATAGCGTCCTAACGGTTCAATCAAATTATATCAAATCTAAAATGAAAAACCACAAACTTACATTGTAAAAACTTAACAAATAAAACAACCCACGTTGGGACACGCACAATGATAAACTACAAATAACTAAACCATATTCACACAAGAGCAGTTCACATTTGATGCTTAACATTATTCTGGGCAACATTTCTTGGAAATATTGTCCACGGGCATCAGGAAAATACACTGTACAAAACATAAATTTAGGTGACACATAGTGGTTTTTTTTGTACAAAAAATTTTTGTTGAACTCATATGCTGCCAGACCAGTGTTACGACCATTCAGTACCAGCGACGTGTCTTACCTTTTTACTTATTTCACACCACTTGTGTCGCAGCTTACGAAGGATATGTTGCTAGGTAAAAGCGCTGGTTGAGTCAGTCGAACCATGATAATGTGCTACAGAGCCTTCCTAATCTGAATACAAGTGTCCAATAGTCCTAATCATCGTTAACAATAAGGACGTCAAACGCTACTGTACGGGTTAATGATAAATATCCATGGAAAAAGCGCTGGTGGCATACATGCCACATAAATATACACTAGTAAAACACATTGCCCGGGCGTGGAATACTCGGGACAGAGGCTGAAACCAAAACTACATTTATAGTTCCAATTCTTAAGGCTCATCAACCACTTTAGCGTTCCACTCGCACATTTCTCTGGTGAACTTTATCAGGAGTCATACTAATCCTAACATATCTTGAATACTAATACTCATCCAAAACAATTAAGTGCCATTTTCAAACTTTAATTCAAATAATTAACATTTATACGTATACCTAGTCCGTACTCGGCAAAAAACAAAGTAATCCGATTTCAAACTTTAATTAAAAATACTAACATTGATAATTATACTCTACCTTACTCAAGCCAAAACAATTCTGGCTATTTCAAACTTAAAATAAATACTAAAATTGATGAATTATACTATTCCTAACTTTCAAGATAATGTACAGTAGTTATAATAAGCCTATCTTTAGATCAAAATACTAAAAACCACGGGCCAACTTTATTACTAGTCATCTATCAAGTGATGGCGGGTCTCGAGTCGCCCACCCACAATAACTCACATAAATAATCAACCACATAAACAAACAAATGAACCATTAATATTATCATCAGTTTCATTTTAACTGGAAGACTGGTGGCAAATTGCAATCCTGTAAGGGGGGATGGGGAGCTTTTCTGCACACCCTTCTTCCTCCAGCTTACCCACCAATAATTTTAAGAGGTTAACAATGTTTGCCCAATTAGTTACTCGACTTTTCAGAACAGTTCGCCAGGCCATCGATTAGTCAAATATTTATGACCTTAGTCGTGCTATGTAGGTGCCACCAATTTTCCCCTAGCGATTCAGTAGCCAGTAACGTTTACAAACAAGACGACTTTGGGCCGGGACATTTTTACTACCAAAAATAAGTACACATTTATTGAAAAGGGGGATATGATGTTGCTTTTTTTTCAGTTCTGGCGACACATCTAGGCAGGAAACATCAACAAATATTACATATCATGCAAAAACATTCGAACGAACACATACAACATCCCACCGTGACTATGCCATTGGTCTTATACTATTATGTCGTCCTTGCAAGTTTTACATTATAACGTACGGGAATTTACATAACTAGTTTCACAGCAGACAATTATCCCGATACTGAATGCAAAATGATCAAACTACACTGTCTGCTATGCAAACTTTCTTGCAAACTTTTAATTATCTCACATCATTTAACTACAACAAAAAAATCAGTACCAGGTACTTCTCCTAATGAGGGACCGCGAAACTGGTCCCGGAACTTAAAGCACTGTTTTTGTTCAGGCTCTGGTATAGTGTCGGGCCCACCCACAGCCAAAGACCGGTATTTGCAACAGTATATACTGTAACATACACATATATACCCAAGCTATATAAAGTACTCTGTCTAGTGTCGGATAACCCCACCCAAAGGATGATTGCACTAAGAGGTTTTGTTCTTATACATACCACATACAGTAAATATCACACATAACATCACAAAAGCCTATATAAAGTACACGTCTAGTGTCGGCCACCCCCACTAAAGGGGTATTTGCCTGCGACTACCATACACATTACCAGCTACATACATACCAAAGCTATATAAAGTACTTGTATAGTGTGCAGGCCACCCACACCAAAGGAGCTATTTGCCCTGGAGACTATACATGAAACATACATACACAAATTTGATATACGTTACTGTATCATGAAACCAATATGCTTTTTATCATCAGCTGCCAATAAATAAGACAATAGCCTCCTAACGTTCAATCAATTATATCAAATTACACCAATAGGAAAAAACAAAAACCTTAACTGTCAAACACTTGCAAACTAAACAAACAAAAACTGGGGACAAACACAATTCAAAGCCAAAAGCCACACATAGAGACATTTTTTTAGCCAAACATGTGATACTTAACATTTGTCTGGATACATTTCTGGAATAATTTCAACGAGCATCGGAAAACTACACTGAACCAAATATTAATTGAGGTGACAAATATTTTGTAATGTTGACCTCATATGCTGCCAGGACCTAGTGTTTACACCCCTTTCAGTACCAGCGAACGTGTCTTACCTTTTTACTATTTGAAACACTTGTCTGTGATAGGCTTAGGAAGAATATGTGATAGGTAAAAGCCTTGGTTGAGTCAGTCGAAAGCTGATAATTGCTACAGATCCTTCCTATTGCCAATACAAGCATACCAATAGTCCTCACTAATACTAACAAATAAGGGCACGTTCACACGAACTGTACGGGTTAATGATAATTATCGATGGGCAAAAAACACCGCTCGTGTCCTACCCCCATTACATGCTAGTCATACCTTACACATAACTATACAGTATAGTAAACGCATCCTTTATCCAGAATTCATAACTTCTTTGTGGAAATTTTGGGACACACCATATTTTTTGGGATGAGTACTCTATACAGTTTTCAATGCATCAAACAAATTCTCGGCTCTATAAACTTCAAATTATCATCTCTTATGTCAAGCTATGGCCACTTCAGACCGCAAGAAATGGAGGCCTAAGTGACCCACGAGGTGCCCAAGAGCAAACTTACAAGATGCTAAAATCACACCAAAGATAATCACACAATACTCATAACCAACAAATAAATCTTCAGGATTAAACTTCAACCACTAAGGCTACTAACCAATGCTAAAGAGAATCCCTTCACACAAAACTAAACCAGAAAATCCAACCTAATACATCTACACAAACTGAACACTCAGCCATCCACAACAATCAAAAATGCTACAACTAACAGCCAAAACTATCACAAATGCTAAACTCAAACCCAATTAACTATAGAACAGTAGTCAATGCTAAGCCCAGTTAACTATACAAAACCGTAAATGAAAAAGCCAAAACAAGACAAATAAATATATTGGTCAAATCAAACACCACGCACTCTTAAAGTAGTAAAATACAACCCAAGGATCTTTCTAATCGTAAAATCCAATTAAGCACATAGCAAAAATGGAAAACCCCAAGCCCAACACTAATAACAAATCCAAACGCCCACGCAACAACTAATATATAACAAAAACGACAAATGCCACAACCAAACACTATAGAAAATCAAAATGCCAAGCCAAAAAAACTATACAACACTGAAAAAAACACCAACAACAACAAATGTATGAATAACGGGTAAACTGCAAGGCCCAAAGACAACGGTAAATTCTGAACCAACATTATAAGAGAACACTGACAAACAAATCACTAAAACACTTAAACTCCAACCCAAGACTAAAAATCAACGACAACCCAAGGCTACCCTATACAAACAAAACATAAATGATGACTTAGAGAAAATGCCAAACACAAACACCAAAACAAGACAAACTAGTAAACGCAAAAAACACAATAGTATACGAAACATTAATGACAACACATAATACAAACAAATAAACACCAAAGCCAAAACCATACAATCCTAAAACTACCAACGCACTTACTAACGAAAGAAAGCACTCCAAACAATAATTATAACAAAAGGTACAGTATAGCCAACCCCATTCTACCAAGATTGAAAGCCAAAGCGTCACCATTTTTCCTTTGCCTCGTTCAAATTCTCTTCATAATTATCTGAAGGGACCCCAGGGCCCTGGGTGGGGCTTCTTGGTTTCCCGGCCCGGTACGCACCAATCTCAGCTCCCCGACATGGAGTGGCTGTCGGTCCCCCAGGCTGTTAGTGTGGGCTGGAGGGCGGGTTCTGTGGGCGGCGCTTAGGTTCCTATGGCCTTGGACAGGCTCGGGGGACTGGCGTGCCTGTGCGCCGCGAGGCCAGTCTGTGGTGGTAAACAACAACAACCCACACAAAAAACAAACATTTAACCCACGATTAAGCTATAACAACCTAGCCTTTGTGACAAACACACAATGTTCTATGCGATGCCCCTTCACGGGAATTACAGAGTACACCCGTACTACAAAATAAATAACTGAAATCCATCAATAAAATCGTCCAAAAAGAATGCCAACCATCCCCCTTCAATAAAAACCTAAATACACAAAACTAAAGTGGGCTAGGTGCCAAGAGTATATAAATAGATACATGTTGTTCCTACCTTTCAAGGAGTCATGTATTTACAGTGTGTATGTTCATAATTACCTACATATTTCACTACAACAACAAATATTTATCCTACTCGACGAGCCAGAGAAACGGGTAAGGGAGCGGGGGTCAGGGTGGAAGGTAACGTTCTGGTAGTAACGTTCCTCCTCCATTGCCAGGCTGGGGTTGCTGGGATGCCGACCACCACCAGCACCACTCACACCGGGATAACCTCCTTCACTCAAGTTCTGGGTTGATCTGGAAAACAAGCAAAATCATAATCAACGTTACAAATGCTCTATACATGAAGTTAAAAAGGAAAAAATACCATGAACATTTTTCAAAAGCCTTTAACCCACAGAACACGGATGGCCCCCCCGGGCGGACAAATCGAGTTTTCATCGCGCAACCCGGAGCCGACTCCTGCTTGACTCAGGGCCAAAAGCACTTGATTGATGATTTTCTGCAGTCCGAATCGATGCATAAAACCAGTGGACAGTGACTTAGGAATGCTTACAATGGTGGAATAAATCAATAATCAAGAATAATACATAATCCATAGTTGATCAAAAATAAACAAGCTTAAGTCGTAGGCGCCGATAATCCAATATGTCGGCCGTGTAATCAAAAGAAAAATGGAAATGGTGCCATAACCCCATTTTTATATTATTACCTTGGGTTCTGGCCAAGATTACATTATTTTATGCAGTTTAAAAAGGACCTATGTTATTCAGAGGATCAATTGAATGGCAACCACAATACGGTGAAGATTGTGTGCTAGTGTTGAAGGGTTAACAATAAACTATAGTCTGTTTCTTTTCATCTGGCAGTAAATTGAATCCCTTAGCTACTCTTTTTTCGATACTTAATGCACAAATATGAAACTACCATGTATCCTATTAACACCAAGTTTGTATAATTAGCAACATATTTCATTACAAAACCTTTCAAATAACCTATATTACTACCGGTACTATGTGTCTGCATCCTATTAACACCAAGTTTGTATAATTAGCAACATATTTCATTACAAAACCTTTCAAATAACCTATATTACTACCGGTACTATGTGTCTGCATCCTATTAACACCAAGTTTGTATAATTAGCAACATATTTCATTACAAAACCTTTCAAATAACCTATATTACTACCGGTACTATGTGTCTGCATCCTATTAACACCAAGTTTGTATAATTAGCAACATATTTCATTACAAAATCTTTCAAATAACCTATATTACTACCGGTACTATGTGTCTGCATCCTATTAACACCAAGTTTGTATAATTAGCACCATATTTCAGTACAAAACATTTAAATATCCTAGAAATCTTGATGGGAACTTTGCAATTTACCGTCACTTCAAAAGTCCCTGATTCATTAGGGCATCCACCCTAGCCTTGCTATTCAGCAGGAAGTGTATGGTGGTAAAAACTGCATCATCAATACTTAATGTACCGGTAACATGACGTCACTTCGGACACTCTAGAAAACATTATACAATGAACCTAAGACCACTGAGTCACTATAAGAGACTCTCATAGGGCTGGCCTTAGCTAACGCTAAGGATTTACCAACAATTGGTATGTATCAGGGCTATATGATGTAAGTGGGAGGGAGAACAATCAAATGTCATGAATGAGTGAGCAAGATGTTACAAAACAAACTATTGGGTAGATGGAGAAAGTTGGTGAGTCCATCAAAATGTCATGGTAAGATTTCGTACGAAAACAGGCGATGTAAGGGTGAATAACGCGGGTATTCAGCAAGTAAATGGCGAACAGTGATGGTGACACGACAAGGCTGACCGTGATGCCACTTTACCTTGGATTCTGGCTAAGATTAGATTATTTTATGCAGTTTAAGAAGGACCTATGTTATTCAGAGGATCAATTGAGACTGTATTTACCCCTATGAGGCCTAGAGATAGATTATAGGCTAAGTTAAAGAAAAACGTCTAATGGCAACCAGAATACGATAAACATTATGTGCTAGTGTTGAAGGGCTAACAAGAAACTATACTCTGTTTCTTTTCAACTGATGGTAAATTGAAAAGTTCCCATTTATTTTGAAGATTTTGTAGTGAAATATGGTGCTAATTATATAAAGTTCAGTCTGTTCTAAACAGGGCTGCGAGACTCATTTTTGGTGTTCCACCTAGAACTCCTACTACATCTCTTCACATAGAACTGCACTGGCTGCCAGTAAGAGCAAGAATAGAATTTAAGTTGTGTTTAGTGACTTTTAAAGTTCTCAAATTTGGTGATCCTAGGTACCTTGCGGAGCTGCTCAGGCATCCACCGGCACGCCATGGTGTAGTTGTGCGTCATGACAATGACCCTTTTCGTCTTGATGAACCAAGGGCTTTCCAGCAGTCTTCATTCTTTGAGAGGTCATTCTCCTACATGGCTCCGAGGTTATATAACAGGTTGCCGCTGTCCATGAGACAACTGAGTTCTGTTGAATACTTCAAGAGACAACTTAAG